>JAVLUX010000010.1:22086721-22621721 GCA_032164185.1 Moxostoma hubbsi
ATAAGAGGAAAATATTACACCGGGGCATTCCGGGTTCAATCCAAGTTAAGCTTAATCAACAGCATTTGTTGCATAGTATTTATTACCACAAAAATACATTTCGGCTCGTCCCTCCTTTTCTTAAAAAAAGCAAAAATCTGGGTTACAGTGAGGCACTTAAAATGGAAGTGAATGGGGACCAATTTTGTATTTAAAGACTATCTGTTTTAAAAGTTTAGCCAGAACATATAAACAATATGCATGTTAACATGATTTTAGTCTGATGAAATATCTTACTAACCTCTTCTGTGTAAATTTATAGCCAATTTGACAACCTCGTTTCCATGACTAAAACAACTATAGAAATGATTATTTAAAAAATGTACAGCTCAAAAAATAAGTTTTAATAGAAGCATTAATGTATGTGCTTTTTTGAAAGTATAAGCTTCACATTTTAAGAAGGGGCAGGTCAAAATAATTTTTGTGGTAATTAACATTATGCCACAAATAATGTCGATTGAGTTTAACTTGTATTATACCCAGAACATTCCTTTAACGCTTGTCTATAAATTTGAAAGAGGTTATCTGATCGATCTGGTTTACATACAGTGTACAGTGCATCCAGAAATTATTCACAGCGCTTCACTTTTTCCACATTTTGTTGTTACAGCCTTATTCCAAAATGGATTAAATTTTCCTCAGAATTCTACAAACAATACCCCATAATGACAACGTGAAAGAGGTTTGTTAGAAATCTTTGCAAATTTATTAAATATAAAAAATTAAAAAATCACATGTACATAACCATTCACAGCCTTTGCCATGACACTCAAAATTGAGCTCAGGTGCATCCTGTTTCCACTGATCATCCTTGAGATGTTTCTACAGCTTGATTGGAGTCCACCTGTGGTCAATTCAGTTGATTGGACATGATTTGGAAAGGCACACACCTAATAATAATACATTTTATTTGTAATGCGCCTTTCTCAGACTCAAAGTGCTATAGCATGTACAAAACAAAATAATCAAACATGTAAATAAAAATATATGTAGAAGAAGAAAAAAAAATACATAAAAATAATACAATTATAAATGGAAAACTTGACTAAAAAGATGTCTTTAGAAGTTTCTTAAAACAATCCACAGAAGCAGCATCCCTAATAAATGAGGGTAGTGTGTTCCATAACTTAGGCGCGTTATAGGAAAAGGCCCTTCCCCGCATGGTTTTTAAGACATGGTTTATATAGACACCTGTCTATATAAGGTCCCAGAGTTAACAGTGCATGTTAACACAGTTAACACAGTTAACAAATGGTCAAAACACAAAATCAACTAGAGCATACATTTTAGCCAGAGCTCAATATTTAAGCATTGTCATGTGCTTGTTACATGCTCAAGTATCATGTCAAAAACTTGTTGTATATTTTTCTAAAATTATGACCAATCCCAAACATAAGTGTACCTACGCAATCAACTCAATTCTCTGTGACAGAAATGTAAACTGGACTGGTTAGGGGAGGAGGCTATTGTCATATGGTAATTCCTGTATTTCATGTTACATATTGTAGTCAAATAAACAAAAGCCTCCATCACCGCCATTTACAGCGGGTGCGCTCACTGTTCTATTATATGAGATCTACTTTTTCATCATGTTATTGCAACAAGATCTACCATGTACATTAAAGGCTATGCATTATCACAGTACCATACAATACAATAACACTAGCTAATATGTTAATTATGAAAGAATGGTTTCAAGTTCTTAATTATTCAAGATTAGTAAAGAGTCAGAAATAAAATAACAATAAAAAAACAGCAATGAATAGAAATATATTAAAAATAATAGAACAAAAAAATTAAAAAAATTAAGAAAATTCTGTGTATTTTTTTTAACAGCTTTCAAAGTTTTTAACCGTAGTAGGCAATCAATTATTCAAGGAAACATACAGATTTAAATTTAACATAAAACTACTACTGGTCTTCATTGTATGATTATAATACATTGATCATTTTTAAAGCTACTAAAGTTACCCAGTCAAGAGCAGTGTGTTTTCGCGTTACGGTTTTTGGAATATTATAATGACACACAGGACAGCAGCAGGTCTATTACCTTACATTTATAGTAAGTCTGACATTTTACTACAAATCTTTGCTTGTGCATTGTGTGATGTGATGTGCATTAGCGTGAGCATTTTTGGAACTCACCCTGATGGACAGAGTTTTAAAATTTCCATCATGGTCTATTTTTATTTGTCATACTTACATTCGTTTCAGTCATTAGGCTTCATTAAGAGATATATAGCATCTGTTATAGTTGTATCTGCACACGATAGTGGATATGTGATAGATTTTTTAACTCCCCAAGCATGTGCATGGTGAAACCAAGGACTTCTAGGTTGAAAGTTCTACTTGGCAATCAACCGCTGTGCTAAAACAAGATTTTTTAACTTTGCTGTGTGCGGCTTTACAGCATATTTACATGGACAAGACCACGATTCTACTTCAGAATGTCTGCTATCAACATGCAAGCAGTGACACAGATGAGAAGGACTTAGCATAGATCTAAAGCTGAATAGTCCAGGTAGCCTCTTCTCCACTAAAATAACTCCGAATTCTGCAATAAATGTCATGTTTGCGGTTAAATTAAATCCTAGTATAACCGACAAAAACGGTGTGCGAATTTTCTGTACTTTCTTTTTAATCTTGTACATTTTGTGCACTTTATTATCATGCAGTAACTAGCAGGAGCAATGCACTGATGTTATGATTGATGTATGCAGTCATAAAATTACACAGCCTCCCTTCAAAATCTGAATCTGTCAGATGTTGGACAGCATTTGTAATAATTATCAATTTTTATTATTTTTTTTTTTTTTAAATCTGCAGATGAGTTTTCAGCTAATGCAGCCCCTGGCCATGCCAGTCTTCTTTTTTTATTTCTAAATTGCAAGCTACAATGTCCTCCTCTTGCTTTATGTCTTTTAATGATAACTTTGCTCTGGAATTCGCCAGGTCGGGAAGTTGTGTCATGTACGATTGCACCAGTACAATTATCAGGTAAACTGACTCATAACGTGTGCAGGGTCCCATGACATCCCAGGTGTCAGAACTCACACCGTGTAGGCCCGGCTTAAAGGTATACGTTTTCTGATTAAATCCAATCTTCATTTAAACAACCTCGATATCGATTCTTAAATCCCAATATTGATCTTTTGCTAAATGCACAACTCTCTTCAATGCGATTAAATCACTCTTAAATGAAACCAAATTTTGTGCTATGCAACTAAAAATGTCAGTGATTAGCCACTGGCTGGTAAATTTTCAGATCTCACTGACGAGTAATTGAGTAGCATTTTGGCTAAGAAGTTCAGTATCCTTTCACTGTGTGTTGAGAGTAGAATTTTGATTTGACTCGTCCCGTGTAATGTGTATCCAAAGACGAGATCCATGCAATATACTTGTCATTGAATAATGTCTCTTTTAATAATACATAAATATTTGATTATAATCACTAATAGCACAGATGAGGTAAAGAAGCCATTCTAGACCTCTCTCATTAATATGGACTCATTTACAGAGGAGTGCATGTTTTCTTAAAGAGACGGTATCGATTTTCAGCATGTGTTCTACAAATCAGTGTAAATACTTGTTTTAATTATGCATTTAACAATTGACATGTAATATACTGTAATAAATGCAATATAATATTATATTTGTTGATGGAATACATGCATTTGTACATTAAAAAGCTAAATGGTGACTAAAATGCTGAAAAACAAATATATATATTATATATTTTTGCAATGTTCTTTGTGAAAAGGTCCGGACAGCATTACCTGGGAGAGAAATTCATTAATTTTGAAGAAAAATGGACATTATAACTGAAATACACTCATTTGAATTGATATCAAATCTAAATGGTAATAAAATCAAATCGATTTGTCATTTGGAATCTAATTGAATTGAATCAGGAAATCTGTATCAATACCAAGCCCTGTTCATTGTCATATATACACTAATTTGCAAAAGTTTTAGGCACATAAGATGTTTCACAAAATTTTTGTCTTAAGTTGGTTATTTGTATCTTCAGCTTTAGAGTGTCAATAGGAAATATACATTTTAGACTCCCAAACATCCCTTTTGCAAATAGAATTGAATTGAATAGAAGAATAGTGAGCCCTCCAACAGATAGCATGGCCCCTTCATGGGGCATTGCCTTTTATTGCTTAACTTGAGTCTTCCACAAGATTCTCACAATAAGTTGCTGGAATTGTGTCTCATTCCTCTAGACAGAGCTGGTTTAAGTTAGTCAGGTTTGTAGGTCTCCTTGCTTGTACAGTCTTTTTCAGTTATGCCCACAAACTTTCTATAGGATTGAGGTCAGGGTTTTGTGATAGCCACTCCAATGCCTTTACTTTGTTGTCCTTAAGTAATTTTGCCGCTACTTAAGAGGTATGCTTGAGGTAATTTTCCATTTAGAAGACCCATTTGGGACCGAGCTTTAACTTCCTGGCTGATGTCTTGAGATGTTGCTTCAATATATCCACATAATTCCTTCCTCATTATGCCATCTACTTTGTGAAGTGCACCAGTCCCTCCTGCAGCAAAGCACCCCCATGTTTCACGATTGGGATGCTGTTCTTCAGCTTGCAAGCCTCACTCTTTTTCCTCCAAACGTAATGATGGTCATTATGGCCAAACAGTTAATTTTTTGTTTAATCAGACCCGAGGACATTTCACACTTTCTTCCTTCTTTCCTGAGCAGCCTTTCAGGTTATTTCGATATAGGACTTGTTTTACTGTGGATTTAGATACTTGTCTACCTGTTTCCTCCAGCATGTTATTGGGATTTGTTCTGAGATTTGCACTTTTCACACCAAACTACATTCATCTCTAGGAGACAGAATGCGTCTCATTCCTGAGAGGTATGATTGCTGCATGGTCCCATGGTGTTTATACTTGCATACTATTGGTTGTACAACCTCCAATTCAGTACACCTCCTATCAGAAGCTAACTGGCTAATTGTCTAAAAGCTTGACATAATTTTCTGGAACTTTCCAAGCTGCTTAAAGGCACAGTTATCTTAGTGTATGTAAACTTCTGACCAACTGGAACTGTGATATAGTCAATTAAAAGTGAAACAATCAGTCTGTAAAGAATTGTTGGAAAAATTATTGTGTTAAGTAGATGTCCTAGATTACTTGCCAAATCTATAGTTTGCTAATATTAAATCTGAGGAGGGGTTAAAAAAATTGTTTAATGACTTCAACCTAAGTGTATGTAAACTTTTTACTTCAACTGTATATAATGTGTGTATATATATACATATATATATATATATATATATATATATATATATATATATATATATATATATACTATAAATCATTGTAATATTTTGAATATATGTTTTATGTATTGGTATATTGCAAGATTGCAAGTTATAGTGTAATTACAGTGAAATTGCATTACTTTTGTGGATTTAAACAAAAGAAAAGCCAACTTATTGAATATTCACTGAACTGGCGTTGCACAATTATATGTGCCTTTGAACATTCTCTGTGTGTTTATGTGTGCATTTATTTTTGGTTTCCTCTGTGAGCAGCACAGAAGTAGGCAGTTAACGAGAGAGAGAGAGAGAGAGAGAGAGAGAGAGAGAGAGAGAGAGAGAGAGAGAGAGAGAGAGAGAGAGAGAGAGATGGTATTGATCAGGGCCAGTTCATTTTCCGTTGTCCCCGTTGAGTTGCTCTTTGGGAATAGCTAGTTTGTCTCCTGTCAGGGGGGCTGTAGAGCAACCTGGGTTCCAACCTGGACAGTGATAATCACTTATCTGGTCCATCTTTGCAAACATTCTTGCTCTGTCTTCTACTGTGTGATCATTAATGTTTGGGAGGTTTCTCCAACAATGTCACATGGTTACAAATAACTAATAGCTATTTTTAGATTGTAGTGAGATTACTTTACTGAGAACTTTTTCTGATCTGTTATCACATAACTTATTACTTTATATATGAATTTACTTTATTTCAAGCTTTACTAGATGCACAAACCAAAGAAAGATAAAATAGTCCTTTTTGCTCTTTTAGATCAAAGAAATTGAAATACAGTTCATAACATAAAAACACTGAATCTCTCGCTAATAGTTTTTGTTTACAGGCCTCACAAAAAACTGTTATGAGCGAAAAACTATGTTATTTGTTGCAGATAAGCTTTTAGACAAGTGTTCCCACTTGAGAGATATGCTCTAAAATTCCATGGTGCTTAATGCTTTAAAAGAGTAAGATGGTTTATGTGGCATGGATATACTTGCTCTGCCATCAAGCTGGCAAACGTGCTGGGGGGCAAACCATTGATCAGTGAAGCATGGTATATTTTTACCTGACTCTGGCTGATAATCAGGCTGCCAATACATTTATTCAGGTTTTTGAATCAGTTCCCATCTGCATATTTAAAAAATTGACAGCAAGTTAATGCCAGCTCCCATGGTGGGTGGAGGTGGAGGGTGGGGGTTCTATCTTTAAGGAAAAGTGGACTCTATTGTATTGATTGTGTTATGTGTGGGAGATCCTTACTTATGAAGTGGCCATTCGGTCTTAAAACCTTGTGGTTTCAGTGGTTAAATGCTCCACATGATTCAGATGTATGCACTAAAGCCCCTGAAATGCTCTTTGCATGTGGATGCTTCACTGTTCGTATATTATTTACTATGGACAAACACTCAATTTGATCATATTCATATGCAAAAACGTTTTGGATTTTAGTTTTTTCTCCCAAATTTGGAATGCCCAATTCCCAATGCGCTCTAAGTCCTCGTGGTGGCGTAGTGACTCGTCTCAATCCGGTTGGCGGAGGGCAAACCTCAGTTGCCTTCACGTCTGAGACCATCAATCCGCGCATCTTATCACGTGTCTTGTTGAGCGTACTACCGCGGATACCTAGCGCGTGTGGAGGCTTCATGCCATTCTTCGTGGCATCCACACACAGCGCACCATGCGTCCCACCGACTGAGAGAACCACATTATAGTCATGAGGAGGTTAACCCAACGTGACACTACCAACCCTAGCATCCGGGCCAATTGGTTGCTTAGGAAGCCTGACCGGAGTCACTCTGCACACCCTGGATTTGAACTTGCAACTCATCCATAAGTGATTACTGCACTGATTTAAATAAATCTGAGCCGAAGTTTGATATAGAGTGTCTTAGCAGAAGCACTGTGGCATGCAACATAATATTGCATAAGTCATGGCCTTTTCCCAGGATCTTGGCCCCAGATTATGTGAAACCACAGAGAAAGACACACAGTTTATGATTCTCTTTTAAAACAGGACTGTGTAGGATTGTGCGCAGCTGTGTGTAAGACGAGTTGGAGGAGATGTGAATATTCAGATGCTTATTTTGACGCATTCTGCATATTGAGTTCTTATGTTATTAAAGATAAATGTACATTAATTGTGTGATTTTATTTTTATTAGATATTTTTATAGTCTAACTTATAGGGCTTCTCAATGCAGCTATATGGTAAGAGTTAGAATATTGCCTGATCTATTTTAGGTGCCACTGATTTGCCCCTCTCCCTTCCTTGCTGTGTCACATGTCATGTCCCAGATCCGCTTTCATGCCATTCTTCACTTAACAAGTTTGTGGAAACTGATGGCCAACTTGAGGCTGGCCCTCTTAGCTTACATTAGGTGATCAATGTCTCAATCTCTCCCTCCCTTTGCCTTCCCCATCATGGAAAGATTTGTAGATTTTGTGTTTTTTGGCAAAGATCCCACCCTTAGCCAGTGCTCTGGTGTGATATCGGTTAATAATTCCTCCCAAATGACACATCTGAATTTGGGTGTGTTGATAAAATGAAGGTCTGGGGCTTAGCCTTTCTCCACGCCCTTGCAGTTGTCCTGGTGACATTGAGGGCAGCTGCTCCACCGGTTAGGTGCCCTCCTCTCTGACTGCTTTGAACAGATGCCCATTGCCTTCAGTGCCAGCCTTACCCAGAGGGACCAATTAGAGCATACAGCAGCTGCTGGCATCAGTGCCAGTCGTAACGGAAGGATGAGTGTGGAGTGATGAAGAGATTTGAAGGGATATGGTGCGAGTGGGACACATACAGCATCATGTACTTTCTGTCTTCTGAACACCTGCTTGACAAACAAAGGTCTGGGGTGTAAAGACAGGTCTTTGCACTCCCAGTGGGCAAAATTAACACAAAGCCTGGCAGTCCACCACCACACCTGACATTTCCGCTGTGAACTCTGACCTTTGGTGTGCTGAATGTGTATGCTGTTTGTTTGATCTAGTGCTCTGGACCTTTAGCTTGATGTTTATGCTAATGGATTAAAGAATAATTCTGATGCTTCTTTAGATGTCCATATGAATCTTAGTTCACTACAACCAATCTTAGTACTGTTGCATAAACATATATATTTTAGGAATATTTAACCAAAAAATGTTAATTCAGTTGTCATCTTCTCACCCTCATGTCATTTCAAACCTGTTTGATCCTTGAAACACACACTTTATTTTTAAGGATGTCTTGGTCACTTTTTTCTTCCATACATTGAAAATGAATGGGGATTGGCACTGTCAAAATCTAAAAATGACAAAAAAGAGACATGTAATAAGTAGTTCATGTGACTAATAGACTTTATTCCACATTTTCCGAAGCCATACAATAACTATAGCCTAGTTTCCATCCACCTTGCACGCTATTTTGTTATCGACAAAGTGAAAATTTGAAAAAGTAAAACTGTGACATTTGCCGCCTTCTGCCTGTTTCCATTCAAATGGCCTTTTATCAATAAAAAGGGTCTGCGTGATGACGTCATGCCTAAAAAACACTTTGTTGCAAAAGTTGTGGTTTAGTGCAAAAGAAATCTGCCCTGAAGCTATTTTCCATTCAGAAATGTGTGTTTATCACTAATTTGCCTCCAAGATGCCCCTAATTTTTTTCCTCCGAAGTTTTGGTAAAATGGGGAAACTATTGAGACAATTCATTAAAATTAGCCAGTTTACTATCATTTTAATTTCACAAATAAAAGCAATCAGAAGAGGAGGAATTGCGATCAAAATGGACATTTGATGTACTGACATATAGTTTATGCTCTTGAGTTAAACGGAAATATCATGTCGACATTTGTGACATGTAGTTTATGTGGAAATGGACCAAAAGTGGCTGAAAATTGACAATCATCTCTCCCAAATCTTATTTGTGTTGGCAAACATTCAATATGGCCCCTCAAGAAACGTTGCGGCAGATTTGATGATAATGAGGAGACATGCGAGAACCAGTCATTTTCGATATATTGGTGCACTATTCACTCCCATTGAAATGCTTTAGAGCATGGTAGATGAAAAACACAAGCTCGTGTGAAAAAAATAAATAAATTAATTCCCTTGTGGGTGAAAGTTCAAGTTTTGTGAACACTTGCCTGCAAATTTGAATAATGAGAAGATGTGTGACCAATAGAAGATTGAAATGTCACACACTGACCTATTGGCTTAATATAAAGAATGCATACACTTACAGATAACTTTATTAGGACACTATACTAAAACTGGGTAGGACCTCCTTTTGGTCTCAAAACTCATAATTCTTCATGGCATTGATTGCACAAGATGTTGGAAACTTTCCTTTGAGATTCTGGTCCATGTTAACATGATTGCATCATACAATTTCTGCAGATTTGTCAGCTGCACATTCATGCTGCAAAAATTCCATTATACCACATCCCAAAAGTGTTCAATTGGATTCAGATCTGTTTATTGGGAAGTCCACTGAAGAACATTGTCATGTTTATGAAACCAGTTTGATAAGACTTTTGCTTTGTGATATGGTGCAGTATCATGCTGAATGTAGCCATTGGAATTGTGGCCATGAAGGGATGCTCATGGTCAGCAGCAATACTCAAATAGGCTGTGACATTCAAGCGACGATTGATTGATATTAAAGGAATAGTTCAGTTTCAACAGAACATAAACAAAGAATTTTAGAAGAATATCTCAGCTCTGTAAGTCCTTACAATGCAAGTGAATGGTGAGCAGACTCATTATAATCCAGTGGTTAAATCCATATCTTCAGAAGTGATATGATAAATGTGGGTGAGAAACAGATGCAAATGTAATCCTTTTTTAAACCTAAATCTCCACTTTTACTTTTACATCTGAAAGTCACATGTGGTGCCTTTTTAGTTTCAAGTTAAAATGGAGATTTAAAGGATAAAATTAGTTAAATATTGTTCTGTTTCTCACCCACGCCAACCATATTGCTTCTGAAGATATAGATATAAACACTGGGGTCATATGGTTTACTTCGTTTTATTACAAAGATCTGATCACCATTCACTTGCATTGTAAGGACCTGCAGAGCTGAAATATTTATAAAAAAAAACATTGTGTTCTCCTGAATAAAGAAAGCCATGCACATCTGGGATGGGATTAGTGTGAGTAAATGATAAGATCATTTTTATTTTTGGGTGAACTATCCCTTTCAATGGGCCCAAAGTGTGCCAAGAAAATATTGCCCACATTATTACACCACCGCTTCCAGCCTGGACTGTTGACACAGGTTAGGTTGGGTCCATGGTTTCATGCTGTTGGTGACAAATTCTGATCCTACTATCCGTGTGCCTCAGCGGAAATTGAGATTAACCAGACTAGGCTATATTTTCCTATCTTGAACTGTACAGTTTTGGTGAGCCTGTGCCCACAACAGCCACAGATTTCTGTTCATTGAAAAGTGAAACCTGACGTTGTCTTATGCTGTTGGAGCCCATCTGCCTCAAGGTTTGATGTGTCTGCTCACCACAGTTGTGCAGAGTGGTTATCTGAGTTGCCATAGCCTTTCTGTCAGCTCGAACCAGTCTGCCATTCTCCGTTGACCTCTTTCATCATCAATGCGTTTCAGTCCGCAGAACTGCCGATCACTGGGTGTTTTTTTTTTTTGCTCAATTCTGAGTAAACACTTGAGACTGTTGTGCGTGAAAATCCCAGGAGATCAGCAGTTACAGAAATACTCAAACCGGCCTGTCTAGCACCAACAATCATGTAGGTGTACAGTTAATAAAGTGTAATACAGTGTTCCTAATAAAGTGCTCAGTGAGTATTTAAAAGCTGAGTGTTTTTATTGTTGCAGGAAAGTGATTAGACAGTTTATTTTAATATTTTTAATATATACTTTTCCAAATGTAAACAATATGGACAATAAAATTGGCCAACGATAATTTGGGTTTTCTTCAACACTGACAGAATTTATTGCATTACAAGTCTGGTGACGTCTAGTGGCCATAATTGATGATCCTGCTTAGTTGAAACGCAGTCCTCAACAAGACCTTCTCAAGCTTTTCCTCTCCAACTAGTTGAGTGTTTACCACTGTGACACTTTCATAACCTCCATAAGTCACTCAGTGAGCCATTGACACTCACAACCACAGGGTTAGTGACTGGTTGGTTGCGCTCAATCTCTCACTCAGTGAGTGGAACTCAAGTTTTTTAGCCAGTTGAATGCTCAGACTTGATTGAGCATGGACAGCCAAATACCAACCCTTTTAGAGCAACACACACATTCACACCCTTTGATTAATGATCCCTTGCAAGGATAATGCTGCCCAGGGTTTTGTCTTTTGTTTTGACCTGCTGCAGATTCTTAGGTGCCCTTGTGGGCAGACAGGTGACTGACAGGTAAAGTTGATTGTTTGAGAGTGCCTTCTCTCAGTGAACATACAAACTCAACCAAGAATACATCAGTCAAGTTTATTCACTCTGTCACCACACAGTGAAGCAGTGCTCCATTGAGACATACATGCACACGTCATTTACCCATGTTCGTGCACATATTTTATATGAATATATGGAGTACTCTTGTCAACACATGGCATAATCACACCAGTTGATATACAGTACAACCTTATGTTTGCTGTGCAAAAAATTTTGTGTCTCTTTCTGACACTCATGCTCACATGTTTTATAAACATGCCTTGATCCCTCAAAAGATATATAACTTTCAGCTGTGGCAGGCAGAGTTGCAGATCCCCAGTGCTTTATTGTGTGTTGGGGCACAGAGAAATTAACCTTCATAAGTGCCCCTGTGCAATAGACACATGTCACAACAGTGTGTCACAACGGTGTGAATCTTAGGCTCAACTGATAAACACTTGTTTCGTGTGACCTTAGTCACAGCCCTTAGGCACTTCCTTGAAATGTGACTCTCATGGGACACAAAGTGGTTTTGCTAAATAACGTTACATGGATTAACTTAAACAAAAAGCACAATCCTAGAACATCAAACTGTATTTGGTTTCAGCTGTTTTTTATTAATACAGTTTCCCATCCAATGCATAGCTTATTGTTTTGTTTTGATAGATGTACAATGCTCTTAGGCAAAGGGCAAGGTCAGAATGCTTGCCTCTCATCTCTAATTCATGCCTTTAATGCCATAACTGGATGAAAACAGCAATATATAAGGAAGTCAGTGCCATTACATATTTGTGTTTTTCCTGCTCGGCTTCTAATCAGCAGTGACACACAACAGAGTGCATGTAGGGAGGATGCAATGCTGGAATCCCCAAGGAGTAAACATTAGCAATATGGAAACATTTCCGTGATGTAGTCTCAACTGTGTTGATGGACAGTGAGAGGCTTCTAGTGTGAATCAAGAAGTAACTTTAGTGTTAACACACAGTAAATAACAGCAGACATGTTGAATTATGACTGTCACCCTCCATTTCAGGTTTAAAAGCAATCAGGGATGCTCAGAACAGGTTGTGTTCCTCTTATTAGTCCCAGCAATCTTGGGTACAGTCATTGCGTGATGTAAAAGCAAGCCCGAATATTTACGTATGTTAATATGGTGTTGGTTTCCGTGACGATAGTACTATGTTGACTGATGAGGCCTGGCCTCATGGCCGTCATTTGAGCCTCTCCCAATTTCGACTGGTATGGGATCACTGAGCCATCCACTGGTCCAGGCAGCAGCTATGGTTCATTGTGAAGAGGAACTTCCTGTTCTCAATCATTCCAAATCTTATATGGCTATGTGTAAGTCTGCATTAGTTCAGGGTACTTATATTTCTGGCCTTTAAAATTTACCATGGTCAAATCAACTCCATTATACATGCACAAACACTTGGCTGAACAACAGGTCTCAGAGTTGGGGAGATACTTTTGTTGGCACACCTTAACTAAATGTCAGGGGTTCGTACATTCAGAGGAGCTCTTTAATTTGTGCCAGGATTGGAAAAGATTGCATCTATATACTTGTACATAATGTATTGGCCTTGCTCCAGTCTAGGGATTGGTCAAGATATATCACCCGACAACTGACTAGTCGATTAGCCTTTAAGAGTCAAATTTTTTCGAGAGGGTTTTACCATGCAAAATGTCTAAATTCATCCCCTTTTAGCATTGCCGCTACAGCTATGCACATTCAGATAGACCTTTACATTCATTGTATTATGCTTAATTCTGTTTTTGAACATCTTGCCACAAGTGTTTTTAAGATGCCGTGTCAGGTTAAAAATGTATCTCAAGGATCCTTGCATGTTTTGTTCCATTCTGTTGTACTCAGCATAGCTATTTTTGAATGCAAAAGCAAAATTATCATGAAACCAGCCTAATTATACAGGGCTTCCCAAAACCAATTGGTTGACTAGTCCTAAAGGCAACCCACTTATGAATGAATATATAGTTTTGCATATCTCTACATTAGTTGTACACTGACTGTTCCTGTTATTCCTTACACTCGTCAGAAGAGAGCCTATGTCACCATATGACACAGACTTGTTTGCGTCCATACAACATGGTACACTTCCAGACATAATGGGAATCTATATTAAATGTTTTTTTCTTGATTTATTATAATTTGAATGTTTTGAGAGTGGGGTTATATAATATCATGATTATTTTGGTCAATACTGAGATCACGATTATTTAACACGATAACTCATTGACTTTGTAAACATCATGCATTTACTGAACTTGTCCTTTGAAAAGTGGATTTCCTTGAACTTGAAATGTAAACTGCACTGGGTGGGGAGGAGGCTATTGTCATATGATAATTATTTTATGTTACGTTTGGTAGTAAAATAAAGGAAAGCCTCCACTGCCAACATTTACAGCAGGGGTGCTCACAATTCTATGGAATGAGATCTACTTTTTCATCATGTTATTGCAGCAAGATCTACCTTGTACAATAAAATGGCTACACATTATCACAGTGCCAAAATTTCAGTAGTCGGTAGTGAAAGTTGATGATTCTCAATACCAGCATCAAAATCACAACATGACTTTATGTAAGTTATGGAAGAATGGTTTCAAGTAATTATTAAAAACATGAATGAATAGAAATAGATTAAAAATAACAAAATTAACAAAATTACAAAATTAACAAAAATACAAATGAAGAAAATTCTGTGCTTTTTTTAACAGCTTTAAAAGTTTTTAACAGTAGTAGGCTATCAAATATTCAAGGAAACATTCAGAATGAAATGCAACAAAAAAACTACAACTGGTCTTTACTGTATGATTATAATAGATTAATAATTTTTAAAGCTACTAAATTTACCCAGTCAAGAGTAGTGAGTGTTTTCTCATTTTCTTGTTATGGTTGTTTGATAACTATAATGACACACTGGACAGCAGCAGGTCTATTTAGCTTACATTTATACTTACAAGTCCGACATTAATGCAAATCTGCTTTTTCTCCACTGTGTACATTCACTATAGACATTACTCTCTGTGTTTGCATGAATACCTCACCAAGATGGCCATTTTGGCAGAATTTTGAAATGTCTTTGACGAGCATTTCCGGAACACACACGCATGTTCAGCACACACTCATTCGCCGCCTGTCAATCAAACAAGGCGCAGTTGTTACTAGATCAAATTATAAAATTACATGCTCTGGATTATGTTCAACAGCAGAATAAGAATATGAACTTTCTAATAAGTGACAGACCTAGGCTATCACAAATATAGCCAGTTAATTTTTTGTTATTGACATTTTAATCATTCTGATCGTCCGGTCGGGCAAGTCAAATTATTTTTCACTTGCCCCTTCAAAAATCCACTTGTACTGGATAAGATTTAATATCGAGCCCTGATTAAATATTGTATTCAATATTCTTCAATAACAATCCTCAGTATTGCTCCTAAAGTAAATGTACTTTTTAGATATTATTTTGGAAAATAAGCCAAAAAAGACTAGAGAAAAAGACTACACTCTATCACCTTTGTTCACTTCGATCCATCTTTAACTCACAAAAACAAACTTTGACTTCTAAATAGAGCTGTATATCGCCAATTCTCTTCATGATAAGATACACACAGTGAACAGGACACATATATTATGAATCAATACGTCGTGATTCTGTCTCTTTCCTAGTTACTTCATGCAACTCATAGACGTGGCGCTGACCGCACAGAGAAATGCCAGTTTCTGAGTTTATTTTCATAGCCTGCTTCCTTATTATTTGAACTTTAATAAAGAATGCCTTAAAGATATAACACCGGGGTGTTTCGTTGCGAAACGGAATGCGGCAAAATAATCGGTTTTATCTCGATTATCTTGTTTTCATAATCGTTGGAAGCCAAAATCGTAATTGAAAATAACATTTGAAAAATCGCCCAGTCCTATTTCACATGTGGTTAAAGTAATGCCTGTTAAACAACTCAAGAGTCACTGAGAATTATTGACGAATTGCTTGGAGACAGACAGAAATGTATAGTACATTCAAACAATAGTCAACATACAATTCCCTATCTATACTGACAAGAGAGCACTCTGGAGCTCTGCCTCACTCTATTGCTGTCACACTTATTTTGTCCCATGAGATTCTACTCTGCCTTAAGACTAGTTTGATAGCAGTGTTAAGTGTTGCTGGTTTTCCAGAGAAGCATTTAATGGCAGTGATGCCATCCCACTGGGAATCAGAGGATGAGTCCCTGGGGGATTGCTGCAGAAGCAGGGGGGATGTCTCTCACTGTCAATAATGAGATTAATGATGTGACAGAGACGGAATGGTAAAGAATTGGACTGCTGTTAAACGGAATTAGTTGTCAAATTTGGAGACGGGATCAGAGAATATGAGATTGTGTTCACCAGGGTGTCACTGGTGTCTTGTCATAACAGTGATGAGGAAACATTCTACAAAGCTGAAAATAAATACTATACCAGTATTAAAGCTAAGAGAGTCCTCATTTCAGTTCCAGAGAACAAGTAGTGCAGCTTGAATATCTGTTCTGTATTTCAAGAGTACATCCTTAGAGCAAATCTGGGAAAGTCTGACAATACTAGTTTGCCACCTTAAAGTCAGCTTGAAATCATAATTGACCCTATTTAATTATTAATTTTTTTGAGCCACAAAAGGCAATTCACGTCGAATTTAAACTGACAGTTCAGCCAAAAAAGAAAATTAATTGTGTGGAAAAAATTGCTATGAAACTGAACGGTGACTGTCTGAGGCTTTCAATCCTTAGCATGCAGTACTGCCATAACAGGTAGTTCAGGTTTGGAACAAAATGAGGTTGAGCAAATCATGACATGATTTAAATTTTTGTGTGAACTATTCCTTGAAAGTGTCAAAAGATGACTATCACATAATTGCATAGTTACTAAATGGGCTGTGTGCCAATGTGCATTTTTACTATAACATCGTCACTCAGTTATCCCGGACAGCCCAACATAAAGTCCACGGAAAGTAGACAGAAAAATAACATGGGAACCTGTCAGAAAAATGAGTCTGTGCTCATGACAGAGAGAGATAGATAAAGGTTTGAGTTTGCAGCACTGAAGTTGGAGTGAGTTGAGTAAATAATCGGCGGTCTGAGGCGGCACGGAGCTGGCGTGTCAGCAAGCGATGGATGAGTCCCCAGGCCTGATTGTATAGCCCAGCAGGTTGTGTTGGTTGAGTGAGTCTGTGCCGAGTGGAGTCTCAATCTTCACTCTAATAGGCCACTGACAGGCCTTTACCACACACATATACACACACTTGCGAGCATACACATCAATAAAAGTGTCCTGACAGGGACCACAGCCTCAGCTTTGGCACCAACCTTTCAGCACTACACTAAACCAGCCGACAGAGACCCAGGTGGCATAAATTCTGCAGCGCTATCATTAGACAATAGGTAAGGTGGAACAATACGGCAAAGTGCGTAGTACACGGCTGGCTGTGTCAGACACCAACTGCCTGACAAGCCATATTTGTCATCCACAGGTATACAGGCAGGTCTGACACAAACGTATGTTTGCTCCCTCACTTATGCAGTCTGTCCATATACTCCACAACTCAAACACTCCATCATATAGTCTAAAGGACACATAAACAATCATAAGGGGTCCTCCGTATCACAAGTGCGTACAGTCGGACCCATCCTTCCGCCTACATGCTCTGTCAATAGGCCATGCTGTGCCGAGATTTGATCAACGGTAAATGTTTGTCGAAGATTAATTCCCTGACTGATACTGAGATGTGTGTGGTGATAAATGAGAAAGGGCGTATTGGCGTGAAAGACAGGGACATATAGGAGGAGGGAGATTTTCTATTGCGACAGGAAATTTGACTTTCCATTGTAGAAATATTAAATGACCATTAAAATCACAAAGGAAGAGTAGATGTTTATATAACCAGGGATCTTTTTTACCAAAACCTTCCTTCCTTCCTTTTTTATTTCTTTTACCATTATCATTCTGTCTATCTGTCTTCCTTCCTTTTTGTTCTGTCTAGCTGTCTTCCTTCCTTCCTTTCTGTTATGTCTAGCTGTCTATCTTCCTCACTTCCTTCTGTTCTGTCTACCTGTCTTCCTTCCTTCTTTTCTCTGTCTGTCTGTCTTTCTTTCCATTTTATCTGTCTTCCTTCCATTCTTTCTATCTGTCTTCCTTCTTTCCTT
This sequence comes from Moxostoma hubbsi, assembly GCA_032164185.1. Lineage (NCBI taxonomy): Eukaryota > Metazoa > Chordata > Actinopteri > Cypriniformes > Catostomidae > Moxostoma > Moxostoma hubbsi. The sequence goes on from JAVLUX010000010.1 coordinate 22,104,586, forward strand.
CTGTTCTGTATATCTGCCTTCATTGTGTTTCGTTCTGTCTATCATGTCTTTATAACAGGGTAAAAGGGAAAGGAAAATGTGAGAACTGGTGAGAATCCGAGAGAGCGAGGAGAGAGAGAGAAAAAAAAACTGTATTGCCAGTTCTTTGATACGCTGTAGCTTGGTCCTCGGTCACTCCTCCACCCTCTAGTGGATGACATCCTCTCCTCCCCGGGTGGATCCAGGTGGTCAGCTGTGAGCCCCTTCCCACTCACGAAATACGGTCTTTGACCTCACCACTTTTTAATGGCTGGTAGGGGTCTCCTCCGCCCCTGGCAGTGGCCCGACCACTGCATGCGGTCGATAGGGAGCCCCTCCTCCCCTCGCAGTCGGCAGTCATTCCTCTGCTTTCAGGCGGCCGGGGTCCTCAGTCCCCATGGCGGACAGCTGCAACTGCTCCTTTGTGGTGGATGGTAGTGTCGAGTTCTCTACTACAGCGCATTGGTTTCGGCACCAATGTAAGAGGGTAAAAGAGAAAGTTAATAAATTAATGATTAACTTAAAGTATAAAGACAAAACACATACTGGGCAGCTGCCTGCAGCTCTCTCTCTGCTGAACTGCCGCCTCCGGCCGACTTTATCCCTACTGGGCTTGCTTAGCCTGATTAGGGCCCTCCTCCTTGCCACAGCCTTCCTTCCTTTTTTTTCTTCCTTCATTCCTTCCTCAATCCCAGTTAGGGTTTGTCCCTGGCTCTCATTGTCTTCCTTCTCTATTCTCTCACCTCCCTCAGTAGAAAGACAAAGCATTGTGAGAGACTTGTTGAAAAATAGAAAACTGTGTGTTTGTGTGTATGTATTTGTAGGCATGTTCATGTATGTGCGAGGAAAAGCCACAAACTATATAATTAAATGAATTCTTTCAGTCAATTGAATTACATATTTATGCTACAGTTTATCCTTAAGCATCTCAAGTGTTCTTATTCTGTGACACATGAGAGGAGCACAGCTGTGAATTAAGGTTTAATTGCATACTCACTAAATCAATCTTCCCTGTAATTATAGTATTAATATAACTACTATCGTATAACCTACTTATAAGCTGTTATAAACACTTTATTTAATACAGTTTCAGCCAAAGCCTTTCTGCTCTGGATCTTTCTTCCTCTAACCCTCTCTGATTTCTTAAGATCTTCAAGTAATTCCATTCTCCTGCTGTCTTGTCTAACATGCTAAATTGTAGCTTCTGGGAATAAATCTTTGGGGTTTTTAGCTCCAGTGTAAAGCGGCAACGAGTGAAAGCCGCCATGCCGAGTCCATCTTTTACTCAGCTTGCATGCATGCATGTCACTTCAGCCCAGCCACTCATAAACCAACATGATGGATAAATGAATATAGAAATAAATAAATAAAAGCCACACTTATTCTCTCCTGCACATTCTTCCCTCTGCCTCTCTGATGGATCTGTGAAATGATATAAGGAATAAGACTTGGAGAGAGAGAGAGAGAGAAGAAGGGTTGGGGTGGAGAGATGGATATGATTTATTAGCCTGATAAAAATTCAGCCTTTGTTATTCAGTCATTTTTCCATGTGCAGCTTATTAAGGAGTGCACCTGCCAGTGAAAGAGTTTGTGTGTGCTGGTGGGTGTGTTGCTAAATGTGTGTTTCCCATGGATTAGAAGGATTCAGACCTCACAGAACCAGTCTAGATTGTTCTTTCTCAGTTTGCAGATACGTCTCTCTCCCACTTTGTTCAGTGGCTTAAAGAACTTGTCATTGATAAACTCTGTGGTGTGTTTTGGGGGTTCTAGATGTGAAATGTAATGGGCTCTAAAATGTGTGTTTATGCAAACCACAGGATGACTTACTAATTACTTGGTTATAGCTCATGCGGCATCATTAGGTGATTAAGTATTATTGATCAGTAAAGTGACATGTCAGCCATTAATTACTTTTCATGATTTGTCTGTTGTTCTACAGGCCCCCCTTCTCCGTCACTGCGAAGCCTGGTATCACACAGGGTCATCAAAACACGCTACAAGATCGACAAGGTCTGTACACGTATAGAGCCCATGCAATCCACCACAACCCTGCTCTTTCGTACAGGGTTAAGAGACTCCAGTCAGCTAGGTAAGTCATGAAACTCATTCTCTTTCATGAATATGTGCTTTTCTATGAATATTATCAAATTTAAGTAGTCGGCACTATCCACTTGTTTTCTCTTCAGCATGAATAATTTTTTTATAGTTAAATTACATAATAAATTGTGTTTCCACACACAGTGATTCTCATTTACTAATAATACACTAAGTTTCAGACTTTTCACACAAAATTTTAACAAAACAGGTAATAAGTTTTTACCCTCATTATAATAATTATTAATCCAGATTATTTTATATCAGTAGTTTGCATAAAATATATCTAAGCAATCTCCAAATAAGGTCTATCCATTCAACCTTTTGCTCTACAGCTTTTCATCAGTCTCCACAAACAGATCCTCACACTCTCAAAGATGCATGTTTAACTGAGGTCAGGAAATTAAAAGAGCAAAATATTGTTTGATTTTATGTTTACTAATGTTTAAAGAAAGCAGTGTAAATACTCAACTAGTGGTCCAAGGCACTCAGGGCAGGGTATACATTTAAAAAAATCTTTATTAAATCATGGCCATTAAGTTAAAATCATTTCCAAAAACTGATGCACTGGCCTTAGAAAGCCATCATCAGTGAGCACCAGCAGGTATTGCTTCAAATCCAAGCAGCACTCCTTGCATGCTTTGTGTGAAAGCTGTTTAAATTGGTAGTTAATACACAAATTAGATTACAATTATGATTTTTTTTATCAAAACACGCAATAAGTAACCTGAAAGTAATCAGGTTTACATAAAAGTGTAATCCAAACATTGAGTAACTGTTTACAATTGTAGTTGTGTAATTTGTTATCACTATCAGACTACATTTCAGAAGTAATTTACCCATCACTGCCCAAAGCACAAATTACAATTTTTTTTGCATACACGTGGCTTCATTTGGTTCTAAATATTATCATACATTTTAATACATTGTGAAAAATTGTATTGATGCATGATGACTTCTGTGTGAAAGCATTCGTTCAAAGTTTTTTATGTGCACATATGTGCATATGCACAGTTAGTGAGTGAGACCCATTCTCAGTCTGGCACAACTATGCAACCTATTCCCTTCCATGAAAGTGTGATTTTCTTGTGGAGATGGAAGCGGTCAGCACTGCCCCCTTGGTCCTTGTACTTCCTGTTTGTTTCCTCTTTAACAGGGATAATTTTATTGGCTTTTTTCTATCATAAATGGTATGTTTGCATATAGGTGTGCATTCCTCTCACAATCTCAGCTTAGCACAACCAATTACCAGACTGACTAAAACCTCTCTGTTGACATTTAATGTTTTTATCAGTGTCTCAGTGCCTAATAAAATATTAATTAACTGCCTGGCCCTTAAAAACGCCACACAGAGCCATAACTACTGTAACTGCCTCATCACCGCTGATATTATGACAGAGAGAAGGTGCCACTCTTCATGGTAATCTATTACTGAAACCATAATATTAGCCCATAAACATGTTCTACGGGATGGCCCACATGCTCATGAGAACATTTGGGTGGTTACTAAGACACTTCTTTCAGACCATAGCTTTTAATAGTCAAAGACTCCTCTTAGTGGGTTTTATATATTAACATTAAAGTGTTAGGAAAGGAAATGGGGAAGAAATGCCAAAAAGGAAAGCGACAATAGTTAAAGGATTTGCTTGTTTGCTTTTTTATTTTTACAATGACTGTTATATATAATAGTTCTTCCTGTCATAGCTGTGGCCTAATGGTTGGTACTCAAGATACACACATGTTGAGCCATGGTGCTCATATGGGAGATGCCGAGTCAAATCTCACCTGCAATATGTCTCTATCTTATATTGCCCTTGACTTTTCCAAATAATTTTCTGCCCCCTCTCTGTCAGAGCTGAAACGATTAGTCGACGTTATCGACAGCGTTGACAATAAAAAATTGTCGTCAAAAATTTTAATTGTCGAATAGTCACATACGCTCGTCCCTCAAGCATGCACACTAAATGCAGCTAGATTATAATGTGATGGCTCATTGAATCATAATATATGTCACTGTGCATTTCTTATCATGTAGACAATTGGTAATAAGCAGCTTTATTATTAAGAGAGAGTGTTTTTTTTGTGAGTTAAAGATGGATTGATGTGAACAAAAAGGTGAGAGAGCGTAGTCTTCGCCACATTATACACTGCATCAAAATACGTTTATGATTTATTTTGGCTTGTTTTCCAATAAAAATATCTAAAACTAATTTAAAACAATGTACATTTACTTTAGGAACTATACTGCAGAAAAAAAACTGTTACCTGAGAATTTTGAATATAATATTAAAAATACAAATATTTTAAAATATCTAAAAATCCTTTAAAAAAGATGCATTCACCTGAGAAGCAGCATATAAGATACCTAGACTTGCTTTTAAAGAATAAATCTTGAAAATAAATATATTTTGTCTTTACTGCACTCGCAGAAGTATAACCAATTGAAAAAATACACGTATATACAAAATACACTTATATTTAAGAAACATTCTCTTAAAGCAAGTCTAAATATCTTATATGTTGCTTCTCAGATTAATTGATGTTGTTTTAAGGATTTTTAGACAATTTGAAATGGAAAAAATGACAAAAACACTTGATAACAATAGTTTTTTTTTTTTTTGCAGTGAATTTCTTTACTGAATTAATCGTAATAAAAAGTATTTTTTTCCCCTTTAATTCAGTGAATGTCATTTAGAGGTATTTTTAAAAGATGATTTTGTCCCCTTTGTTGTTAGTAAGCACGTTTAATACAACCTTTTAAGTCAGAGCACAAGCTGAATAATCAGTTAAGAGCTAATAATTAATCATTGCAATAATCGCCAAATAATCATTCTAATAATCGTTAGATTAATCGATTATCAAAATAATCGTTAGTTGCAGCCCTACTGTGATATGTCTTGATCCTATTCCCCCTCTTTCTCCTTAGTAATTTCCTGTCGGCACTCTACTGTCCCTTCTAATGAAAGTGTAAAATTGGCCTAAGGAAAAAAATGGGTTGATCCTTTACACACATACTTTTACAGTCCAAGCTTAAATAAGGAGTCAAATTAAGAAAGCTTGGAACGCTTCGAAATTGTGAATGCTTTATATGAAAGCAGAGAGAAGGAAAAGTGGTCACGGCTGTGTCTGTATAGCATTAGATTTAGTCTGATAGGAGACAACTGAGAAATCCCATTCACTTAAGGGTGTAAATGAAGCACTCATGCGTATGGGTGTACATTTTTTATTCCCACTCTTATCTACAGAGATAAAATGATCTTCATAAATCCCTCTGCTGTGTGGTCCTGGCTTAGCCATGTAGAAAAAAAGAGGCTGTGGATTATAGGCCTTATATGTTAAGAAGGGTGCCACATTAAACAAAATATTCTTCTCTTTTATCTCCCCCTCTCTCGTACACACTCTTTTCTTGTTCTACTGGTCTTTTCTGCCTTAGTAAGAATTGTTTTACTCTGCCTTGAGTGGATACTGCTTACAAAAATCACTCTTTCTGGTCATTTCCTGCAGGATCAGAGCCTGAAATAACTCTAAATATCTCATTGGCTGCTATAATAGCTATAAGTGTGTGTTAATGGAGAAAAGGGAAGATATAAGCAGATCTGTTTACATCTTTGGGTTTTTAAATCTAGCAATGTAGCAGTGATCTCTGCTTATTAAGAACTGATAATAGTTCGTTTTTTGAAGATTAGTGGCATATGTTTTTATCTTAAGAATGTTGGACAGGCTTGCTCATAGGCAACATACACACTACAAAGTTTCAGGAGTGACAACCGCATTTCACTCGCCGGAGTGACAACCACTCTCACAGTTGTGAGAATTGACAAGTGATAATCATAGTAACGCTGCAGCGTCTCGTGCCTGTGAATCATGAATGCCACCATTTTAACACGTTTTATGTTTGTTGTTTTTGAGCAAAGAGATTATCCACGACAGATAAATTGCCATCCGACAATGTTTCGTTTGTTGCTGTCGACAGAATCGCCATGTTTTGTTTATGTGCATCTAAACAGCTGTTGTTAAAGTACGCTATGAACTGTAATGTAACTGTTACCCTGAGTCCGCAGAGCTGATGAGAGAAATTACAGATGAGAGAGACAGACTGGAATATATGAATGAATGAATACCTCTGACAGTGTAATTTACTCTAGGAGAAGATGGACACATCTCACACGCACCATTAATCACGTCTTTAACAATTACTTGTTTGGTTCGGTATACACTGCGTGGATTTTTTAAAAATTCGGTTGTCACGACCTGAATTTTTCATGAGTTAATTAGTTTGTAGAATGTGGTTGTCAGTCCCATATTTTGTTTGTTTGCAGAACAGGATTAAGCTCTAAAAAGTGAACTGACAACCAAATATAGCTGCAGTGTGTAGTGAGGTAGTGATCGTGAATGTGTTTATTTAAATGTATTTGTTGAACTTTAAATAGAGAGAATCATGCTAAGGAAACATACAGTTGTTCCTAATTTAGTACGATTCCCAATACGTGTTGTCATGACATGTCGCTTGAGAACATTTTGACCGACAAACATGTAACAGCTGCTCTTGAAATAGATTATTAACAGGTCTACTGGTCAGACACTCGTCTGAGCTCATTATTGAAGAGATGCTGACATTTTGACCTCAGCGGCTTGCTCTCAAGTATTCAACACATCAGCCCTCTTCATTGTGAGTAAATCACTCGCATATGCGAGTTCATTTTGCACTATATGACCAACAAACGTCTGTTATTAGCTACTGGCAGTAAATATTAACATTTCACTCACGAGTGATAGAGTTGTGTATTGCCGAAGCAACAAGGCCCTTTTACTGAATAAAAAGCAGTTGATTAAGAAGCTGGATTCAGCCCCGTTTTTCCCTGCATGCTGTCTCATGAGCATGAAGGAAAAAGCACTTGTGTCTCATTCAGTTGAACTCTGAGCATCTCAGGGAACCGCACCATGGACGTCAAAAGAGCAGCTCTCTTGAAAGCATGTGAAGATGAACCACTTCTCGAGCGCTCTGATATGGATGTTGTCTACAGAGGCCAAACTCACGCAAAAATATAAACAAGGTATGAATGTATTCATTTTGGGAACGCAAAGTGCTCCAGTTTCCCCTAACGGCCATGTAATGGCAAATGTCAGTGGTCATTGTGGGTTTATTCACACAGTGTTAATAACACACAGTGAGACAGAGGAGATGCCCTGCTCTATTTCTGTGGAGATGATAATTTCATTTTTTTTATGAAATGTATTAAATGTATTTATGAATTTTTAATTATACTATATTGCTTGAATATAAATGAAGAGGCCCCCTATCTCAGTTTGCTTAAACTAATTTTTTGTTACATTATGCATACATGTCATCAAAAGTCTGGCTTTTAAAAACAAAAATGTACTAGCCAATTACAATTCTTTCTCCACCATGATCGTAGAGCACGTGCATTTATGCGTGTAACTAATAAACAAAATGTGGTACCATTACTAAATACACTTTGTTAGTAGAACTGCTGTACTTAATTAGACTTCAGTATGGTGTTACATTTAACAAAATGGCCGGTTGACTTGAATTGTCAAGCAGTGTTCATAAGTTTATTGTGGTGTTATTAATTTGTGACATCACAGATCTTTTAAATTAATGTTTAAAGGAAAAAAGAGATGCAAATGTAGAAAAACCTAAAATAAATTGTGTGACCACCAGTTACAACATTAAAATATACTCTTTCCCTTATATTCTGATACATTTAATCTAAGAGCCTGATGTTCATGGACATATTACTTGTCAACTACCCAGATAAATTGAATCAATTATATTTACCATGGAAAATGAATTTTTAAGTGTGTGATGGTGTGAAATGCTTCATTTGTGTAATTTAGATTTGGTGTGGGGTGCTCTTGGCTTTGTAATGAGCAACCTAGTGTGTGTTGGCGAGGTTCATTTGTGTAATGCAAATTTTGTGAGAAAGAGCGCTTGGCTTCAGACCGCCTTTGAGCTGTGACTTAGCGCCATTCATTTAGCTGCCTGCAATAAATATTGATTCATCAAGGGATTTTCAATTTGAACCTCTGACGCATTGTGAAATATTACAAGAGAGAGGGAAATGAGAGGGAGAGTGAGGTATTGTGGGGAAGAGAAGATAAGGGAAGATTTTTAACGATCCACCTTGCATTCATTAATTTATGCAGTTGTCTATGATTCTTATTTTTAAAGTATTTTGAAGTGCAGCAGACATTACATTTAACTACATTTAACCAACTACACATTTTATCAGTATGCACAATCTCTGGGATTTGAACCTGTGACCTTAGCATTGCCGGTGCCATGCTCTACCAATTGAGCTAGGAACACGTGATGGCGGTTTGCAGTCCACCACCCAAGAACTCCCTCTCCGTCTCGCACAAGATCAGAGAGACGGGTTCTCTTTAGCCCCTCGCCCTTCTGCACAGTGATCCGGCATCCAGCTCAGCGAGCTGGAGAGTGGTGGGAGTGTGTTGTCAGCAGTGCTGGTGTGCCTGGTGATTGAGTGTTCGAGGGGACCGCGTGGGGGAGGAAAGGCCCTCGTAAATCCATGGCAGCCACCAGAAAATAGATATAATCTCAACATTAACTACATTAATAGTAGCAGGAGTTGAATTAAGAAAGCCGTAAAGCATGGACGCATGGGCATAAATTACACGAGTCGTGCACACACACTCATGCACACATAAAAAAAGCTCTCCTCCCATTACACACTCTGTTTTGCTCATTCTTTTCTGGATCTCCATCTTTGTCTGGCTTTTTTGGTTGTGAATATGGAGCTTGTTCTTATAGTTGGATTTAGCCATGGAACACTTAGTAGACATGAGACTAAACTGTCAAGTTTAATTTTAGACAAAAATGAATAAGAAATAGTTTGCCAAAAATGAAAATTCTGAAAATGAAAAATCTTTTGCTCACTTTCTTGTTGTTCCAAAGACTTTCTTTCTTCCATGAGACAAAAGGAGATGTTAGGCAAAATTTTAGGCTGGTGATGCCTAAGTTACCCTATAATTTCATTGAATTCTTTTCTCCATATAATAAAAGTGAATGGTGACTGAGGTGAACATTCTGCTTTATATCTTATGTTTGTGTTCTGTGGAAGAAATAGTCTTATGGTTTTGGAACAACATAAGGGTGAGTAAACAATTTTTTTAGTAAACTATACTTTTTATGCATTCATAAATTCACCAAATGTAAAGGTACAATTTGCAGAGATGACATTTGAAAAACCCATATTGATTCATTAGTAGATTTATAGATAACTATATAGATCACTACTAATCTGAATATTGGGTGGAAGCATCCCCCTCAAAAGTCTATAGTGGTTATGGCCCTGACGATACAGCACAGAATGAGATTTTATTGAAATCTAACACTGAGAAACACAAACAAAACACAATCATAATCCTTGCCTTAATTTCTCTAGTTCATGCACTCTCACACGTGCGGTCACTCACGCTCTCTCAGTGTGGGTGGAGTGGCTGGTGTGGACCTCATCAGTTTTAGTGCTCTGGTATTGATCAGCACAGGATATGCTGCAGCATTGCTCCCTTTTCCTCTCCTTCACAACCTCTCCATTCATCTCGTCTACCCATCCTGGGAGCCAGAGAGAGGGAAATGGAGAGTGAGGGAGAAGAACAGTAGGAACAAGAGAAGAGAATTGAAAAAGTTAGAGGTATAGTCAAAGCAATTGAATTCATGTTTTAACTAGTGGTCGACTGATAAGAATTTTTTTAATGGTCCAAATCAATATAGAGAGATTAGAGTACAGACTGATATAGTGATATATATATATATATATATATATATATATATATATATATATATATATATATATATATATAGTAACAATTGTATAAAGGTTTAGACAATATTGCTGATCCTGCTAAGCATTCAGTGCCTGTTCTGCCACAAAAATGGAGAGAAGCGATCACACTGAATAAATTGCCTCAGGACTTTGACAATCGTGCATGATCAGCTACTACATTAAAACCACCTGCCTAATATTGTGTAGGTCCCCCTCGTGCCGCCAAAACAGCACCAACCTGCATCTCAGAATAGCATTCTGAGATGCTATTCTTCTCTACACAATTGTACAGAGCAGTTATCTGAGTTACCGTAGTCTTTGTCAGTTTGAAACCGTCTGGCCATTCTCTGTTGAACTCTCTCATCAACAAGGCATTTCCATCCACTGAACTGCCCCTCAATTGATGTTTTTTTTTTTTTTTGTGGCACCATTCTGTATAAATTCTAGAGACTGTTGTGTGTGAAAATCCCAGAAGATCAGCAGTTACAGAAATACTCAAACCAGACGGTCTGGCACCAAAAATCATCCATGCGATTATCTAATCAGCCAATCGTGTGGCAGCAGGGCAGTGCATGAAAATCATGCAGATACAGGTCAGGAGCTTCAGTTAATGTTCACATCAACCATCAGAATGGGGAAAAATGTGATCTCAGTGATTTAGACTATGGCATGATTGTTGGTGCCAGATGGGTTTGAGTATTTCTGTATCTGCTGATCTCTTGGGATTTTAACGCACATCAGTCTCTAGAATTTACACCAAATGGTGCCAGAAACAAAAAACATCCAGTGAGCAGCATTTCTGTTGCGTTTCTGACACGGAAGAACTCCGCACAAAGCCACTCCCAATGCTAGGGAACCGCTTGCCCCACGCTGCTGTCAGTTTTACACTAGCTTGACACTCGGCTTCCATAGGAAGGAATTGAAAGCGCTCGCTCACATTCGCTCACTATGCGCCAGAGGAAACATACAATAAGAAAGCCAAACTGCTAGCGTTTTTAGCAACACACATGTCTAGATGTAGAACACAGGCTAAATATCGAAAATTACTCAAAAGCTTATCATCGATATCATGGAGTTTTTTTTATTACAATAAATGTTGATATCGTTTTATCGCCCAGCTCTAATTAAACGTAGTTTGAAAGTAGAAAAACAGGTCTTGAGATCCCTGCATTCTGAATATTGTCTCTCCAGCTGTCATCTTGTGCTGTCGCTAGTGCTAAGCAAGCATGCATGTGGATATGATGTCTGTACAGCTGCGCGTTGCATATACAGCTGGGATTTTGCTTACTGCCCTCTGCTGAAAACAGGTGGTTCTTCAAGCTTGAATTGCTCCAATGGTGGGATTATTATTTATTACAGTCCAGGGACATGATTTATTGCATTAGGCAAACGTGTTATTTTTTTTTTATATATATATATATATATATATATATATAATTAATCACATTGATTAACTCGTTAAATCGACAGCCCTCATTAAAATATTTTCTATTGATAATGTTTTTTTAATTGCATTGGACATGACAATTTACCACTACTTTGGACATTGTTTTAAATAAAAAAGGAAATTGAAATAGGTTTTTAGAAGTTTTTGAATCAATGTCAGTTAAATATGTATCAGAATGATTTATATTATTATTGACCAAAAAAAAGTCTAAGAATAAATCCCCAACACAACATTTTGTACATCTCTCTATTTTGACACACCCACTTCAGGTCATAGAACCCATAAGGGAGACATCAGCATTGAGAGTACTCAAGAACTAGGATTAGAAAACCTTATAAATGGTCAAATTTAATGATTATATAATATCTACACAAAATTGCTGAATTTTAATTAACTCTTCACACCATTTACACTGAATTCCTTAAAAATAATTTGAAAGAAGAAAATGTGCCCTGTCCATTACAAGGCTGTCATTAGGTTTTGTAACTGACACCAGGCAGTATTGCCACTTCTTTTTATTAGCCACCTGGTGCAATGTTGGTATTGCAATGCTGTGCAAGCCATTTCTGTAATTGCTATGAACACAATACACTGAGTATATAAACCAGATATAAACCAGAGTGTGAGCCTAAAAGAAAAAAACAGTAAAAATACGTATGCAACAGAACTGGAATGATGATGACAACTGTTCAATTTACCTCCTGTCTTCTGCCCCCAGCCCTCCCCCTTTCCCTCATTTTTGACATTTCTGCCTACCTTTTTGCCCTTGAGGTGTTACTTTGTTCAAACAAACATTTTAGATGTTTCCCACCTCTAATTGATTTCAGTATGGTTATCACTTAGTTCCACCATTATCTGCTTTGCTTTAAGCAAAAACTAATTTACACAATGAAAATTGGTTAAGTGAGACCAGATAGATCATTTCAAGGGTAACTCTTTTTGTCTATTCTTCAGGATGAGCTTACTAATGCTTTCTCTGCAGCCAAATAGACAAGACAAGCATTACTGTGAATGCCCGTGCGGCCTGTGAATTCCTCCACGTCACCAAAACAAAAGTCACATCGTTAATCACCCTGCCAGAGTGCTGATTCGCTCTCTCCTTCATCTGCGCTCACCCCCACTGTCGAAACCCAACAAGACCCAACAAGATGCACATACATGCTCTCATGTTCACAATTGCATGCAGATGTAATTGTGAGTAATATTAGTGAAGTAGGCAATCTTCCTTCTCAATTGAGAGTTTTGTTTAACCTAATTAACTTCTTTGGCATTAATGTACAAATACTCGGTGAGACAACTCTTTGGCTTATGTTTGCAGGCATAGGCAATCCTCTTCTGATCGTCGCACACACCAGCACTGATGTGTTTTTGTCTGGACACAGGTGTAAGTCCCTCGTGCTCATCCTTGCTGATCATTGCTTACCGTGCCCCCTAAATATGCTACATACAAGCAAAAAAAGAGATTTGTGTCTAATGGGAGTGATAAAAATCATGATGCCTTCGAGATGTTTGCTGTAAAAGCATTTATTTTGACAATGAATTAAAGGGACAAAAACAGCGCTTTGCAACTTCCCCTTGAGGGATGGGTCATCATCAGCATAACCAGCATTTCTATATAATATCATCTTTGCATTTCATGCCTCTTTACTATGAGCACCTGTCTTCAAAGTGTCATGAGTGTGTGAATGATGTAAGTAAGTTGTTCTGTTCTTCTTTCTCTTATATCCCTCAGTAGACCCTTGGATAGAGCATGAAGGCCTATTTATATCATAGCCTAAGGGTCAGAGCCCCCCAATGCTAAATCATGTTTAACTTCAACAGTGCAATTACAACCCATCATGTGTCCCATAAAAATAATTCCCCACTGCCATTCAAGTGATACATGGAACAACGTGATATGTCCCTTCAGACCCGGTGTATTAGTATGGCTGGTTCTCTCTGCTGATATCAGATCAGCTTCACATTGAATATGAAGCTGTAGACCGATTCACATGGTTACCTATGTAGTGTTCACAACTCCCTATACACTGAGCAGGGGATATTTGTAGAAGTTCACTTGTCAAAATGTGTTCATTTAAAATGTCCTGCACATCATTAAATGGATTAGGTGCAGATTCATGTATGATGATAAAATAGACTTGTAAAGTGTATATAAACATAATATAAATTGCCATGCATTTATGCATATTTGTAGCTGTATATAATACATCCATGCTTATGGATATATATAAAAACATATAAAACATATTTTATTATTTAAATTAATGTAATTAATTTTACTCAATGTACCACTTAATAAGTGATCAATGACTACTGTGATGTTTAAAATGATAAATGATATGTTATGTTAGTTAATTTACAACATGTATGTCTCTTCTTAACTGTTATATGTCCCATGGTCATGATAATGGCATTGTAACAGTCGCATGTTGTGCGTTTTATATCCACAAGTAACAATCCACAATTCCCTCCCCACTTCCTGTGAAGTCATTGTGAAGCATTTGCGTTCTCAGGACGGGAAGGAGGACACGGGAACAGGGTTCAACAGTCAGGTAGGGTTCTTTTAATTCCTCCAAGGTAATGAACATAAAGTTGAACACAAAATACTCAAACTGAACACAGACTATGCTTAATAACGTAAACTGATAAACTTTAAAGTTGCCAACACTTGACTGGCGTAACTCTCTCTCTCGACTGGAGGCACTGGTGCTCTTTTTATGCCGCTCTCCCCGTACTCACTGAAATTAGAGACAGGTGTTAGACATAATTTAGCTCAGGTACAAGCGCCCTTACCGCTTTCCCTCTCCGGACGGGCGCTTGACCTTGCCCCCGCTGCCACAGTCATTTTTAGTTGAAGTCAGAAGTTTACATACACTTACGTTGAAGTCATTTAAACAATTTTTTTAACCACACCGCAGATTTCATATTAGCAAACTATAGTTCCCCGTCTATCGCTCACTTCAACGTTGTGTTGAAGAAGCGACACTAGGGGTCTCTCTTGAGCGCCGAGTATACCTCTGATCTACGAAAAAAGGCCAATGCGAATTTGGCAGACAGAATTTGCATGTCCCGCCCCCGGACATACGGGTAAAAAGGCGGGGAAATACGTCTGTTTCATTCAGAAATTTTCTTCTGAGCTGATGGTCGTGTATGCAGTGAGCTGCAATTCACACATCTGTTTCTCTTCCTCTGAGCGATCTGCTGTTGGATCTATGGCGCACTTCAGCGGCTTTCTCCTTCTCTGCACGGCAGTGCAGTTTGCCCCTGGGCACTTCGACAGCGCAACTAAGAGTTGTTACTAAAAGAGTGATTTTCTCTAAAAGAACATTTTCCTCTAAAAGACCAATACACAGCGGTGTTGAACGTCCTTTTCATGACACGTCTTTTTAAAGATGCCTTTCCGCCCATGTGTAGTTCCTGGATGCGGTGGAATACTCTCCGCTTCAGACGGCCACAGGTGCTGTCTCATGTGTCTGGGCTGCGATCACACAGAGGCAGCATTTGTGGATAGTTCGTGTTCTCACTGCAAGAACATGACCATGGCAATATTGCGGTCGCGGATTTCCTTCAACAGAAGGAACACCACTCTCATGGACCCGGAAGGCTCCCAGACGCTCCTGAGACCCAGAGGCAAAGACGTTTGCTCCAGAGCTGGTAAGCAGACCAAAGTTTATTTCATTTGCCGCACACCCTTGTGGTACCCACATTCTCATTAAAAGAGCTATTTCCTTTGTCTCTGGGTCACCTGGCCCGCAAATGCCATTCTCATGGCACTCTGGCGTCACACCTCAACAGTCCCGGCATGCTGGACACGGACCCTCCGTCTTCAGCCCCATGACTGTTCCCTGGCCGGCCAGTTCTGATGAGTCTAGAGGACGCCTCCACCGGACCTCCTCCTCAGTCACTAACCCGCCCCCTATCTGGTGTGCAGAGCAAGGCAAGTGCTTCGAGTCTTTTCTCAGCACCAGAGTCTCGGGACGCACTTTTGCCTCCTGACGCCTTACTACCTGCTCCGTCCCGCTGCGAAGCCCTGCCGGGTACGTCAAAAATATTCGTCCCGTTAGTGCCCCTAGCACGGAGCTTGGATGCATGGCTTTCACTTCCCAACCCATCTCGCTGGCTGGCCAGGACCATCCGACTCAGTTATGCAATTCAGTTTGCCAGGCCCCCTCTCCTTCAGGGGCGTCTGCTTTACCACAGTACACGGCGAACATGCCAGTTCCCTGCACGCGGAAATTGCGACCCTCTTACTCAAAGACGCGATAGAGCCTGTCCCTCCAACCAAGATGAAGAAGGGTTTCTACAGCCCTTACTTCATCGTACCCAAGAGAGGCGGCGGCTTACGACAGATCTTGCACATGCAAGTTTTCAACTGGAATTTGCACAAACTCCCGTTCAAAATGCTCACGCAAAAACACATTTTAACTTGCGTCCGGTATCTAGATTGGTTCACAGTGGTAGACCTGAAGGACGTGTACTTCCACATCTCAATATTGCCTCAACATCGACCCTTTCTACTGTGTGTGTTCGATGGCCAGGCATATCAGTACAAGGTCCTCCCCTTCGGCATGTCCCTGTCCCCTCGTGTCTTTACGAAGGTTACAGAGGCAGCCTTTGCCCCGCTCTGAGAAACCGGCATCCGCATACTCAACTACCTCGACGACTGGCTCATCCTGGCCCACTCCCGAGTGTTACTATGCGCCCACAGGGAACAAGTGCTCAGGCACTTCAGCCATTTAGTGCCTCAGGTCAACTGGGAAAAGAGCAAGCTCACCCCGGTTCAGAGCATCTCTTTTCTCAGCTTGGAGTTAGACTCAGTCTTCAAGCCAGGCACTGCGGTCCCCTTAAAACTTTTCCAGAGGCTTCTGGGGCATATATCATACTCCGCGGAGGTTGCGCCGCTGGGGTTGATGCATATGAGACCGCTACAGCACTGGCTCCAGACTTGAGTCCCGAGACGAGCATGGTGCCACAGCATGCACCGTGTGATGGTCACCCCTCCTGCCGCCAAACATTCAAATCCTGGACAGATCTAGCTGATCTACCACCTGCTGTCATAGACACGATCAACCAAGCCAGAGCCGCTTCTGCCAGGCAACTTGATGCCCTAAAGTTTGCGAATTGGTGTTCTTCTTGGGGTGATGACCCACAAAGGTCAGTGCTCTCATTTCTGCAGGAAAGGTTGAAAGGGAGGTTGTCCCCATCCACCTTGAAGGTGTATGTAGCAGCTATCGCAGCCCACCATGACACAGTAGATGGCAAGTCTTTGGGTAAGCACGACTTGATTATCAGGATCCTAGGGGCCCAGAGGTTGAATCCCTCCCGGCCAAGCCTGTTCCCCTCCTGGGATCTCTCAGTGGTCCTGGGCCTTCAGAGACCTACCTTCGAGCCGCTAGAATCAGTTGGACTCAGGCCCTGCTGTTCGTGCTTGCCTCCATCAAGAGGGTCGGGGACCTGCAAGTGTTCTCTGTCAGCGACACTTGCCTGGAGTTCGGTCTGGCAGACACACATGTGATCCTAAGACCGTGGCCAGGCTATGTGCCCAAGGTTCCTACCACGCCCTTCAGAGACCAGGTAGTTAACCTGCAAACGCTGCCCTGGGAAGAGGCAGACCCAGCCCCTTCGTTGCTGTGTCCAGTACGTGCTTTGCGTACCTACTTGGACCGCATGCAGAACTTTAGACGTTCTGAGCAGCTCTTTGTCTGCTTTGGTGGACAGAAGAAAGGGAACGCTCTCTCCAAACAGAGGCTCTCCCACTGGGTGGTGGACGTTCCCACTGCCCTCCAGTCACCGTGTCTGAAGCAACTTCTCCCTCCGAAGAGGCGGGATCTACCACCGCTCCACTTCCCACATGTGACCTAAAAGCCCATGTAGTGTATTCACCACTCTTACCTCCCCCTCTCTGGGCAGGTGTGGTCTCCGCAGGGTCTTTTCCCCCTGAAAGAATAGGAAACTGGGTAAGATCCCCTTCCCCGGTGCATGTAAGGGCCCCAGCCATTGACTCTATGCGAGAAACATAGAGAGAAAAGAGGCCCGGCTAGGCTCGGCCCATTCCCAGGTTGGCAAGCATCGCCTTGTTCCCCTGTCTATGGTAACTATAAGGATTCCGACGACTTTGTGGGGCATTGGGTAAGGGTACATGCAGTCTGATTCAGCTGGTCATTTTGGCACATCAAGTACCTGCCCAGTCCTGTGTCAGCACTACACGTACATGACTCAGCGCATGCCGTGATTTAAATTGGACCCCTAGTGTCGCTTCTTCGACACAACCTCAAAGTGAGCGACAGACGGGGAATGTCTAGGTTCCCTGATGGAGGGAATGAGACGGTGTGTCCTCCCGGCCATGTCGCTGAGCCGAGCCACTGTTGTGGCCGGACCATTTCCTGCTCCTCAGAAAAATCCTGAATGAAACAGACGTATTTCCCCGCCTTTATACCCGTATGTCCGGGGGAGGGACATGCAAATTCTGTCAGCTAACTTCTCATTGGCCTTTTTTCATAGATAAGAGGTATAATCGGCGCTCAAGAGAGACCCCTAGTGTCGCTAATCAAGGACTGCATAAATACCCCGCTTTCGCATACACTCTGTCTTTTCTCATCGACAGTATCTCTGAGACTCCACACCTTTCTACTATGTCAAACATACCTGTTTCTTCATTATTGCCTGCAAGTATTATTAGCATGTTGTGAGTTATCTGTTCTTCGTGTCTATACCCTGTCTGGATATTACTCACCTTCTGTTTGCTACTCTGCTCAACTGGATTTACTCACAATGTTTGCATCACTGTTTCAATCATCTGTTCAATAAACCCTACTACTGAGTTCATATGTCTGCCTCCATGAGGCTCTCTGTGACACCTTTAACTTTTAAAACCTTCACGTGTTTATTTTGACATTCCGAACTCTCCAGGAAGTCCTGTATGTGTCTGTTGTAGGAAAGTTCACAGTAGTTTAATAAAATTTTTATTCAAATTCTGGTAAAAATTAACCTCCGGTACCATTCTAAATACATAAAAGTGAACCAAACTTTTGAGCATCTACATCTGAGATGTTCGTGAGTAGAGCTAAAATATTGCACACCGCGTGAAGGCTAGAAATAGCAATGGGTGTGTATAAATAGTGGTGCCATTCAATAACACGCTGGAGCTGAGCGCGCATTTTATGATTCACAGAACTATCGCAAGTCTTCAAGTGGCTTTGAATAAAATCCATGAGTCATATGAACTACTTTAATTTTGTTTTAATGGCTCTTTTAAGTTTTTTTTTAAAACTTGAGATTAATGAACATGACTAACACAGTATCAGATTTGGATCAGGCTCGTCGGACCGATAACCAATCTGTTTATAAACGTCACTATCTGAACCGATACGAATCCAGGTATCCGATCGGTGTATCCCTAAAAAAAGCTACTTCTAAAGCCTTCCAGATAACTACATTCATTCAATTCCTGTACAATATACACACATTTGATCTTTGTCTTATGCCTGATTCGCTGAAAACTGCTCCGTTAATGTTTTCACATTCACAGTTATGAATGACATACAAATCACATACTGTACATGACATATTTTAAATTCAAAACGCAAATTTTGCCAAATGGTGAATAGTTTGCACCCTTAGAAATTAATGTTGGTCAGTACAACAATTGAATTATAAAACAGTGGTAAAATATTGCATGTTTAGGTAGATACACTACATCTCACATGACACAAACACTCTTAACCTGAACTGCTTGCTGATGCATGGCACTGGGATAATCCACAAAGTTCCCGTTTCGCATCTTAAACTTAAGTTCTGCATTCATCAATTTGATTTGATCTCATATGACATAGACAAGTGCTGTAAGACAACTGAGCGTGGTAAAAATTTAACTTTTTTAAACCATTTTTTTTATTCCTGCAACAACTTATTGACAAATAGACAGCAGTGCATCTGGCCATATCTGATTATTGGGGCGGATTCAAAGTAAATTGTGGTTACGGCCCTGATTGGAACATACCTTGAGTTACTGCAGTATCAGGAAGCGCAGGCATAACTGATACCAGAGCAGCAACTAAAGGTGCTTTGTACCTACATTGTGGGGATCTCAGATTTAGAAAGTGCCAGTTGGCTGAATATAAGGTATCGATGTTTGAGGGTCAAGGACAACTGGCCTAGAGCTCTAAGGATGATAGAACTCTCCTCTCACCTTCTTTTTTTTACTTTTATTTCCCTCTTTTCCAGTGTTAAAATTAGATACCCAAGAGGTTACAACTCATAATGTGTTTCCAGCTTTTCTCTCTTCCATCGTATTCATCTTAAGCAAAGTCCACTGAAAGAAAATTTGCATGCTATTACATGTAATCTGCATTCACGTTTGGGCCTCATATATTTTGTCCATTTGGCATACAGGCTCACACAGTCATTATGACTGGGGTTAACTGCTGTGCATGTACCATGATGTCCATGTCATGGCTACATTAGGCTCTATTATGGCTCATGGGTGTCCTGCCTCAACCTCAGGGAGGGCAGCAACTGTTCTCCCATTACGCTTCATTATGGCTCCCATGGCTGCAGTCACTGAGCCGGCGTGGACCTGTCTGAGTTAAGATGTATGTGCGGCATATGCTTTTACAGCTAAAAGGAAGAAGATGCACCACAGGTCATTCGCCACTTTGATCTTGTGTCTGTGCATGTGATAAATGCTGATTTTAAATTAGTTGTGCGTTCCATGCCTTGGCCTATTATAGTGCCTTATCTTTTAATACTTTGCATGCTTGCTAAGGCAAGCATCATTATTACTATAGATCTTACTTAGGGTAAACAAACCCCTAACTTTAAGGGAATGTTGCAGGCTCAATATAAGCTAAGCTCAATTGACAGAATTTGTGGCATTATGTTAAATACCACCAAAAATTTATTTCGACTTGTCCTTTGTGGTTACACCAAGGCAATTATAATGGAAGTGAATGGGGCCAGTTCATAAACATTCAAATACACACTGATTCAAAAGTATAGCCACAAGATGTAAACATTATACATGTTAGCAGGATTTTAGTTTGATTAAATTGCCTACAAATTTTTTCTGTGTAAAGTTATATCCAATAGTTCAACTTTGTTGTCATGATAACAGTGGCAAGGAGGAGGGCAGGGCCGGGCCGTGATGACGCACGCCCGGCCCCTAATCAGGCTAATGTACTAAACCTGGAACATTCATTTTAAGCAAACTTTGGAGTCATCACAGATCATTTGTTTCCCAAATATGAATGATGCCTCAAATCATCTGGCTTGTTGAGATATGTGCTATTTTTTCTAAGCAATTACGATTCTTGCCTGGTAGATGATAATATGGCGGAAAAATATACTAAAGAATAGCGTCGAAGAAGGGAACAAAGTCATATCTAGGGACCAGTAGGGGTGAGTAAAAATATAGTGTAATTTATGTCCAAAGACGAGATCCATGCGACCCATTTGCCATTGAATGATGTCTCTTTTAATATCCTTTCTGTTCTCTACAGTCAGTTGTTGATCAAAAACAATAAAAATAAACATTTAATTCTAATCATGATGGCACAAATGAGATAAAGCCATTCGAGTCTCTCTTGTTAACATGCTCTATGCTCTTTGCAGAAATGCCGGTTTTGTGTTACAATAAATATATGACAAAAAATAATATATGCAATATAATATCATATTTATTGATTGAATATGAACAAATTAATTTGTTCATTTTTAGAAAGCCAAAAAGTGACATGATGAAAAATGTAATATAATCACTTTAATTTATATTTGTATTAATGTACCTAGTTAGAAGTTCCCCTGTATTATTAACAGCATTAGCTGGAGAGGGAATGTCTTTCATATGTAAGCAAAAGGGACATTATAACTGAATTAATCGGAATTGAATCAAGAGCTTGTGAATCAGAATCAAATCATATAGGGAAATCTGTATCAAAACCCAGCCCTAGGGACCAGTATATCATCAGACTTGAGGATGGGCTCTTTTGACTTGGGCCAGTAAGCAACCACCTAGCAAAGCCTTAACAACTGCCCAGAACACCCTAGCTAAATGCAAAGCATTGTGGGAGTGACTTTTGCTACAAGAATCAACACTCACATTTTCTTCAGAACATATTAAAGTCTATTTAGCAATATTGCAATGTTATTATAGTAATTATACAGGATAGTTTGTGGTGTCTTTTGAGTGTGTGTGTGTGTGTGTGTGTGTGCATGTTTATGTGGTTTACGAGGACAATTTTTAGGTTAAAAACTGGTAATTACAAGGGTATTATGCAATAAATGTGGTTTATGAGGACATTTCTAGTGTCCCCATAATTTAAATAGCTTAAAAAACATATTAAACGATGTTTTATTGAAAATATAAAAATGCAGAAAGTTTTTTGTGAGGGTTCAGGTTTAGGGGATTGAATCTATAGTTTATACAGTATAAAAATCATTATGTCTATGGAAAGTCCTCATAATGATAGGTAGACCAACGTGTGTGTGTGTGTGTGTGTGTGTGTGTGTGTGTGTGTGTGTGTGTCTGTGTGTGCACGCGTGTGTAGGAGTGCTTGAGTTCAATGTTGGTGCTGTATGTGTGGGCTGGGGTTGGACATATTGGCCGAGGCAATAGATTGTGTAGTTAAAGCTCTTGTATTGGGTGTAGATTGATTTTGGAAGTGATTTGCTGTTGGGCTTTAGATTGGCTCTCGAAACGTTTGGTAGTAAAGTTCATGTCTCCTAATACAGAGTAGATACTTCACACACAACCTCTTCCACAATCAGTCTCAAAAATACTCCACATTGACCAAATATAACAAATCTGTGATACAATATTTTATTTAAACCTGTGAATAAACAAAGCTAAGAAAATGTTAAATCAAATAAATGTTATGATGTAAACTGAATAAGAAATGTTTAATATTCTGCACTATTTCTTTGTCTAGGTCCAAATAAAACAAATGTGTGACTTTGCCCATGTTAACTTCTTTGTATAAATGTTCAGAGTCCAGTTTCAAGAAAGATATTGATTATAATTTTAAATATATTGTTACCAAGGGTCTTTCTTAACTGCAGATTTTCTTCCATTGAAGCGCACAAGATGATCTTTGGAACATTTTACAATAAATCATGAATTGCATCTCCATTTTGGATAATAAAAGATAATGTGAGGGGTGTGTGTGCGTGCATGTGTGTGTGCGTGTGCACGTGCACACTTGAACAAGAGACTGGAAGAATCAACGAGTATGTTTGGGGGGCAGGCTCACTGCTCTGGCCTCATGCCCTGGCAATTATCTCAATGATTTCCTCCTCTTTTCAATTCTCTCCATTTCCACATGGCCGTCCCCTCCATTAGAAGAGCAATTTACCAGAGTGCTGTGACACGGGAGCCAGGAGAAAGAGAGAGAGATAGAGTGAGCATGATAGTGTGGGTGTGTTTGGGGAAGGTGTGGATGAGATTCGAAAAGAGTGTTGAAGGAGGGATGGTAAAAGACAGAGGAAGCTGAAGGAGAGAAAGAGGAATTCAGAAATGTGTGAAGTGATATGCACAAAATAAAGTTTCTTAAAGTAGTCATTTCATGAGAAATAAATATTTATGAGTGACCGCCCATCAGAAACCAAAACAGATATATATGACAGCCCACATTTAAATGTCATTTGACACAAGACTCCTATTGACACCTATTGGGTGATCAGACACTTTACACACCCAGTCAAACTGAGCTAACAAGGAGGACATAGGATAGATACCAATATACTGTTCCTAGCTGTGTAGCACCTTCTGCTCTGCATATCTAGATCACAGCATTAGAAATGAGCCATTCATTTTTAACCAGATCCTGATCATTTCAGACCTTAATGATTTGTGTGGCCCATTTCAGCGTGAATTGTTTTGTAAACATGTTACAATGTAATGCAGGTTTTGCAAAGAGACTGTAAAGGCCAAAACATACTCTTCGCAACCACATGAACAAGGGTGCTTCTTGCTATGCAAGGCAAATTGTGTGTGTTATTTTATTCTTTATTGTGAACTTAGCGGGCATTAGTGTGTGTCGCGCTAACCCGGCGGAGGTGTGGCTGTCTCCCGTGTACCTGTCATTTCCTTCTCCTGCATGCCGTCTCCCCAGCGCGCCGCCCGCACATGATCGCAGATAGCCCGGCACGCTCTTTGCACGGCAGCCCGCATGTGACTGTGCGCGCTCTGGTGCATGCTCGACCAGGTGAATTGAATTGGGGCAATCGGAAGCTCGCGCCCAGTTCAATCAGTGGATTTTAAATACGCGCATTTGTCATTTGACTGGGTTGCGACGGACTAAGAGGATGGCAGAAGCACAAACGCATCCACTGTGAGGAACTGGGACTTTTGATCGTGATGGGCTATCGGTAAGCTCACATGGACTCTTGTTTCACAAAGACTCTCGTGTTGGATCCTTTGTCTGTTTGGTGTTTAATGTGCTAAATGTGTTAATGTTGCGAGTAAAGTTTAAAGTAATTGTTATTGCATGACTTAGAGATACTAAACTGATAAGACCAAATGCTTAAATTGACATGGTTAAAAAGAAATAGAAATTAATCTATATAGAAAGTTTAGTAAAATGCAGGGTAAAAAACTAGGTTATTTTGTGTAAAAATCAGAGTTTGGTTCATCCTTGTTCAGTTGTGCATTACTTACCTGTGTATGGGATTAGCATCTAATTGGTTAACAGTAATTAGGTAGGAAATACTTACCTTTATCTGTGGTTCCTGTAAAATGCATTTAACCTTACCTGTGTTGGGAAAATACCTGTTTATTCAAAATGCTTTTTATATTGTATTTAAAGGTTTTTCACCTGTTACACCCGATCCTGATCCTGTTACATTGGTACCTGTTCAGCTGGTCAAAATAAATCTTGTTCTGAGTGAAATCCGAAGTCTGTTCCTTTTCAAGTGTGGGCACCTCACAGTTAGACAAAACTTGATAGTGTAAACTGTCTGGTCCTACTGTGAGTTTTCTCTTTCAAACCAACTACTGTCATGGTGGAGCAACAGTTTGAAGAGAAACATTGTTGAGCAAGTAAGGTAAAGTTTAATGGTATCGCCCCTTTGGGTCCTAAGGTTTGTTTCCACCACATTAACTCAAAAACGCACAAGCATATTCAAGTAGACCATTTGCAAAGCACTCGTATTTGCATACACTACTTGCATAAAAAAGGATTTTTGCAGGTTGTTCAGTTTACTTAAAATCTACTAAAGCAACACAATTCTAGAACAATTGTTCTATCCAATTGGATTTGTAAAAATGTAAATTCACTTAATCCACTTAGTTCCATGCTATGAATCAAATCCCAAACCCCAAATAAAAGTCTGAATTTAACACTCTGGACATTTTTTTCCATACCGAGTGCAAATGTGAGATAACGGGGTGTAACTTAACTTCTCCGATTAGTTTGATAGAAAGGCTTTGCAATGGCAAAATATGGGCAAGAACTTCCTCTTCAATACAAAACCAGGGAGGGGCTCTCTCAGGTGGAAGCAACAAATGAGCCAAATTTATGAGACCGAATGCATAATAATAAAACAAAATCTTGGATAGGCCTAGCCCAACTTTGTCAATCGACCTATGCAACTTACTGAAATGTAATCTGGGATGTTTACCATTCCAAATGAAGGACTTCACTATGCTATCAAATTGCTTGAAATAAGAGAGGGGGACATCTATAGGCAGAGACTGTAGCAGGTAGTTGAATTTTGGAATACAATTCATTTTAATAACATTAACCTTCCTAATCATAGATAAATGTAATGAAGCCCACCTGCCCACATCGCTTCAAAACCTTTTCATTAAAGGGTCAATGTTAAATCTAAATAAATTACACAAATTTGCTGGGAATAAAATACCCAAATATTTAATGCCCTGTTTGGGCCACTGGAATGCCCAAACAGGGCTGATCCGGGCTTGCGTCATTGTTGGCGGAAGCTTTCCATTTTTAATTATTCCTTCTAGCAAAAGTGGAGCCAATTCTGTACCATAAGATCTAAAAACCTCAGCGGCAAAGCCATGTGGTCCCCGAGCCTTGTCTGTAGGCAAGGACTTAATTGCCTTGCCATGCTCCTCCAAGTTTATCTTAGAATAAATAATTTTTTTGCTCAGCTGTCAGTTTAGGATGTTCTAATGTTTCCACAAGGTTTCTAATATCCTCATTTGTAGATAAAGACATGGAACTATAGATATCAAGTTATAATTCTTTAAAAGCATTATTAACTTCAATGACTGTAAATATTTCACCACCAGCAGATTTCACTGAGGGAATGGTAGAAAAAGACTCTCTCAGTTTTATATATCTAGCCAGATGTTTTCCTGCCTTGTTTTCCCTGAATAGCCAAAACTCCACCTTCTGTGACAAAATAGTATTATAACTGTGTTTCAATCGGGTCAATTCTCTGAGGCCATCAGATGACATCTTCAGCTTTGCCTCAGCACTTTTAATATTCCCTTCCAAAACAAGGTTTTGTGCTTTGGATTATTTGGTGAATGATGCATACTGTATGATCCGGCCCATAAGAACCGCCTTAAATGCCTCCCAAGCAACACCCACAGAGGATACTGCGGACCAGTTGGTCCCCATATAAACCTTGATTTCGGCCTTTAACATTTGTTGGAATTCAGGATTTTGCAAAAGTGATACATTAAAGCACAAATTATATGCTTTCCTTTTTTCCATATGTGGCAACACCTCTAAACTCACCAGGGTGTGATCTGAGACTAAAATGTTTCCAATTGAGCAATCAACAACAGAAGAAATTAGGTATATATATATATATATATATATATATATATATATATATATATATATATATTAGGGCTGGGACAACGCGTCGAAGTCATCGATGACATCGACGCAAAAAATACGTCGACGCAAAATATTCGCGTTGATTCGTCAGACCCAAAACAAAGATGGCGGTGCCGGAGAGTATTAACAACACGAGTGGCTCCTCAGACTATCAGAAGTGCAAGGCGGCACGCACTCGTTCCTCTAAAGTATGGGAATTCTTTAATTTAAAAGGAAACAATTCCGTGATATGTCGTCTTTGCAAAATGGAGATGGCCTTCCATTCTAGCACCACGGCAATGCACCAGCGCCACCCGGGAGCAGCTGCAGATGACAGAGCACCGTAAGTTTTTTTTCAACTCCCCACTTTGCACTCGATGTTGGAGTAGGCTATAATACGTTGTTGACACCTAAAGTTTTCGTTTATAGCTATTAATAATGCGCTTATAACTATGAATGTCGTGAAAAATACATAGAGGACACTGACAACGCGCTGACAGACAGGACCAAGCAGGTAACATTTAATAAAGTCTCAACTTTCAAATTTGGTCAGTCAAAGAAAATTAAACCATAAATAGGCCTACTATTATGTGGCTCTTTAATGTGTCGTGACAGATTGCCTCAGTTAAAGCGGCTCGTGAACCGATCATCTTTTTCTTGGTTAATTTATAGCATCAAATAGGCTAAACATGAATGTAGTGTAACGCTCTTGATCAAAAGGGGCCGGATAGGCCTATGTCACGAAAAAATTGAAGACCGGAAGTACGTCTTTTAGTAGGGATACGGCTCTTCCGGCTAGCTTTTTACAATGGCGGAGTCCGATAGATACTGCTGGACCAAATCTCTTCGCAACCTGCCTGAAGTCACATATGAGCAGCAGCATCCACTACATACATATCTGCGTCCACATCCGCGTGGGTATAGTTGTGTTCTGAGGCAGGTTCGTGATTACCGGCGGCAGACTGTTCGTCCTCCTCCACCTGAGACTCAGCACCAGCCTGAACGCCCTCCGCTACTCCTAGGCGTGTGTTAACACGGTCAAAAACTGACCGACGACGGGGCTGATTATCCCCCCAGTTATTCCAGGGAAACCGGGTTGGTATAGTATTGGCTTTAAGTCTATTACGACCACTTTCCAAGACGTAGATGCTCTCCTTTTCAAAATGCAAACTGCAAACGAAAGTGCTGCCCCAGAGAATATTAAAAGAAGGCCCCTCATCCCTCCTTATTAACCTAACCCAAGACTTGCGGAGTGTTCCTTCGGGAAAACGTGAAAGCTGAGGTATGGCTGTCTACGTCCTGATGCAGAGCAACCTGGTACACTACAACAACAGCTGCGGGTGTAGCCTGCCATTGTTGTTATAGCTCTAGCCATTCGCCAGTAAGGTAAACGTTTCTATGGTAACAGCGAGTTGGACCAATCAGCAGACGTTGCTGCTACGCTTAGGATTGTGGGTAGTGTAGTTTTTTTTCATAAGATCGCGAATAAAACATGTTTTTCTTAAGACAAGGTTGATTTCATACGAACTTATAGCTTCTACAGGAGCAAAAAACTTTGTTTCACAACCTCATAGCTCGTGGTCAGTCTACCTCGGATGGTTTAGACATTAT
Source organism: Moxostoma hubbsi (assembly GCA_032164185.1). Classification (NCBI taxonomy): domain Eukaryota; kingdom Metazoa; phylum Chordata; class Actinopteri; order Cypriniformes; family Catostomidae; genus Moxostoma; species Moxostoma hubbsi. The sequence continues at coordinate 22,132,353 of JAVLUX010000010.1, forward strand.
GGCTGATAATCTAAATCCTTATCGAGAAATACTGTTGACCGGAAGTTCTGAATCCCTACTCCGCGTTCCGGAAGCAGGAAGTGTGACATAGGCCTATAGCTTGCCTAAATGGTTGTAGTCAGGTGTAAGCAAAGACACACAAGACGTAACTGATATTCCACCGTGGTGATTTATTATCAGCTGTCGTCAGTCCCACGTACACATGGGCAGTTTGCAAAACACACAGCTAACAACAACTGCGTTACTGGTTAGAAATAAAAACAGAATAAGAGCAACAGAAACACAAAACGGGCTTACACGCATACATGCGATGTTCACAGCTCGCTCTTCCCATATCAACTGCCCACTCTGAGCGAGGAAGTAACAGAGTACGTTCCATCTTAAAGGTGCAGTACCTAATTCTACTTGTTACAGTAGCCTACATCAGAAGGACTGATGTTTTAACCGCGGAAAGACGTCAGTACAGTAGCCTACAATCCATTATTCAAATTATAATCCATAGACGTTAATCTTCTCTCTCCTGACTACTTTGTCGGACAAAAAGTACCTATACCTATATATATATAGATTTTTTATCATTGTGTAATTAGACAAAATACGATTGTTAATCGTAAAAATAATTAAATAATAATTGTATTAATAACCCCAGTGAGCAAACTGAAAGCGACTGTGGCAAGGAACACAAAACTCCATAAGATGATGATTAATGGACAAAATAACCTTGGGAGAAACCAGACTCACTGTGGGGGCCAGTTCCCCTCTGGCTAACATATAACATATATAACATATATTTATAATGTAAATATTACTTATGTATAGTTAAAATCATGGTTTAATTTATTAAACTAAGTAAGTAATAAGGGTCAGTATTTAAACATCGATTTTGTTTGAACTGTAAGATTAATGACCAATGTATTTGAAGTCCATCCTATATTAACTGCAGAATTTCACATAGATACAATTGTCCTTGTTAATTGGCTGATGAAGGCTTTTGTTGGCAATTGTTAGTCTATGCATTCCATTTCAAGATCATAGTCCATCAATAGACTGAGGTGATGCAGGCAGAGTTCAGGGATGTGAAACACAGTTCAACTATGGGGTTCGGTGTGGTCCATTCTAAACCCAAGGTTTAGAGAGACACACACAGAAAAAGAGAGATGGTGAATGCCCTATATTACAATCTAAAGCCCCAGTCAGGCTTTAACTGAAATTAAAGATCAGCTCCTGCCCTGTTATGAGAGTTCAACACAAACACACACTGTATATTTATGATCTCCCCAATAAACTGTAGTCTCACCACACACAGGTCTGGTCAGCTAACACACACACAGCCAATTTCTCACTCACTTGTTCATATTGACTTCACAATAACATCCCACATATCCAGCCAGCCATTTCTCACATCCACCCAGATCTTAAATTCCTCCTCTGCCCTCATAGCTCTGTCACACAGTGCTATACATTACATAAAGTACAGAGCGTCTGTACCTACTTCTGTCTCATGTTCCCATTTGCCCATGAGTGATGGACCTTGACATACAATATAAATAAATATCATGATATCTTGTCATAGTTCTACTTACTGACCTGAGACACTACCACTGAATGTGATGACCTGCAATTACAATACATGCTATTATTACAATACATGCTATTATGCTAGCTTGTTTTGAATAGATATAATTGTACACAAGTTGGAATGAGAATGAGACAAGTTGTAAAAACAAGCATCTACCTACATCCAAGTTAAAGAAAGGATTAATAATTACATATTGTTGTGCTTTACACTTTGAACTTCAAGTAAAATGATTTTGTTCGTTGTTTGTAGCTCTTCATGTTGTGTAAATAAATAAAAAATTATGTTTCCTTATAATGGTGTATAATGTGTCTCTCTCTATACTACAGGAGAATGGTATAGTCCAGATGTTTCCTCTGATAGTAGTCTGGGAAAAACATCTGCCACACGTTACGTAGCCAGGTTAGTATTGTTATGGAATGAAATGTTAATGCCACAGCATTACTAAATTTTTCCTTACCTGGCGTGACTCAACAAGCAATAAAAGCTATCTCTTTCCTGTTCGTACCTGTTTCTATCTTATATCCAGCCTTGACAGCAATAATTTATTCTTATTTTCTTTCTTTGGACCCACTTTAAATTAGGTGTCTTTATCTATTAGGAACTTAAGCATTTGATACAATGTTCTTATTACGTGTATACCCTAACCCTAAACCTAACCCTACCCCAACCCTTACCATAAACTCTAACCCCAATTTAAACCCTAACCCTACCCCTAAGCCTAACCGTACCTCAGCCTCACTAGCAGAACATTTGAAATTTGTGAATTTTGCAAAACAACAGGCAGTTACACACTGAGTACATTGTTTTGTATGTATTTTAATGTAAGTACATAGTAATAAAAGACACCTTATATAAAGTGGGACTTCTTTTTTTATTTGTCTTTATTCAAATCAGTCGTACTATACAGAGTAGTATAGCTATAATCTGACAGGTTCGACAGAAGAAACAGAAGGCCAAGCAATACTGCATGTACTTTAACCGGTTCGTCAAGTGTAACCATGGCGATGCCTTCCCCTACATCCATGATCCTGATAAGGTGGCCGTCTGCACCAGGTATGGCTTATCTGTGCAAACATTATCCAAATCCAAAATGTCTAACGATTTATGAGATGGGGTCACATTAAACTACTATTTGGTGTTTGAAAATGATATGCAGAGATCTGCAAAGCTGTTACCAGGGTGATCTTTTTCCTAAAGATAACCTTGATTGGTTGGCAGGTTTCTCTGAGGCACTTGAAACAGACAGATGGAACCTGCTCTCTCTCTCATAAAGTAGTTAAAGTGATGTTAAGTCAGCCATCACTACTTGATCTAAGGCAGTGCTTAACAACCGTTTGTGTCTTGTGCACCCACACAACCCAATGGGTAAGGCTCAAGTACCTTTTCATCTGAAATGTGTTCCTTTTAACTATTAAACCGGATTGCCTTGAAAAGGAACTGAATGAGAAAAAATAAGACTTTTTATTTTTTATTATAATAATTCAAGTTTATTCATCTGTTTCATACGTTTAACGAAGCAAAATAAAAGCCTTTCCAAGTATCTCCCTGGGATATGCCTACCCCTGGTTGGGAATCACTGATCTAAGGCTTTGCAATCACAAGTTGTAGTAAAGTTTTTTTTTTTGTTTTTTTTTTTTTAAATGCTAATTAGGGGTGTAAATTGCCAGTTTAATCACGATACGATCTTATATTGATTATCTTAGCCAACAATCCGATGTTTGCAATGCCTCAAAGTCTGCCGCGTTTTCGATTAGATTTGATTCAGGGGCCTGTGATCGATATTGCAATATCATGTGCTATATTTTACACAATCAATTACATTTATTATCTCACAAATGCAACCAAAATATAATTTGAATATTTTATTGAGCTCTCTGAAATGTGCAAATCCAGTATCCAGATTGGGTCATCCACAACAAATTAAGGTACTTCAGTTGTTGAAAAATATAAATAATAAAAAAGTCTCATACTGTACATGTGATCATAAATCGTTTGATGACAGCTCATTGCCTTGTATAATGAGGTAAACACTGCAATGACAATTTCATCTCTACAACAATCGAGAAAGTTTTTTCAATCCAAAATACTTGCATACCCATAACAGGAGAGTATGTGCTGTCCATGTTTTGTTTTTTTTTCTTGGCTACACCTACCACAGTTGGATTGAATAATTTTGTTACCGTTTACTGTGATATGAATTGTTGTTGGGGCAGGGCAGGTGTATTCTCTTTCCCGCGTCGTTGCTGTTCAGAATATCGGGGATGTTTAACAGTTTGAATTGGTTGAATAGTCCTTTAAAATATAAAATTCTCATGTAGAATTCAAATGTGTTGCATCCCGCACGATATCGAAGGAAGCCTGATTTGATTGCGTATGTGAGCCGCCCAGCTATCCTTGAACCAGACCTCGCAGCCCTGTTAATGGGAGAGCACGGATAGAGCATAGAGCAACTTCAGCTTCAATCACTTCATGCACATATGTGTGGTCACGTGAGAAGCATATTTAGTGCTTAAAAAGCAAGATGAATATGATAAGGTGGCGGAAATGCATAGGGACGTGGCTGGCAAGAGAATTTCAAAATATCGATGTTTACAACCCTAATGCTAATTGAACCTGATTGACCATTCATATTTAGATTTATTATCAAAGGCATAATAATCTTAATATCAGTCATGATTGGCTAAATGTGGTGGTATTAGGTTACTGTCAGTGCTTGCTGGCCTGTGGGGTGATAATTAAAGATGGCATGGCAGGTCCATCTCTCAGGTTATGATATGCTGTGTTACAGTCTCAATATCTGTGAGACATTCCCAGTGGATTCCAAAGTTGCATACTTTAAAATCTTGCCCAGGCATGGGAAACCATTGCCGTCATGGAGACAGGTGGAGACGGGATCAGTATTAAGCCAACATGTGATCATATACTAGTCTAGATTCCCCAAAAGTGAACATAATGATATCCTTTTAACTACCCCTCTCAGCACATGTGCATGGTCATATCTTTCATGGCTATGGCTCTACGATGTTAATCAGTCTCATTGATTATATGCTTCATGTCAATTTAATATGATCATTGCATGTAGTTTTAAATGTGTGATATATTGCCTTATCAATCCAATACTTTATTTCAAGACTAATGATTTGTATGGGTGAAAACCATTACATCAATTTGCTTGAGTTGACCAATATAGATGTAGGTCAATGAGAAATTATATAGGATGTTTTAAATGTGTTTTTTTTTTTATTTTGCTTGCCTATACAACGGTGGCCTTGGACTTTATACTGATGACTTATTGGTGTGGATACAGTGTCATACAAAAGCAAAAGTTATTTTGCCAATACCATTGCATTGCAATCCTGTACCCTATTTGCAAGCACATTTTTTAACCATAATTAATTTATTCTGCACTCGAAAGAAGCGGTCTCATAATATGAAGGTTGCCAAGATAAAGTTATGTGATCTAAATATGACTGCCACCATGAGAGGGGACCACTCCTATGTAAATAACGTTTTCTACGCCTCTCATGTGAGTGTATCATTTTAAAAATATTGCAGTAAATGTAATGCTTATTTATTTAATTTTTGATTTGACTTATATATATATATATATGAATTAAGAATGCAATTCACACAAAACAATTAATGTCAATGCAAATTACAAATTTCAGTATGATGTTGATATTTTTTTCTGGGGGTTAAGAGAAAAGTGGTGCAAGGCAGTAAAAAAAAGAAAAACTTAAAATTATTGAGAAAAAAAAATGTTGGCATATATATTATTTTATATTTATTTCTTTAAAAAAATATCTGTGAATTTTTTTTTTCTTTTAAAATGTTATTAATATTTAGAAAAATCTTCTGTCCACCAAATCAAATGCAGGTGGTTTAACCAACCATTTTGTTGTCATGTAGCAAGAAAACTGTCACGTCATCAAGCCCGGTTAAAGGCTGTCTCAAATGTGACGACCCTTGGAAGGCCTTGTTTCACAGCCTTTGTTTGCTATGTTTTGGAGGATGCATCAAGTGCATCCATCATGGCTTCAATAACCCACTATCCCTTGCACATATTCCAAATTATTGAAAACACTGTGGAAAAAGGTGGAAGTGGAAACATTTATGACGCAGCCATGGGCACTTACTTTTTTCTCTTCAAGTTTTTATATAATATGTAGAAAATGGCAGGCAGTTTAGCCAGTTCAACAAATTAGAAGATACAAAGCACAAAAAAAAGTTGTTGTCAAGAATCAGCAGAGGAAGGACTCAAAAGCAGAGTAAATAAAACTAAAAGGATTTATTGAAAAACAACCCCGTAGTGGAAAACACTGTCCAGCATAGGGAATCCTGTGAAGCTGGACTGTGGCAGGCAAACAGAAAATGTGTAGCAACGGCAAACAAAGCAGTGTCACGCTTTTTGGCAGGGGAGTAGGTGCACTTCTCCTACTCCTTCTCTTCTGGGCGGTGAGAAGCACTGCTGAAATAACAGCGACCGCCTCCTGGCAGCCAGCAGGGGGCTCCTTCACCTCCTGGCGGTCAGCAGCGGACTCCTCCAACTTCTGGTGGTCAGCAGCGGGCTCCTCCACCTCCTGGTGGTCAGCAGCGGTCTCCTCTGCCTCCAGGCAGTCAGCAGTGGGAACCAACACCTCCATACAGTCAGCGGTGGGAACCAACGCATCCATTGTGTCAGCTGCAGTAGGCTCGGCCGATGGACTGGTCTTCCTTCTTCTCTGTTACTCCTTTGAGGTGTAGAGGCAGTAGCCGAGGTGTCCACTTCCATGTGGGGGGGTGCCTTTGATAAGGATGAGGATTGGAAGTCTTCCAAGGCACAGGCTGAGATAAGCTCCTCCCATCTCATAGTGAGCCTGGCTGCCTCAAGAAAACCTCCACCCTCACCCGGATCTTGGACACAGGATTTAAAGTACTTGTTCAGACCTGCCCAAAAGAGATCAAAGGACAATGACAAAAATTGTAGGACATACCCCCCACACAGACTTGTCCTCCTGCTGTACCCCGCACAGCCTCTTAACATGCTCTGCATGTTGATGAGCAGGTGAACCAAAAACAAATTCTCTGGTTGGTCAATCGAGGCCAGTTCGTAATGTCAAGAATCAGCAGAGGCAGGACCCAAATGCAGAGTGAAAAAAAGGATTTATTGAACCAAAATGGCAAAAATCAAACATAAGCAACCCATAGTGGAAAACACCACCATCCGAAATGGAACCAGACAGGGAAGTCAGGATCCAGACACCATGCCCCGAACATGAAACATAAGACCAACAGAGGAGTGCATGGCTGGGAAATAACAACCGAAGCAGTGTGCTCACTGACGATGATGTCACAGTCCTGTTGCACAAAAACCCAGACTGACAGAGTGACAGGGCCTTGACAGAAATAAAATGACAATTACATGAATTTGAAAATCTTTAAAAGTCTAGCTTTAAAAATTTTTGCTAAAATTATTTAGAGATTAAGGACATATTTCAAATGTTCTGATGTATATGGGTTTTCTAAGCGAAGAAAAATATCACATGGTTTTACGCTTCTTGGCCAAAAAATACAAACAGTTTTTTAGCTTTGATTACAGCACGCATTCATCATGGCATGGCTTCGACAACCTTATGCAACGTCACAACATATTTCTGTCCAGAGTTGCATTCATTTTTGGCTGAGATCTTGTATTGATGATGGGAGAGTCAAGTCCTGTACAGTACATCACAGATTTTCAATGGGGTTAAGGTCAGACCTGACCAATTGAAGTAACTCCAGATCATAGCACTGCCTCCAGAGGCTTGTACTGTATAGTGGGCACTATGCATGACGGGTGCATGCCAAGTCAATTCAATTCAATTGAAGTGTTTTTTTATTGTCGTTCAACCATATACAGTTACTACAGTACACAGCGAAACAAGACAACGTTCCTCCAGGACCATGGTGCTACATAAAAACAAAATAGGACAAACACAGAACCACACGAGACTACACAGACTAAATAACATTTCTACATAAAGTGCACATCCAAACATGTGCAAAAAATTATGGGACAGTACAATAAATTACTAAAAAGAACAGGACAATAGGCACAGTAAGAGAGTGCAGCTCCAAGTGACCAGTACATTTTTGTAATCTGAGTAGTGCAAAAAGATGACACTTTCTAAAAATGCCAAATGTAAACATAACATACTATGAAATAGTGTTCTATGGACATAGCAGTTATTGAGATAGCAGTCAGGTATAAGTGACAATTAATTAAAGTGCAACCCTGGACATGTGCAAAAGTTGGATGGTGTACAGGTGTGTGTGTGTGTGTGCGTGTGTGTGTCAGTTCAATCTCTGAATATTGAGGAGTCTGATGGCTTGGGGGAAGAAGCTGTTACACAGTCTGGCCGTGAGGGCCCGAATGCTTCAGTACCTCTTGCCAGATGGCAGGAGGGTGAAGAGTTGTGTGCTGGTTGCTTTGCGGATGCAGTGTTTTGCTCTCAATAGCCCCTCTATAGAATATAGTGAGGATGGGGGGTGGGAGATGTGCTTTTCTCAGCCTTCAAAGAAAGTAGAGATGCTGCTGGGCTTTCTTGGTATTAGAGCTGGTGTTGAGGGACCAGGTGAGTTTCTCCACCAGGTGAACACCAAGGAATTTGGTGCTCTTGGCGATGCTCTGAGCCGTCGATGTTTAGTGGAGAGTGGTCACTCTGTGCTCTCCTGAAGTCAACAACCATCTCTTTTGTTTTGTCCACAATCAGAGACAGGTTGTTGGCCCTACACCAGTCTGTTAGCCACTGCACCTCCTCTCTGTATGCTGACTCATCGTTCTTGCTGATGAGACCCACCACGGTCGTGTCATTGGTGAACTTGATGATGTGGTTCCAACTGTGCATTGCTGCACAGTCGTGAATCAGCAGAGTGAACAGTAGTGGACTGAGCACACAGCCCTGGGGGGCCCCAGTGCTCAGTGTGGTGGTGGTGGAGATGCTGTTCCCAATCCAGAGTGACTGAGGTCTCCCAGTCAGTAAGTGTAGCGTGTACTGATGGTCTTGGAGAAAGTGACATCATCAATGCACTTGCTTATGTAGATGATCACTGATGCTGTGTATTCCTCCAAGATGGTAGAGTCGTCATATGTTGCAGAACATGTGCCAGTCAGTACACTCAAATCAGTCCTGAAGAGCGGCTCCTGTTGGCCAGGTTTTCACCTGCCTCTGAAGTGGTTTTGTGTGCCTGACTAGCGATTTGTATGCTGGGATTAGCATAACAGAGATTTGGTCTGAGTAGCCGAGGTGGGTGCGGGGCTCCGCCTGGTATGTGCCTGGGATGTTTGTGTAAAAAAGATTGTATGTTTGTATGTACATACTGATGGAATTTAGTTGACAATAAACAGTCCGTCAGGGTGAGCATTCTGCAGTTCGCTAATAGCCCCACAGAGTGCTTCCTTAGCATTAGTGCTGGGGGGAACGTAAACTCTGGTTATAATGACAGTGGTGAATTCCCATGGTAAATAAAAAGTTCTGCATCTAACAGTTACAAGCAATGAGCAGTAGCTAGATACTAGCATAGAGTTCTTGCACCATTCCATGTTGATGTAAACACACAAGCCACCACCGCGAGTCTTACCATACAGAGCTGCATTTCTGTCGGCACGAAACGAGGCGAGCCCGTCTAGCTGAATGGCGGTGTCCGGAACTCTGTCGCTGAGCCACGTCTCCGTGAAAACAAAGACGCAGCAGTCTCTAAACTCACGCTGCATAGTCGGCTGGAATCAGAAGTAGTCCAGTTTATTTTATTTATGTTGTCCAGTCCAGGGAAAAAACATTTGAGAGCAGGATAGATGGGAGAGCTGGCTGGCTAGGGTTTGTTTTTAGCCTAGCATGGACCCCCACCCTCTTGCTGCTTCTGGTTTCTCGCACACCGCTTATGACGTCCTCTCCCCCGGCCACTGGCATCAGGCGACGCCAAGGACTAGAGGCCTGGTCTCCGTAGCAAGCCGAGGTTACGTAGCTTCTCCTGCAGATCATCATGCACCTTGGTTGTTGCATGAGTCTTATATTTGAGCAGTGTCTGGCGATGGTAAACACGAACACCGGTTGCTCCAATGTCCATGTGCCACAAAAGACGGGCTAAGTAACAAAAATAGCACCATTTTGGAAAATGCACTTCCCTTCTTACCCTGATGCGGCCATCTCTTTGGAATAGGGAAAATCTGGACTCATCAAACCACTTGACCTTTTTCCATTGCTCCACATTCCAGTCTTTATGCTCCCTAACATATTGAAGTTGTTTTTTTCCGATGAGCCTCACTAACAAGTAGCTTTCTTGTGGCCACACAGCTGTTTAGTCCCAATCCAGTAAATCATATTGTGCATGTGTAAATGCTCTTACTTTCACTATTAAACATAGCAATTAGTTCTACTGTCGATTTTTTACATTGTGACTTCAAGCGTTTTAGTGATCTCCGATCACATTCATTCGAGATTTTTTTTTCGACCACATTTCTTCCTCGAAGCTGACGGTTCACCACTATCTTTCCAGGTTTTAATAATGCGTTGGACAGTTCTTAACCCAATTCCAGTCATTTCAGCAATCTCAATAGTTGTTTTCTTTGCTTCGGCATGTGGAGTCGTGTGTGCCGGGAATCAAACCGCCAACCCTGCGAATTGCAGCCGACCCGCTCTACCACCTGAGCCACATCCGCCCTTACCTTGAATCCTGAGGAGCCTGGCCCACAGCTTCAGAAAGACTGGTCTAGGAATGACACAGCCTAACTTGGCTGCAGCCTTCTGATTGAGAAGCACCCCATAAAACAGAAAAGCCCTTTAGACCCTTATGACTATGTAAAGTAAAAAATATATATCTAATTTTTTAAGGAATGTATTTTTTTTTAGGTTAAATAGAGTAACCCTAAGAAACGTAATATTCGTGACACAAAATTAATAATGTTTGTAAAAACATTTTTTATCTTAAATAAAACACATGTATTCAAGGTTTAAGGAAGGCATTTTCATTTTCACAAGTCATTAAAATTATTTTTTTGTTGAAAATTCTATATACACTGGCAGCCAAGAATTTAGAATAATGTACAGATTTTGCTCTTTTGGAAAGAAATTGGTACTTTTATTCACAAAAATGGCATTCAACTGATCACAATGTATAGTCATTCATAATGTGACTAATAATTTTTACAATTTGAAGAAAAAAAATTCAGAACTTCTTGAACTACTCCAAAGAGTTCTTATTAAAAAAAATCCTCCATGTGCAGCAATGACAGCTTTGCAGATCCTTGGCATTCTAGCTGTCAGTTTGTCCAGATACTCGGGTGGCATTTCATCCCACGCTTCCTGTAGCACTTGCCATAGTCTTGTCGGGCACTTCTCACGCACCTTACAGTCTAGCTGATCCCACAAAAGCTCAATGGGGTTATGATCCAAAACACTCTTTTCCAATTTGCTGTTGTCCAATGTCACACTAACCTTTTTGGTTTCTGCTTCAAAAGTGCCTTTTTCTCTGCAATTCTTCCAATAAGGCCTGCACCCCTGAGTCTTCTCTTTACTGTTGTATATGAAACTGGTGTTGAGTGGGTAGAATTCAATGAAGCTGTCCGCTGAGGACATGTGAAACATCTATTTCTCAAACTAGAGACCCTGATGAACTTATCCTCTTGTTTAGTTGTACATCTGGCCTTCCACATCTCTTTCTGTCCTTTTTAGAGCCAGTTGTCCTTTGAAGACTTTAGTGTACACCTTTGTATGAAATCTTCAGTTTTTTGGCGATTTCAAGCTTTGTATAGCCTTCATTCCTCAAAACAATGATTGACTGATGAGTTTCTAGAGAAAGCTGTTTCCTTGTTGCCATTTTTGACCTAATATTTACCTTAAGACATGCCGGTCTGTCGCATACTTTGGCAACTCAAAAACAAACACAAAGACAATATTGAGCTTCATTTAATGAACCAAATAGCTTTCAGCTGTGTTTGATCTAATGGCAAGTGATTTTCTAGTACCAAATTAGCAATTTATCATGATAACTCAAGGATAAGGCATTGGAGTGATGGCTGCTGGAAATGGGGCCTGTCTAAATTTGATAAAAAAAATTACTTTTTTTCAAACAGTGATGTGCTGTTTTTTTACATCAGTAATGTCCTGACATAATTTGTGATCAGTTGAATGTCACTTTGGTGAATAAAAGTACCAATTTCCTTATGAAACAGCAAAATCTGTACATTATTCCAAACTTTTGGCCACTAGTGTATGTTTTTCACAAATGCGTGAAACCAACATGGACACATATATTACATTTCTAAGAACATGATAAAAAAAATTTTGCTAGATTTTTTTATTTTTATTTTTGTGTATTAGACAACCTTATTTGTCAACAACCCAAAATTTGTTGAAATCACTTCATTTAGACAACTTTTATAAGCTAACATTTAAGAGGAAGAGAAAAATATTAATTGGTATAAATTTACAACCTCTTTAAAGTTTATATCAAAAGTTTGCATAGATTTTTACTCTGCATATCATCAAGCCTTTATAGTATAACATAGAAGTAACAGAGAAATAATATAATATTTTGAAATAATTCACTGGTGAGCAATAATGAAAACCAGTTTGGCAAATTGAGAGGCATTTAAATGACAAGAGTAGTGATAGCATTCCTAATGGTGTATAACTTTTCCACACATTTCCTTCTCTCACTTACGATGAACACCTGTCTGTTTTGTTTGCTGCAAAAAACCTCTATCCTGTGAGAGTGTTCACTTTCTGTAAAACACACACACACACACATACACTCTCTCTTCTCCACACCATTCCTTCCTCTCCTGAAATTCTAACACTTGTTTAGACTTTTGCTTGTGTTCTGTCCAATGTCCTACACAACCCCCAACAACCCCCAAAAAAACACCAAATCACTGCACCTGTGACAGTCATCAGCCTCTACTCCTCCAGTACACCAAGAGGCCAGCTGTTCATCTGTCTTAAAGGAGCAGAACAACCTAATTGCAGCACAGGCCCACCTGCTAGTCCTAACCACACACACAAAACACATACACACACTCCTGTCTCACAGCCTTGGGGCTCAATTTAACCCCTCACCCTGTGTCACCCATGAGCCATTAAGCATGGCTTGAGTTCACGCCTGCAATTGAAAACGATCCAGTGCCCCAACCCCTTCCCTCCAAATAACTGAAAAACAAGACCAGACCCCTTCACCCCACTCGTGGCTAGTGTCTATTCCCCTCCCCTGCACATAAACACATCATGCAGGCAGTACAACACCCCACTTTGGTCAATATTTCTGTTGCAGTTAATTAAGCAGATGTGATATGACCCCCATGGAAATGAGATTCCACTTAAGAGGGCAGTGGTTTCCCCTCCCCACAAACTTCATCCTCTACTTTCATCGAGGAGACCGCTAAGTCACATTCAGATTATTCATACATGCAGATCATATTCACAAGAAGTCAGTGAACACTATGTGAAAATCTTTGTCATTGACATATGCACATAATTACAGATTAGAAAATGTGTGATACCTTTATTTTTTGACTGGGGCTTCATAGGTAGTGTATCTTTGAAGCCATATGTGTACAACTCACTTATGTTCTACATTACTTGATACTTACACACATTATGTCTGTTATAATGTGCATTTAAAGGCAAATCTGAATTGCTTCTGGTCTCCTCTTTTCGTTCACCGGTCCTTTGGTGTGTCTAAATAACTGTATTTTGGTTAAGTACTGGAAATTTATTTCATGTATGGGGTTATTTGTAGTTTTAAAAAAGTATATTTTTTTATTTATTTTAAATTGGTTGCATAGAACCTTGAGGTCATTTTCAAGCTCTAAATCACTGTTTCTTTCTTCGTAGATGCCTGTGTGCTCATACTTCCTGAAGGGGATCTGTAATAACAGTAGCTGTCCCTACAGCCATGTTTATGTGTCTCGCAAAGCCGCTGTGTGCAAAAACTTTGTCCGAGGATATTGTCCTCAGGGCGATAAGGTAAGACATTTGGACACTTTGAATAAATGTTTTTTTTTTTTTTTTTCAGGGACAATACATATTAATTAATAACAAATTATGTAAATGTGTCAGATTTAGCCAAAATGGCAAATTTTTATTTGCTGTCCCTGGGCAGGTCGATGTTATGATAAATCACACAATACAATTTAAATTGAGAGAAATTAAACTAACCAAAACATAATCTATGCACACTACATACATATTCATAAAAGCAAATCACATTAGTCTCAGTAGATATGAATTAAACATATGTAACCTTTATTGTAACTATGTAAATATGTTGTAAATATGTAACTTATATTGCACATACTTTACTCAGTGTAGGAAATAAACTTTTTTGGTGAATGGCAAATTTTACTAGACACATTTATATATATATATATATATATATATATATATATATATATATATTAAATAATTAGCTATATACTTTTAGAAAATACTGGAAACATTCCCTTCCTGATTTTTGTGAATCAGTTCATACTGTCCATTTCTGTGAATCAATTAAAAACTCAACTTCAACAAATTGTTTACGTCATCACTCAAATGTTCAAAGAAGTCCCAGCTTGGCACTTTTTTTTGAGTTTATTTATTTAATTTATCCACTGAAAACTTTTTTTTTTTTTTTTTTTGCACCAAAAAAATCCTAATTTAATTCTATATGATAATTTTACACCCTGTCTCTAGCCCTCTGTCTGAAACGCTTTGTTTTGGCCTAACCGCTTCCTTAAAACTTAAATGTAAACACCCACTGTTCTGATTGGCTAATAGCGTGCAGCCGCTCAAATTCAGCCATATTTGCAACTCAATCAGAAGAGAATGAACAACCCCACAATATTATAAATCTACATTTCAGTGTTTACACATTACGCACATCCAATACATTGTATCTGAATATATTAAACTGTTCATCTCGAGCACAACTGTTGACACACCATAAACTATCAAACAGTCATGACATTTGAAATATTCTTGAATGAAACAGTTTACTTACTGTTTTGCATCAGTACATGAGGTGGAAAAACATACAATCCACACTGAAATAGGATGAAGACACATCCATATGACACACATACATAGTCCAAAGCATGGTGTGAACTAGACACACACATACAGCATCCAGTGTCCATCTAGTGCACATTTTCTTACACCAACAATTAAAAATAGTGCAGATGGGCGAAAGAGTGTGTCTATGATGCGTTGTGCTCAAAATGACAAGAGGCACATCAGCTGAATGAAAGATAATGGCATCTCCTCTTCAGAGTTGTAACTTGACACTATGTCTTTTTAGAGTGGCCCAAGGTATTAAGCGGTCAAAGATGTCTGTCTGGAGCATGAATATATACAAAAATAATCTATAATAGTCCAGATAGTTTTCCTTTGGTGTTCAGGAATAGTTAGGCCACAGTAGGCCTTGTTTGTCCTTCTCTCTCAGTTTACGAACTGAAGCACCAGTGGGCAGGGCCAAGGGTGTGTTGATGTAAAAGTAGGCATTCGTGTTTTTAAGCTGTAGAGGCGGTCATGAATTAATGAACCCCTAGTGACATAGGGTAGTTACGGAAGTAGAGAACGAGGTGTTTTTGCAGCTGGGTTTCATAAATTATTTTATTATTAAATTATTACAATATTTTATTAAAGTTTTGAGTTCTAAAATTGACAGTAAGTTTTTATAATAGACAGACCTCTTATATGCCAAAATATCAAGGAAAATGTCAATCCTCATGACATGACCCCTTTAAGTTTTAACAGTAGTTTCACCCTATGAAATTCTAGCAGGTCAAATCTTACAAATGGCAGTCTTACAAACTCTGCTATCATTGTCACCCAATGAAAATTCCAAAAAAAAGAGTAATTTTTACTCACACTGCACAAGTTGTTGACTAGTTTTCCAATGCGGTTTTCCGGCCCCTTTTAATTGAATGGAAAAAATCCTCTTCATTGGCTGTTTTTAAACAATTGCATGATGTCTAATAATTCAGAAAATTTATTTTATCAGCCAAAACCGATGATTGGCAGATATATCAGTGCATCGTTAATAAATGTCAAGATGTATATTAAATATACTATGTGTGTGCTTGTGAAAAGTGCACACACTGCATGCATGCATATGCGGCAGAGATGCACTGCAGATCAGAAGAACAGCCACAATCTTCACGACATGCACTTCTCAAGCTTTTTTTCATTTGTTTCCCAAAATGTAATCCAATGTGTTACTTTAACAAGATTGCGTTGTTGTTACTAAACAACATTACTAAACAAGTGTTTTGGCCAATCCAAGACCCATCACCCGCTAAAGTGTTAATTTCCAACCCTTCTCATATTATGTTGTAAACACTTATATCGATGTACATTTAGTTTGATGTTCATAACATTTGTTAAATGACAGTGCTTTGATGTTGATGAGAGTTTTATGGGTCTTAATGAATTCATGTTATTTATTGGTAAACACTTTATGCAAGACTTATAAATAGAGCTCTTAAAAGATGCTTATGTTCCTGATATTAATCTGATCCTTCGTCAGGGTGCTAATGACATATGAAATCAGTTTCCTCCATGTTTGTGAGTGAGTGACATATTGAGGGCAGTAACAGGAGATGACCATATGACCCACATTCACCAAGTGTCCTCGTATGTCCTTAATCCAGTAGGTTCTAACTCATCCATGACCTCTATGCTCACCCCAGCTGTATCCCACACAGACACACATGCTCCTGTTGTTCCCTGTCACACCTGCCCCTCAGTCTCATAGAGTCATACATAAGCATACAAATCTATCCAATGCATTTGACAGGTGTAGCCTCTTTCGTGTTATATCATAAATTATTATTCTCATCCAATTTGAGAATATCTTCATTGTTTTCAACAGTTGGCAGCACTCTTGCTATTTCCAGGTTTTGATGCCAAGTTTACTCAACGTGATGTCTGGTTGTCATGTTCTTGGTTAGATTTCAGCATTGTTAGCCTAATAAGTAGTGGCATTGTTTGTCAGATTTAATAGACAAAACTTTTGAGATGATAACATAATTCATAAATGCCAGGACATTTTTTTTTTACATTGACCCCAAATGTATTTGGATGCTTTATCCATGCTTAAAAGTGTATGTAATTTAATGAGATATCAAAATATCAAACCAAGTGCTAAAACATACAGCATGACCAGTGTTATCCAATTCCCGAATGAATGACTCTCATGAGCCACACCTTTGAATCTACAGCTTGCAAAATACAGAGCAAATTATTTTGAGGCAGTTCTTTTTATTGCATCAAAAACACACAGCTAAATAGTGAAGTCTGATTCCCAAACAAATGTCTCTTGTAAGCCAGTTCTTTTTATTGAATCAAAACATACAGCTGACCAGTGTAGTCTGATTCCCAAGCGAATGACTCTTGTACAGTAAACCATTTCTTTTAAATTAATCTAACATACACAGCTGACCAGAGTAGTTGGATTCCCAAACAAATTACTCTTGTAAGCCAGTTCTTTTTATTGAATCAAAAACATACATTGTGACCAGTGTAGTTTGGTTCCCAAACGAATGACTCTTATGAACCAGTTAATTTTAGGGAATTTAAAACCTATTGTTGATCAGTGTAGTGCAGAATCTACAGTTGACCTGTGTAGTCTGATTCCCGAATGAATAACTCTTATGAGCAGGATATTTTTAGTGAATTAAAAACACTTAGGCCTATACATCAGATTGAGATGTTACTAAATTAATCTTACTGACATGCAAGTAATGACTTAAGTCATGCCCAGCTCGAAATGAAATAAGAACTGTTACTGTGTTATGTAATGTTGTACTTAAGGCTTGTGAGACCTCAATCAGGCAATGCAGTTACTGACTGGTTGTTAAGTTGACAATGTTTAGGTAAAAATAGTTGTGTTGTAATCGATTGAATGTTATAAAAGTATAAATTAATTAATTAAATGTTATCACATTTTGTGTTTGTTTAGAATTTGTATTTAATGTATGCTAGGAACAATTATTAGCTTGCATTTATGGCCCTAAAAGGTCTAGGGGTGAGTAAAAATATAGATTTTCCGATGCATTGTGATCTTCATTTGATCAATCTCATAATCGATTCTTAAATCCCAAGATCGATATTTTACTCTATGTGCAACCAAAGTCCTCCTGCAACCTTTTACTACAATGAGAGGAAATCACTCTCATTAGCAACAAAATTCCACGCTATGTGACTAAAATGTATATATTTGACAACTGGCTGGTAAATGTTTACATTTCTCTCACCAGTAATTGTGTAGTATAGTGGTGGCGTGTTCAGCAGCGAGATCCTTTCACTGCATGTTGAGAGCAAAAGTTCCGTCTAAATCATGTCCAAAGAGTGTCCAAAAATGAGATCTGCATGACCCATTTGTCATTGAATGTATGTCTCTTTAATGTTGTCTGCAGTCTTTAAGAAATGCCGGTTTTGTTAAAGAGACAGTACCAGTTTAAGCATGTGTTCAACAAATCAATGTAAGTACTTGTAAATAGTAAAAATTATGCAATTAAAAAATAATCATGTTGCAAAAAATAATATACAAAATATAATATCTTATTTAGTGATTGAATACATGGATTTGTTCATTTTTAAAAAGTCAATTATGTAAAAGGTCCACTGTATAATTACCAGGATTAGCTGGGAGAGAATTACTTTCATATGTAAGAAAAAAGGGACAGTATAACTGAAAAATACCCATGCGAATCAGAATCGAATCGAGAGCTTGTGAATCAGAATTGAATCATGAAATCTGTATCAATACACAGTCCTAAAATGTTCTGTGTAACACGCTTTTTACAAAAATTGTAATAACATTATTTCTACTTTGTTATATCTGCTCTGTCGAAATCTGAAATAATCTCATAATTTGGCAATAGCCTGCTTAAGCCAGTACATGTTATAAGAATTCTTCCTCGTAGAATCGTTGATGGAACTATGGAACCGGAATCGTTTAGAGGAATCAGAATCTGAACTGGAAACATTCATTCTTTATGATTCACATCCAAGCGCACATTTCACAAAAGAACACTTGTTAGGTTATAAATTTGGACATTCTCTGGTTAACTACACCTGTGTGAACTGGAGCGTAGCTAGCTTTATGCATGCTCTAAAATGACACTGAGATCAGGTAGTTAAAAGTAAATGCAAAATGGCTGAGATAAGTAAAACTATAGTTCTGAGAAAAGGACTAGCACCATTTGTTTGCAGATGACACTATGCTTTGATATTGTGTCATCTAATGCAATGGCATTTATATATATTTTAGTGTCCAAATACTTTTGGGGTCCACTGTATTATATGACACCAAGCCTAGCTTCATTATTTTGCTCTTATCAGCTCTATTCCTCTTCTCGACTGATTTGTCTCATTCTAATGAATTGTTTCTTCACAATGCATTTTGCCTATCAATTCTTCTCTCTTTGTCTCTGTCTGTCTCTCTCTCTCTCCCTCTCCATCTCTCACTGTTTCTTCCCTCCATTTGTTCTTTGCATTCCCTTCATCATAACAAATGCATTCTTGCTGTCAGGGCTCATTTAAATATTTGGGGTGAGAATGAGAATATATAAGAAGAGAGATATTAATATTTATTCTATTAGCTAAAGTGCTTAGGTCTGTAATTTTGCACCATCCCAAAAGCACTGTCTTAGATATGATGGATAGCACACCATAATTATGGACGTGAAAAAGTGCTGATGGCAGCAGTACAGAGGAGAGGCCAGCAATGGATACGCCAGCGGAGTAAGGGTTAAAGCGCACTCTCATCCTCTTCATTTTTTCCTCCCTCTTTTTTTTGTTTTTTTCCCACCCATTCCCCCTCTATCTCTGTCTCTCTCTGGCTCACATACTAGCAGTCACTCTGTCTGGTTTTCCTCTGTTTTCTGCCCTGTTTCTTCTTTTGTTTGCTGGTCATCTTGATCACTCCTCTTTTGATGTTGCTTCATGTCCTCTTCATCCCTCCATCACTCTGTACCTATTCTCCCTTCACTGCCATTATTTCATAGCCACACCACCAAACATTATTTCTGTCTTTTTCCCTCTCTATCTCTCTCTCTTTTTTGCAATCTGTCTCAGTAATGTAAAATGTGCTGACACTTTCTGCTTTGTGGCCAGTAGAAAGCTATTCTAATAGGCCCTAGAGACTTTCCAGCCTTTCTTAAATCAAGTGGAAAATTGTTAACATGCACTGATATAAAGATGTTCCATCCACTTCTCTTTTTTTCCTTACACACTTCTCTTTTCCCTCTGTTTTGCTGCTTTTATGTAAATTAAAATGTATGAGAGAGCATAGCTGGGGAGGTCTTAAGCTTTTGTTTTCTTTGCCCAGACCACAGCCATGAACATCAAAGTTAATGAGCCTTCTCAATACTGCGTCCACTTCCCAACAGTGTTTTTTCTTCTAATTAGATATGATTCTAAATAGCCAATCAACCTAGAAGTTAGGTCAAATTGATATTGCTCATCCTTCTGGGATTGTAGCTATAATGAATTTACACCAATCATATGTTTGAATGATTAAAGTGGAACATTTTTAGGATCATAAAGTGAAAAAAAAAACAAGAAAAAAATATAAAATGTACCCCCCCCTCCCCCCCCCCCCCCCCCCCCAAAAAAAATGAGGCAGCAATTTGCACCAACTTTCTTTGAGTATTTTTTTTCCTCAGTTTTAGCATGCAATATAGGTTAAGAATATCAATTAAATCTACCTAATGTAACTTTTACCTTTTTAATATATAAAACATAAATATATATGTATATATGAATAATATATATATATATATATATATATATATATATATATATATATATATATATATATCAGTGGGGATTTCTTTAAGACTGCAAGGGAAACTCGGCTTCCCCTATAATGTCAAAAAAATAACGGTCAAATATTTACTATTGTGTAAACAATTTATTGACTAAAAATGCGTTAGAACAGGTTCATCTCGAAAACAAGTTTGTTCAGAATCAGCTACATAGCAGGTCGGCTGACTCGATTTCATTCTCATACATTCCCGTAGCGTCACAGTGCATTTCCGTGTTGAAGCCGAGCGTCCATTGACTTCAATGGGCTTTGAACAGTTTTTTTCAGTGCTCCGAAACTAGACGGTCATTGGATAAATGCTGCGATTATGTCCCGCCCACGGACGCTCAGTGAATGAGGGGGTGAGACTCCGGGCTTCCGCGTAATGATTGGAGGATCTGTCGAAAGACTGCATCTCCTTTTGACTGACAGCGAATCTGTACTATAAGAAGTCGCTGAAGCTATTCGCGCTCAGTCCCATCACGGATTTCTCAAGTGTAGTCGAAAGACAAACTGCTGCAACCTATTTCTTGATATTTGTTTGGCGAGATTGCTAGTCAATTTGCATAATACATTTCACACAATTATACACCACATTCCTTGTTTCAGTTTTACCAAGTTTAATATTTTTTTTTAGATCGTTAGTTCATTCATTCATTCATTCATACAGTTATACAGTAGGCTAGGCTAGCGTCGTACGGGTAAAACTGCGCACGATCGCAGACAGTGCTAATATTGTCGACCTGATTTTGGCGTTTAAGCAGCCTAGCTCTGCTGGCCATTGAGAAGACACTGGTCAAGTCACTGGAAAAGATGCCTAGCTGTACGACATGTTCACAGTGCATTTTCTCGAAAAGGAACGTAGGGCAGAATTTACTTTTAAATAAATGGACAAGTTTATAATGTAGGCCGAAAATGAGCTTCCCCTCTTTGAAAGACCAGCAGCCGCCACTGATATATATATATATATATATATATATATATATATATATATATATATATATATATATATATATACCTTTTTTATTATAATTATTGCACATTTTAGACTACATTTAACTAAATCTATTCCAGTTAATCACAGGAAACACAAAATGAATTGTTAATAATATTTATTGACCAACATGTGCACAAATGGGTTGACAAAACTAAAATATTTCACAGAGAATCATCTTTGAATGTTTAAATGCACAATACAATAAAACTTTAATACATAAAAATCACATCTGATCTGGCATCCAGTTCTTAAAAAAAAGGTCCTATAAATTCTGCACAAGCTTTTTGCTGTACTTAGTCAGTACTTCAATGTCCTCAAAATGATAGCAAACATTATTCCTTATTGTTTCAAGAGAAGGATTTCCATATCACACAGGTGAATAACAGCTAATTCTGTGTTTAATTAAAATGGGCTGCTTAACTTGTGCTGTGTTTACCACTGTACTGTACATCAGGGAATGCAGGTTCGTCAGCGCTGCACTGCTTGGTTGTGGTCCCGTTTTGCTCGTGCACGGGCGAATCCTGGGATCCTTGTATCCCAGTCCAACAGTGGTAGAACACTGATTCCTTCATTGCTGATATGAAACACATACCTAAGCCTTGGTGAGATGCAAGCAACTTTCTGTGACTTTTTTTAACAGCAGGATCAACATGAGTATAATGCATGGAAAAACAGAAATATTTTCAGATGCAGAAATTCGATAAACATGCATTAAAATAGTCATGTCCTTTAGTATCTAAACAGAAAAGTATTTTTCTACTTACCTGCAACAGTAAAAAACATCTTGTCTGTCAATATTTCTGGCCTCGCTCTATTTGAATTCCAAAAAGGCGACAGTATCTGCAGCGTCAGAAATACTCTGATTTAAAATGTGTACCGCATGATGACTTAAAGCTTGGTCACAATTTAATTACAAAAAATCTAATTTAATGTTACTTAATCACATTATCTTTACCCATGATAAAGGATTTTATTTAGCCCTTTGTAAAATGTTCCTGAGCTGGCAGCTGGATCTTATATGAGCTTGTAAAGCCTTGCCACATGTATAAAAACTAAATAAACTTGCATAAAATGTCAGCTGTATATACACTGATCAGCCACAACATTAAAACCACCTGTCTAATATTGTATAGGTTCCCCTCCTGCTAACAAAACAGCGCCAACCTGCATATTAGAATGGCATTCTGAGATGTTATTCTTCTCACCACAATTGTACAGAGCGGTTCTCTGAATTACCATAGATTTTATCAGTTCAAACCAGACTGGCCATTCTCTGTTGACCTCTGTCATCAACAAGGTATTTCCGTCCACAGAACTGCCACTCACTGGATGTTTTTTTGCACCATTCTGTGTAAACTCTATAGACTGTTGTGCATGAACATCCCAGGAGATCAGCAGTTACAGAAATGCTCAAACCAGCACATCTGGCACCAACAAACATGCAACGGTCCAAATCCAATTTTCAAAAATTCTAAATAAAAAATATTTCCCATTCTGATGGTTGGTGTGAACATTAACTGAATGCATGATTGTATGAACTGCTCTGCTGCCACATTATTGGCAGATTAGATAATCTCATGGATGATTGTTGGTGCCAGATGGACTGGTTTGAGTATTTCTGTAACTGCTGAACTCCTGGGATTTTCATGCACAACAGTCTCTAGAATTTACTCAGAACTGTGCCAAAAACTTTCAGTTTGCAGCAGTTTTGTGGATGGAAATGCCTTTTTGATGTGAGAGGTCAATAGAGAATGGCCAGACTGGTTTGAACTGAAAATGCCTACAGTAACTCAGATAACCGTGCTATGCTTATCTGAGATGCTGGTTGGCACTGTTTTGGTGGCACAATGGGGAGCTTCACAATATTAGGCAGGTGGTTTTATAGTTGTGGCTGATCGGTGTATGTACAGTATATGTCTTACCTTAAATTTTGTGTACAAATAAAAATGTTCTGTCAATCCAGCTGGATGTCTGTTATTTCACCGCATCTCTCATAGTAAATGCCGCATGTGTGCATGCGTACATGAATTAAATGTATTTTAATAGCATTTATGAGGCTTTTATATGTTTTTAATTAAATTACAAGAGGACATGTTCCGTAATTATATCAAATTAAATGTATTGCTTCTAAATAAAGACATATTTTACTGTTAATTATTAAGTGAATCTTCTTAAAATTACTTGGTAAACTGAAGATCTTATTTCTTTGGGTATATTTTAACCAATGTGTATGAATAGTAATTAACAACTCCCAAATAAAAAAACTTTCAGTGTACATTTGCTTGATCATCATACAATAAAATGTTGAAAAGAGTGTTAGGACATCATTGTTTATAATTATTATCGTTAATTAAAAAAAGTATAATAAAAACTAGCACTGAACAAATATGAGTTTGCAAAGGAACAAAAACTACTTGGCAAATATAATGCTATAGACACTTTATAAGAAAGATCTGTACACCTACTTATTCATGTGATTATCTAATCATCCAATTGTGTGGCTGCATTACAATGCATAAAATCATGCATATACGGGTCAGGAGCTTCAGTTAATGTTCACATCAACCATCAGAAAGGGGAAAAAATGTGATCTCAGTGATTTCGACCGTGGCATGATTTTTGGTGCCAAACGTGTTGGTTTGAGTATTTCTGTAACTGCTGATATCCTGGGATGTTCACTCACAACAGTCTCTAGAGTTTACTCAGAATGGTGCAAAAAACATCCAGTGAACGTCAGTTCTGTGGACACAAATGCCTTGTTGATGAGAGAGTTCAACAGAGAATGGCCAGACTGGTTTGAGCTGACAGAAAGTGTACCGCTCTGTACAATTGTGAAGAATAGCATCTCTCCAGGGTCCTACAAACCCACTGGCCATCCATGCAGCTACATATAGCAGCAATGGCAAATTAATAACACATTAAATTATCAAATGTTTATTTATTTTTTTCATTTTACAAATAGAACTTTATCTTGAACATTGATGCCGAATCAAAACTTAAAAAAACCCATCAGACTATTTTGAGAATGGTGCCATTTCTGATGAGTTTCTTCTTAGTCCATTCTTTTTGTTTTAAGGTATTTAGTAGTACATGTGTAGTGCAGATTCTGTGACCATTAGCTCAATTTAATATATCAAATTATTTGTAATACATCAATTTTTTTTTTTTTTTTTTTTTTTTTTTTTTTTGCAAGACCCACTTAGGCTTTAGAATATCAAGAACCCAAATATTCAAAAAATTAAATAACTCTGTTTGAGTTCTGTTTGAAATAATATAGTCATGTTTGATATGAATTATGACATTAAAAAAGTCAAATCCGTGTTGCAGTTCTCTTCTAATCAGATTTTTCAACTTATTTAAATTTACAGTGTTTTAAATTTCTCACAGTTTACATGTTTGTCCTGTCTGCCTTTACCCAAGCTTTGGATGATTAAAGCTAGACAATGGATGTTATCAGTCAAACAAGAAACAAATGGGTGTTTAAAAAAGAAAGGTCCCAAATGCTCTTCTGAAAAGGGGTGGAATTGAAATCGACTGAATTCAAGCGGCGAGGGATTTTTTTTAAATTGGACCAATTAGTAATGAGTGTGGTGAGTGATGATGTTGTCTATAGGATGATTTAGGGGCATTAGAAACACAGATTTATTGGATGCGATAATCCTGTTACACAGGATTCTGTGTATATTAAAATATAGACAGATTATATTTATGTATAACAGAAAATATAGCAAAAGTTGTCCTCTTGTGCTTGAAATGAAGATCCCATAACCACACTGTACATGTTCTAGATGTGATTATTCAAAACGGTTAATTTAAAAAAGATCCTGCTTCCCTTAACCTTTGCTTACATCAACGAGTACAGTGGTATTATCTGGGCATGTCAAACCATTGTAGCCCCTTATTTTTTTAAGCTTCATACAGTATCTGGCATTTAACTTCTGAGGGAGAGCTCTCAAATGGGCGAGACTTGGTGACATAGAGACAATAATTTCAATGTTGATGTACGCGATTGACAGCATTTGCATAGTAAAAGCACTGCCATACAGTACAGGACATGTAAACACAGTGAAAGTTAGACATAACACTTTAGCTAGACAATCTTGTCTTTTGCCTATTGACAGTTGTAAATATTGTAGTTAACGAAATAATTCACCAAGCTCAGATCTGTACAATATTATTAAGCAGTTTGAAAAACTGCTTCAATTTTGCATTTTTCTAATACAGTTTACATTACAATTTGTTTTACATTTGTTAATTTTTTACCTTACACCATTTGCCATCGATAACTGACACCCTCATCTTAAAAAAAACACCAACTGCCACTGCTTTGGATCTGCTTGTGGCCTTATGTAAATGCCAGAATAATAAGGCAACTATGTATAGAAGACAGAAGGAATTACAGAATAAAGATCTGAACATGATTTATGCTGCTTTCTGGATGCAACTCAGTTCTATATAAAAATGTGCCTTATTATGATAGCCTCTGGTGATTGACTGTAAAAACTGTAGATGTGGAGATAAGGGTTAAAGGGTGTAATGGAACTCTGTAAGGCCGTGAGTTTGGGATGCTTTTGTAGCTCTGACCTAAACCCTGTTGGAGAAAGTGTCTCTGGGCGGTCTGCCCTGCGTGGTGACATGGAGTCCACACTGTTCCCGGACACACAATCCATCAGCCACCCTCCCCTCTCACACATACATAACAGGCACACTCTCTCTATTTCTGGAGCAACGTGCCCCACACTCTCCCAGTCTCTCTCTCTCTCTCTCTCTCTCTCTCTCTCTCTCTCACTTATACACGCGTCTTGCGCTTCTCACCCCATAGTGGGGTATAATTAGCTTCTCTGACAGGTGGGAGGGATCGGGTCTCCCGAAGAATGAAGCTACCAATTTACGTCCAAATTACATGGGCACACAGACACTCTCACCTACTCTCACTTACACACACAAACACGCTCACCTTCTCTCACTTATCAGATACTTACATGCACCTTCCGAAGTGTGATCACACACAAACACTTTCTTTTGCTAATTCATGAAACCTGAGTATTCTTTTCACCCCCCATTATCCCACGTTTAAAAAAAAAAACACTGTAAAAATCCATAGTAAATCTGCTATAAAAAACAAGCATTCAGAATTTCTGCTCTCTCCACAGTGTAAGAAGAAACACACTCTGGTATGTCCAGAATTCTCCACTACAGGTGTCTGTCCACGTGGGTCCGATTGTAAGCTGCACCACAGACAGAGTGTGAAATGCACCGGCTCTAACACAAGCTCTGGACCAGCCAAGAGGGCCCGCACCCAAGACATTTTAAAAAGGTGCTATTTTCATCTCTTTACATTTTGAATCAGAAAAAGAAGCAATAAGGTTAGAAACATTAAAATTAGTTAAACCATTATGTATCATGAACTAACAAATGAACAAAAATCTTTTACAACGTTTATTAATCTTGGTTCAATTTCAATTTTCAAAGGTTTTCAATTTCTGTGTTCAATGTCATTGTTAAACAGTTCATTTTCACGGGCAAGGAAGAGGTGAGAAACCGGCTTAACATATAAATCATAGGTTTAATGGAAACTCAAAATACAAACACATAAAACATCGGACATGTCCGTGAACGATCTCTCTCTCCCGCATCGCCATCCGCGAGTGGCCTTTATCCCTCTTGATGGCTTGATCAGCCTAATACGGGACTGGGCGTGCGTAATCACGCCCCGGTCCCACCCTCCACCATGCCACAGTCATTTTTATATTTTTTCTTAGTGCTTAAACTGTCTGGAGACATCAAGACAGTCTTAATTAAAATCTAATTAAAATTTCTTGAATTTGTTTGGAATAATCCTTTATTAGTATTTATTTATTTATTTTAAATATGAATTGAAATAATTTGGTTTTAAAATATTCATATTTTTAAAACTTTTGTCCACCATTGTCAAGTAGTGAAAAATTAACAGAAAATTCTGGTTGCTCTGTGATTGGACAAAATGCAAAGTTTAAATATTCTGATAACCTAAAGTTTGACCTTCGTCCTAGTTTGTTTAAGGTCTGAATTTCTGATATCTGAATTTGAGAAATTGGTTTGTGCAGGTTTGAATTTCTCCTAAATCTGAAAATTCAAACATAGAATCTGAATATGTATAGCTAATTCCACCTCTAAACACTAATTTTTCATCATATTATCACCATATCATCGCCTTATTTTAAGTGTTAGAATGTTTTTAACTGGCCTTGTAAACCTGCCTGAACTTGTACTCTTGAATCTTGTAAACTCTCTCTGGAGTTATTAAATAGCCAATAAATTTCCCCTAAGAATGCTGACTACTGTATTTCCTTTCTCAGTAAGCTAGATAAATACATCAAATGTATTTCCTTATTCTAAAATTTGCTATTTCACATTAGGTCTAACTTCGTCATCTTAGATCAGAGGAAGGGATTAGTCTGTCTGCAGAGTCCAAATAAGCAGATGAGGGTTCATCCAGCTCGGGTCCTGAGAAGCTGCCATCCTACATCTCTTTGTCCAGCTCTCCTGACATGGCAGAGAACTCTGAAGCCCCCGAGTTCCCTTCCACAACAGGCCCAAAGGCCAAAGGTGAGAGAAAAGTGTAATAAAGTCAGTGAGTAGTTAGACTAAACTGATTCTGTGTGTAATAACTACCAAATAATAAAAGTTAACAATAGCATAGTGGTGCCAAATAGATATACTTTTTAAAATGAAGACAAATGTTCTTAAACACGTTCTGGTTATCAAATATTAGTGGTAACTACTAGGGCAATTCAAGGAACTGAATTCATAGATCCACTAAAAAGCCTTGGACCAGTTGGTTAAATGTGAGTACTTCTCACAAAATGTCTAGCATAATTTTTTGCAGATGCCATTTGGTGTATTTACTGTCCAATGACCTGAAAGTGCATACAATTTTTTAAGTAAAAACAACCCCCCAAACCCCCCCAAAAAAAGAAACTTTTTAAGTGTAAGCTTAACTGTCCAAATACATCTTGAGGTTGTTGTATATAAGGAGTAGGTAGGTAATAAATATTTATGGACAAAGTAGTTGGGTTATTTAATACGTAGTGAGAGGGGTAATAATATCAGGGGAGTTGATATTATTTAAGAGCGGAGTGCATGAGGTATATAATACTTACTGAGGGGTACTAATATTTAGGTTTGTTGTTAAGGACAGGCACAGCTGAAGCTGGTATGTCAGTCTGACTGAGAGGATTAGTGGAGTGGGGCCCCTATATCCTCGCTCGCTCACTCTCTTTTCTCTCACACACACACATTCAAGTCACACCATATGGAACAGTGTCTTTCTCCCTCACACTCAAAAAGCCAAAACTGATCTACTACCTCACCACAAACACATATTCTCAGAGTAAATAATGATGAACTCCCACCAGTTCTGAGAAACTGGGTATAACTTTTTATAATGTAACTGAACATTTCTCAGCTTGTCTTCTCTTTTCTCTAGCTTTCATACTTCCTTTTCTGAATTAGCTACTAAAATACATAAACTGCTGTGATTAACATCCGCGCTCACACCGTAACAGATTCTGCATCACACCGCACATGGGCAGACTACAACATGCTACACACAGATACACACAAAGTATTATCATCTCTCCATGTAAACATTTATACATGTTTACCTCATGTCTCTCTATTTTTTTGTTGCTTGCTCTCTGTTTTATCTCATGATCATATCCCTCAATACTTTATAATCACTTTCATTCAAATTACATAGTTTTAATAAGACATGGTAGGATTATTTCTGTTATATCTGCATGTTTATATAAAGTTGGTGCTTGTTACACAAACACACACACACACACACACACACACACACACATTATCTTTCTGCCAACTTCCTATTTCTCTGCCACGCCAGATATATAATAAGATATATATAAGTTCCAGATCAGTTGCCCTTTGGGAACATTGATGGTAGGCATGTCTCTCAGAATAGCACAGGTGCCCACCAGACAACCATGGCCTTTCACATCCTGTTTACTGAAATAATCTGCTGCATACAGACTGAACAAGTGCCCCAAACTCACCTGCTCATCAATCATAGACTGAGGTTACTCCGTTATCTCCTTCTGGTAAACACAAACAAAAAGAGCAGTTAATTGTTACTAATGAGAGCCTAACCCACTCTCACTCTAAAGATCATGGCTGTCCAGACAAACTTCTCTCAGCTTTG
This sequence comes from Moxostoma hubbsi, assembly GCA_032164185.1. NCBI lineage: Eukaryota > Metazoa > Chordata > Actinopteri > Cypriniformes > Catostomidae > Moxostoma > Moxostoma hubbsi. Next base: position 22,161,936 of record JAVLUX010000010.1, read on the forward strand.
CATATATTTGCACAGACTGTATGCATCACTGCCTGCTTCTTCTCTACCATCCTTGTTCTCTGTGCTATCCCTCACTCTGACACAATCACACACTACTGTGTCATTCCTCTTTTAGTTAAAACAAAGTAATAGCCACTCCTGTCATTGCCGGTGCAATTTATTTTTCACCTGCCTTTTCCCAAATCTGTGTACATTACAGTTGTGTAACCAACAAACAGCAACAATGAACTTTATCAAGAACATGAAAAGGCTCTTATTCATTAAAAGGAAAAAATAGCATATTTCTTTCTATCTTTTGCACTGCAGTTTCTTTGAGGAATTCCACCAATCTTCTCTCTTCTCTTTGTAACAGGAAAGACACTACACATCAAGCAACGCTTCTAACACTTATTCATGACACAAATAGAACCCTTGCTGAAAGAAGGGAACTGTCAACTATGGTGGGTTTTTTAATCGGGTTTTGTTTATGTTTTTGTCCTTTTTATAACTTCTGGACCTTTAAAGAAATTACAAAGGCATGTTTACATTAGATGTACACAGAGACAACATTTAGATTATTAGGCAGTGTCCTATGTATATTTTCATGAACTCTGAGTTGCAAATTTCTAAGAATATTTCTTTAATGCTACAAAACTGGAGCGGATCTCTGTTTGATGAAATGCTCGTTCATCAAAAAAAAAAATGCAGAAGTTTGCATTTATGAGTTCATGACTTGTTTTCAAAGTGTAAAGTAATTCTCAGGGATTTTTAAAACTGTGTTTCTTTAGTGATTAATAATGTAAAGAAATGATTCAATTGCATAGAATGTAAGCTCAAGCAATTGTTGTATTTTCAAAGAATTGATCATTTAAATTAAAATCACTTGAGATTTTTTTTTATTGTGTTGTTTATTTAATTTTTTTTGCTAGTGTGCATTTGTGAGTACTCCTGTTAATAAATGCATATGCAGGATTGTGTATGTGCACAAGGGTCAGAAATTAAGTGGGCTTAGGCAAAAATGCCACCAAAATTAAAATAAAATGCTCCTGATGTTAGTAATGCTGGGGAAAAAAAGGAATTCCCTTGTGATGAATTCGTAATTTTTATTTTTCTTGATATAGCTCTAACCTCCTGAGACCCAAGTGTTACTGCTGTGTTAATTTTCCATTTCCATTTTTGGTTTGTAACTAGTAGCACCTAATAAACATGCCAAAAACTAAAAAAATCTAAAACAAATAGTATTCCTAAAAATTGACGGTAAAAAATTGTGACAGCAAGACAGAGAGTTGTGAAATTTTAAATAATACCAAGCTATAGAAAGCTACAGGATGCTCCCTTACTCCCTATTTAGTGACTTAACCTCCAGTGTGCTGTCTGTCTGCACTGGTCTCAGGACAGTTTGAAATGCACCATATTTTCATCCTAACTCCATTTAAAGCCTCTGGAAGCAAAATTGTAAAACTAGAGATTGTAATCTTTTGACTCATACAGGTTTCAATGTAAAAACTTAATTAGGTAGTTTTATTGGTGTTTCACCAAAAGACAAACTCCACCATGTTTTGTCACATGTCTCCAGACGTTGAAAGTTTAACCCTTTACTGACAGCCTTGAATCTTCTGAACTGAGATCAGTCGGTTTAAATTAAATTATGCGTTTCGTATAGTGAAGCCAAAATACAACATCCACGCATGTGTACACGGGGTCGCACAAGGTTAATATTCTATTATAGTACTATTTATACATATTGTGCCATAAAATAGGAGTTGATGTTGAATTAATTCTTAGTGTAATAAGTTATTAATTCTTGTATTTAAAGTGACCTATTTGACATAAACAAACAGTTCCCCGTCTGTCACTCACTTCGACGTTGTGTCGAAGAAGCGACACTAGGGGTCTCCCCTGAGCGCCGAATATGCCTCTGATCTATGAACGCCAGGACAAGGCACTTCAAAACTTGCACTTGGTCCTGTTCTTGATGTGCGGCAGGAACTGCACTCAATGACCGATCGTGCCCCCCGGGCCATGAAGGTCAGAAGAGCCTGCATTTGAATGAGCAATGGCCACCCTTGTGGTCCAGAAATGTAATCCATGGACTGGACCTGGTCGAAATGCGGGAGGTAGACAAGGCACACCTTCTCGAACGCCCCCGTCTCCCAGCTCCGTCCAGTCGGCGGCACCGTTGACGACTCTGCCCATCAGTCCTCAGCGGTGAAGAAGCAGACGGAGGCCATTTAACACATCCTGCCCCGCCGCAAACCTGCCGCCATGGGCCATGCCCCGTCAGCTCGCCGAGGTCGTCCTCCTGCGGCTAAGAAACACCCTGCTCCTCATCAACCCGGGTCCAGCTCTCAGCCCCCACGTTGAGCACCCCTCAGGAAGCAGATACCCCCCGTCTCACAGACCCCCTTGAGGACCCGGAAGGCTCCCAGGCGCTCCTGAGACGTCCGACCCAGAGACCAAGATGTTAGCTCCAGAGCTGGTAAGCAGACCACTCCATCCCCCGGTGGAGGGCCAGGAGGAGAATCTTTTGTTGAATTTATTTAATTTGCTGCCCGTCCCTAGACGGGGCTGTGGTACCCATATTCTCAATAATAGAGCTATTTCCTTTGTCTCTGGGTCACCTGGCCCGCAAATGCCGTTCTCACGGCACTCTGCCACCAGATAATTACAGTCCCGGCATGCTGGACATGGACCCCCCCACCTTCAGCCCCACGACTGTCCCCCGGCCGGCTGGTTCTGATGAGTCTAGAGGATGCCTACACCGGACCTCCTCCTCAGTCACTAACCCGCCCCCTGCTGGGTGTGCGGAGCAAGGTAAGTGCTTCGAGTCTTTCTCAGCACTAGAGCCTCAGGACGCGTCTTCGCCTCCCGATGCCATACTACCTGCTCCGCCCTGCTGCAAAGCCCCTCCGGGTACGTTAAAAATAATCGTCCCCTTGGTGCCCCTAGCACGGAGCTTGGATGTGTGACTTTCACTTCCCAACCCGTCACGCTGGCTGGCGTGGACCATCCGACTCGGTTACGCAATTCAGATTGCCAGGCCCCCGCCCCCCTTCGCGGGCGTCCGCTTTACCGCAGTACACGGCAAGTATGCCAAATCCCTGAGCACGGAAATCGCTACTCTTTTACTACACAAAGACTCGACAGAGCCTGTCCCCCCTGTACTCTTAGGCAGTTCTAGCTGCCCTCCAGTCGCCATTTTGTAGCAACTACCCCCCTCCTTGAAGCCGGATCTACCACTGCGCCACTTTCCACATGTCGCCTAAAAACCCATGTGATGTATTCGCTACCTTTACTGGGCAGGTGTGGCCTCCACAGGGTCTTTTCCCCCTAAAAGAATAGGAAACTGGGTAAGACCCCCTTCTCTCGATGCATGTAAGGGCCCTGGCCATTCTTGCTCTATGCAGAGAAACATAGAGAGAAAAGAGGCCCAGCCAGGCTTTGCCAGTTCCCAGGTTGGCAGGCTTCAACTTGTTCCCCTGCCTAGGGTAACCAAAAGGATTCTGACGACTTTTTTGGGGCATGGGGGAAGGGTACGTGCAGTCTGACACAGATGGTCACCTTTGCACGTAAAATACCTGCCCGCTCCTGTGACAGCAGTACACGTACACGGCTCAGCGCATGGCGTGATTAAAATTGGACCCCTAGTGTCGCTTCTTCGACACAACGTTGAAGTGAGCGACAGACGGGGAACGTCTAGGTTACGTATGTAACACGTATGCAGGGAACGAGACGTTGTGTCCTCCCAGCCACGTCGCTGAACCCAGCCACTGTTGTGGCTGGACCATTTCCGGCTCCTCAGAAAAATCCTGAATCAACTCGACGTATTTCCCCACTTTTATATCCGTATGTCCGGGAGCGGGGTATGCAAATACTGTCTGCCAACTTCTCATTGGCCTTTTTTCATAGATCAGAGGCATATTCGCCGCTCAAGAGAGACCCCTAGTGTCGCTTCTTCGACACAACGTCTCATTCCCTCCATCAGGGAACGGAGGTTACATACGTAACCTAGACGTTTGTTTTAAATGGTTATAAATATGCCCTCATAAAGGAAGAAAATTATATAGAAAAATCAAATACATTGGGAAAATACTGCCTGAAATATACACATGACAGTTTATGCCATGAAAAGTATCAAATAAAACATCACAAGTCATTTCATTCCCATGTTGTTTTCTAAATAACGTTTTCATTTAGCATGAAATTCCTACATGTGTTGTGAAGCAAGTGGATATAAACTACATCATTCATGGGTTTGGTGTCTGTCACTATAATTGAGTCTTATGGAATATATAGGAAAATAAAAAATGTAAATACCTAATGCCTCTCACACACTCTTCAAAACAATTTTTTCTTCTCCTACTTTTTGCTCTCTGTAACTGCTGTCTGACCAAATCCATCACAACTTATTTCTGACAATGTAATTTTCCTTTCTCCGTTCCCTGTCTTTTTCGAAAACACGTACTTGATTTAGGATCCGTTCATACAGTAGATGAGCCTGCTCGTCACTGTTCTCCTTTCCCTCTTCTCCGTAGGGTAATGTAATTAGTGTTTTGAGTGTTAAACAGTGGTTCAGAGAGGATGATGGGAGCTGTAATCCCTTGAACGCCCCTCGCTGTGAGGAGATTGCTGATATTGAGACTATTAATGTGTTGTTGAATCAAGGCCTTAAGCTCTGTACACTGTGACAAACGACTGCCGGTCTCTACAGGAAACCTGGTTAACTGTCGCCACCAGCAACGACAGGAAGCATTAATACACCGTGGCGTGGGTCTTGCTGCGGAACACGACACAACTCGCTGGCACTGACAAGCCTGCTCCCGTGTTAATGAGATAAAGGCCATCCCAATGATGCGAGCCACATTTGCGCTTATGAGTGAGATGACATAGAGGGATGGAGGGAAGGAAACATACCCTCATCTGACTTTTTGCTGCCTGTCTTTCTCCCGTTTAATCATTCATGCAGGGAGGATATGTGTGTTGTAAAATTTACAAAAAATTGTCATAAATCACCTAACCCCTTTTAACTGATTTGTCTTTTCTGCATTTCAGCTTGTGTTGGTCTCAATTTTTTTTACTCAGATATATATATATATATATATATATATATATATATATATATATATATATATATATATATATATATATATAGCATTTTGTTTTGTAAGTAACATTTTTGGCAAAGATATGATAATCTTATGAACTATGGCAATCAGAAATTAACTGTTTTAATATGGGACAATATTGCCCATTGAATAGATTTTAATAGGCTTTTATTTATTTATTTGTTTTACCTTTGAGGGCATATTTTATTCTAACCATCTAAAAATACACACGCTGAGCACTTTATTAGGAACACTATGGTCCTAATAAAGTGCCTGACGTGGTCTTCTGCTGTTGTAGCCCATATGCCTCAAAGTTCAACGTGTTGTGCTTTCTGAGATGCTAATCTGTTCACTAAAATTGTACAGAGTGGTTATCCGAGTTACTGAAGCATTTCTGTCAGTTGGAACCATTCTGGCCATTCTCCGTTGACCTCTCTCATCAACAAGGCGTTACTGTCCGCAGAACTGGCACTCACTGGATGTTTTTGTTTTGTGTTTGTCGTGCATGAAAATCCCAGGAGATCATCAGTTGCGAAAATACTCAAACCAGCCCGTCTGGCACTAACAATCATGCCACATTAAAAATCACTGAGATCACAGTTTTCCCCATTCTGATGGTTGATGTGGGCATTAACTGAAGCTCCTCACCTGTGTCTGCATGATTTTATGCATTGCAATGATTGGCTGATTAGATAATAGCATGAATATGAAGGGGTGTATAGGCATTCCTATTAAGTGCTCAGTAAGTTTATACTGAGTGTCATACTTTCCTGTAAAATACCTTTATTAGTTAAAGTATATTTTCAATCATTAAGTTTTTACCTATAAAGTTAAATCAGCATTGAATATATCAAATGATATGAACAAAACAAACATTTGTTACAGATGCAATTTTTGCTCCCACATTTTGAATTTATGGGCATTTTTGTCAATTTTGGTGGCACTATTGCCCACGAGCATCTGTTAATTTCTGACCCTGATGGAAATACATATTACTATACTACCCTACAATGCCAAAATGCAGTAACTTTTTTTTTAATTGTCCAGCCAAATGTTGATTCTAAAATGTTATAATGTCTCACTCACTGAATCTTAGAATAGTTGTGCCAAACCCGCCTGTAACAGGACAGATCAAAGACAACAAAATGTGTATTTTCTGAGTTTTGCCTTTGCAGGGCATAGAACTCATGAACTTCAGAGTTATTTAAACATCCTGAAATGTATAATAACCTGTTACAGAAGTGTCAGATTTGTAAAATTTTTGTGGTAAAAGAAGAGGACATCTGAGAGAGGAAGTGGAGTGATACTTGTATTCATATTCATGATGTTCTTTAACTATGGTAACTCAACATTTTTTGTTATCTGCATGGAAAAAGAGAAATTCATGGAGCAATCACTCTTTCTTTTCTCACCCTCCTCTTCCCTCTCATTCCCTCGCTCTGTCGGCAAGGATGTAAGTGCCTTAGACAGATGTCTGCTGCCACTTGTCTCAAAGCTCAACGTGAGCTGCTGAGCTCTGCAAACTCTAATTAAGATCAATATTTCAATTTTTTGTAAAAGCGCATACGAAAGAGAGCAGAGAAGTAGAGTGAGGGAGAAAGTAGAAAAAAACAATCTCACTTGAATGAGAAAAAGGAACGAATGAAAGGTCAAATGTAATTTTTCTCCACCTCAATAGATCGCCTAGGCATAAAAAAGACAAACTTGTTATAGCTCAGCAGAGTCCATCCCATCAATAAAGATCATACTTTCACTGCAAGTAGTTAGTCATTAGTATAACTGCTCCATTCCTTTTATGTTCTGCTGTCCATTGCCCAATTTCTCCTGTTTTGCCGCCATATTTCTCATGTTTATTTCTGTTTCTGTTGTTTACTTGTTGTTCTTTTTTTCCCCTTCTGCCAGAAGTTTCAGTGCATTTTAAAAAAATCTCATCCTGTCCATTTCTACCCATTTTGAAGGAGTCTGTCTTTTTTCTCTTTAACACTTAACATGATCTTTTATGTCACCTTGCTGTTTCCATAACTCACTTTTTTGCTGAATACTTCCGAGAAGTTTGTATACTTGTTAGTTTGAATGTATTCACACAATTACTGCTGAATCTTTGAATGGGCATTTGTGAGATTTTGAGGCCCCCAAAAAAAACAGCTTTCCTAACCTGCCACTGATAACCCCCTATACTCCATCTCACACCTCCTACAACAACTACTTGGGCTAAAGAGGGGTTAAATGGCAAATCAGTCTCAGTCATTTACACAGGTTGCCTGGTCCAAACTCCCCACCCCACCGCCACCACCCTTCTCTCTTTTTTTTCCTCTTTGGACATGCTGATGCCCATTTTACTTAAATCTGTAGAACTGCACCAGCAGCTAACTCCCAATATGCAAAGGCACAATGAAAGCCCTGACTTCAAAATTTATGTCTCAAGCCCTCGGCCACATCATACACACCTACCTCCGCTCGCTGAATGGATGATGGCAGATCTTCTTAAATGTGGCATTTTCAAAGCAGACTGCTTAGCTTGGACTTTAGGGTCCACTTGTGCTTATTTGATAGAAAACCCCCATAATGACTTAGCGCACCTTCAACTTTATATACCTTTACATGATTTGTACTGTCCTAAGCCCCCCCACCCTTGGCAGATTTGAGTCTTGAGCACTTCTGTATTCCACTCACTGGTACCTGTAAAAAACAAAAGACATGTCGCATAAGGTTAGCAGAGCGCAAAAACTCAATAGCGTGGATCAAGTAAATTATGCTTTTTATTTAGAAATTGATCCACAATAGTACATGTACATTCACCATTATTAAGCATCCAATGTCAATTATAGTGCAAGGGATTTCTGAACTCTGCATCTGACTGTTAATCATCTCATGAACCTGTCATAAGCAGAGTAATTAAGATCGTACATCTACACCACTGGTGTGAATCTCAAGGCCCGCAAGCCAAAACCGGTCCACCGCCTTATTTCGTGGCCCGCAAGCTGATTTCTAAAATGTATCATGGAAGGTAAATAGAACATCTCACTGACCAATCAGTTAGCTCTTTCACCATGAATATTAATGAGCCTTCCCCTGGAGAGCATTTTACTCTCTCCAAAAGCAAAACAAAATAGCGCTACTCAGAACAACAATCAGCTCTGGTCATGCGGTGTGAGAGCAGAGAAGGTGCATTCATTCGCCTACCACTCTAAATTGTATACCGCACATCATTATCAACAGGGCTAACTGCTGCCAGGATCAATGGAGAAAAATGCAAAGAGATGCGTGAGCACAGGGCAGATGCATTTTTCCCAGACTGCAACCTGCCGTGCAGACCATTATAAATAGTGCTTGAGTCAAGCGTGGTAAGGAAAATGAACCACAATTGAATTCTAATGCAAAACATCAAATGTATCATTGATTAAACTACTTTAAAACCATGATAAACAGCCCAGTCATTAAAAACAGCAACGACAGAGAAATCATGAAAATACAAATAATAATAATTAAAAACAAAAACAGAGCACACATGAATCAGAAGAATTTTCACTCAACATACACATCATATACCTTACAAACATTTACCACGGATTTACTGTAAAAACACTAACTGTATTAATTATGGTATTCTGCCAGTAATAGTTTCTAAATGTATTTAGATTACTGTTCTTCTTTACTGTTCTCCCATACTTTTCATAATTATTATGAACCGAGCTATCAGATTTCCTTCTGTGTAAAATCTGGTCTCTATAATAATACTATATGATTGCAGGAAAATATAACTGGATTTGTTTGGTTTCATAAATTCTAAGAGATGACTGTACTTTAATAAGTAGGAGCCTGATGAAAGACATCTATAGAGGAGACCCATTTTAATTGGGTCAAAAATATTTTAATTAGCCCTATACAGATTAGGCATTAATTTTCTCACAGATTTTACAGTAATATAATAATTTACATATACAGCCATGGCCAAAAGTATTGGCAGTGACATAAATGTTGTGTTTTGCAAAGTTTGCTGCTTCAATATGTGTAGATTAATGTTTCACATGTTTCTATGGTATACTGAAAAACAATTATACAAGTTATGAAGGCTTTTATTGGCAAAAACATTAAATATATATAAATGCATGTATGCAAAGAGTCAATATTTACAGTGTTGACCCTTGTTCTTCATAACCTCTGCAATTTGCTCTGGCATGCTGGATATCAGCTTCTGGGCCAAATACTGACTGATGGTGATCCATTCTTGCCTTATTAGTGCTCAGGGTTGATCACAATTTGTGGTCTTCTGCTTGTCCACTCGCCTTTTTGAGGATTGACCACTGGTTCTCAATGGGATTAAGATCCGGGGAGTTGCCTGGCCACGGATCCAAAATTTCAATGTAATGATCTCCGAGCCACTTCATTATCACTCTTGCCTTGTGACATGGTGCTCCATCATGCTAGAAAATGCACAGATCATCACCAAATTGCTCCTGGATCATTGGGAGAAGTTGCTCTTGCAGGACATTTTGATACCGTTCTTTATTCATAATAGTGATTTTTGGCAGAATTGTGAGAGAGCCCACCCCCTTGGATGAAAAGCAACCCCACACATGGAAGGTCTCAGGATGCTTCACTGTTGGCACGACACAGGACTCATGGTAGCGTTCACCTTTTCTTCTCCAGACTATCGATTTTCCAGATGTCCCGAACAGTTGGAAGGGGGCTTCATCAGAGAAAATATCTTTGCACCAGTCTTCTGCTGTCCAATCCTTGTACTTCCTGCAGAATTTCAGTCTGTCCTTGATGTTTTTTGGAGAGAAGTGGCTTCTTTGCTGCCCTTCATGGTGAAATGATGTTAGCTGGTCATTTTGTGCCAGGGCCAAAAACAGTGAAATTTGGGTTTTTGTGATAAAGTAATTTTTTGGCCAATGAAGCTTTTTGCAATTATTTAAAATGCATCTGATGTGAATCAACGCCACAAAAACTGAAGCAGAAAACACAAAATTTATGTCACTGACAAATACTTTTGGCCACGGCTGTACATCCCAACCTCAAATTCAATGCTTTATGGACAAATGTGCAATTTAAATGCACAAAACATACAATATTATTGGATATTGCATGGTTGCTACCAAACCAGATTTTCAATTGGCCCTTTTAGGGCATTTATAATGCTGAAGTGGCCCGGGCTGAAATTGAGTTTGACACCCCTGATCTACACTGTAAAAAATAATTTGTTGAGTCAACTTAAATAATTGTTACCCTGCTACCTTAAGATTTTGAGTTAACTTGACCAAAATAATAATAATATTTTTTAATGATCTTACCCTTGAAGTGGTCAACCTTTAAAAAAAAATAAAAAATTATGCATTTACTTAAGTTGATTCAAATTATATTTCCTAGTCCAGTCAACAAAAGTTTTGTAACAACAAGAGCAACAATGTCAACTATATATATATATATATATATATATATATATATATATATATATATATAAAATATTTAAAAAATATCTGTTCTTTAGTGAATTTGTTACCTCACTGCTTTAGAATTATGAGTTAAGATGACATATCCCTATGTATGAATTCCTTGTCTACTTCCAACTTACAAGACCAATATACACACACACTCTGTATCTCTCCTCATTGTTTGTGTGTCTTTTATTTTCTATGAATGATCTATATTCTGTTCGAATACTGCAGTATGGACTGGCCTTAACATATCATGGGTGTTACACTGACTGACCCCCATCTTTGGGTATTTCCTTCCACGTGAGGCTGGCTCCCCTGATTAAGACATATGTTGTGGAGATGAAGGCGCGCGCTGCGTGGGGCTTAATTATGTGTCGATCCGCGCAAATGAGTCGAGATGCAATTAGAGGTTAATTGCGAAAGAAATCTGGAGCGTGGCTAGCACTGGCGAGGCGAAACCTAATTGACTCACCCGCACAAATTGCGCATTTTCCCTATACGGCGGAAATGTAGATTGATTTTATTGCTAGATCACGCGTTATTGAGTTATCCTATCAGATCAATACACTGAATGATTGTTCATGAGGTTACAGAACCTCGCGGAAATATGCAGTTTAATGCATAATTGAAACTGTTTAAACAATCCAAACTCAATATTCAGTTTAATGCATAATTGAAACTGTTTAAACTGTCCAAACTCATAAACTAATTTATTTTTTACTCTCGTGATGTCAATCTACAGATTCCTTAGACTTAATATATGTTATAGACGAGCCTGCACGTAATTACTTTTGATCACTTGTAAATAATTGTTGTGACAAGAAATACGATGTTCTTAACTGAGCGCAATTGTATAAATTTTACTCTGAATGTCTGTACTCGAGGGTACAAGGACATTGATAAAAAAAAAAGGTCCATGGAAATGTCCACGTTACTGTTGGATCATATTTTTTCTCAATGTAGGTTTGTTTAAATTTCTTAATAAATTAAGATGTTCACGCCTTTTAATTTTGACGCGAAAACAATATCTGATTTTCCAAATGCAACGTGCTAAGATAAGTCTTTTTAATACAATTAAATGTATGTATAGTTTCCATAAACTTGCAACTGCATTTTAATGATGCCTTTACCTTATAAAGGCCGTGTCTGCGTTTAATAGTACGAGGCATTCGCGTTATTACGCCTTAATAACCCCTGTGACGCCGTGCATTGCTTTTCCTTTTTTTTTTTTTTTCCGCGGTTAAGGGGTTTAACCTTCGGTTTTAATAAAGTTGTGACGTCAGTATTATAGCTAATAAGACACAAATGTTCAGTAATTACATTTCTGAGCAGTAACAATGACAATAAACAATTCTTCCGCATAGTAACATTGTTAATTAGCTCGAGTGTAAGAGATATTTTAGATATTTCGACTTTGTGTATGAATAGGCTATTTAATTAAAATTTTGTCTGTCACAGGAGCGTTTATCTTCTATTTTATAGCGTGGATCATCCAATCAGATTTTAGACTTGGAGATAAAAATGTTGTGTTGAGTGGAATAGAGCAATCTCCTCTCTAACATTAAAAATAATAATTTTCTTAGTAAGACAAGCTAGGCTATTCTTTTTGCTCACCTTCCACGTGCGATTGCAGAAGAGGCGTCGCTAGAGGGCGAGAGGAACACCTGTTTAAGCGCCCTGCCAGTTGCTCCGTCTACGCCTCAGCTGCTACAGCATAGGGAGGCGTTGCTATATGATTAAGCACATCTACTGCTGCCCCTTTTGCCATTGGTCCGTAACGTTCACTGGGTGGGACGCTCAGACGGGCCATGTGTATAAAGAGGTACATTGCCCTTTTCAGTGCTTCAGTGATACTGCGTGTCAGCGGTGGACAATAGTGCAATAATAGGCTCAAGCTATCAGGGAAACAGCGTTGACAGCAGTCTATATAACTTTATAATAGACAGTTATTAAAGCAGTGCGAGGCGGTGAAAAGACACGGAGGTGCTGCAGGCTATTTGCAGCCAGACTTCAGTATATCCGTCGTGCTGCGCTGGGGCGTCCCACCAGAGGGACTTACTGTGATTTGTCACACACATTCTTCCCGTCCGTGTTTGCTGGGGACTTTGTAAACAACAGCATCAACATTCCACTGGACTCGAGTGGTGTGACGTTTGCTGAACTTGACGCATGAGTGTGTAGTGGACTGCCTAAGACTTCTCTCGGCATGTGAGGAAAGTTATAGCCCCTAATTTGTTGCCTCCAGTCAGGAGACGGAGCATAAAGCCCGGAGGTGAAGAAGGATATTTAAAACCAAGTAAAATCTCAAAATTTCCATTTCTCTGAAACCACGTGTGTCTGCTGCTTTAATGCGGTGAAGCGAGGGCAAGTCAGGTTGGTGGCTTTGAATTCACGAGTCTCAAGTTTCTGCCGCCCTGGCCAGTGATATTAAAGCGTGAATTTGACCTGGGATAAGTTGTCAACAAGAGAAGTTGCAGAGGCAAACTGGCAGGTGTACATGTAAATTTACATGCATGGGCATACGCATATAAATAGAAGCAATCTGAAGGACTAATCAGCCCCTCTGTGCTCATGCTGCGTATGGTTTAGACCCGGGACACTCATCGTACTCGGTCATCTTTATCATACTTCCAGTGAAACCCACGCGTATCGCTTTGGCTGTAAGGGTAGGTGTCGTCGCATGGACTGACATGGCCACCGATCTCGCCATGAGCGCAGATTTGCCCAACAGCCCTTTGGCTATAGAATATGTCAACGACTTCGACCTCATGAAGTTTGAGGTCAAGAAAGAGCCCCCGGAGGCCGAGCGCTATTGCCACCGCCTTCCCCCGGGCTCGCTCTCCTCAACTCCGCTCAGTACACCCTGCTCCTCCGTGCCTTCCTCACCCAGTTTCTGTGCACCAAGTCCCGGGTCGCAGCCTGGTCAGAACCTCGTTAATGGTGTCAATAACAACCACAACAACAATAACAACGGTGGCGGCAACAACAACAACACCACCCAAAACTCCTCGGGCAAGCCACAGCTGGAAGACCTCTACTGGATTCCAAACTACCAGCATCATATCAGTCCAGAGGCCCTCAACCTGACCCCCGAGGACGCAGTGGAAGCGCTCATCGGGAACGCGCACCACCACCACCATCACCACCAGCCCTACGATGGATTCCGCGGTCAACAGTACGTTGGAGAAGACCTCTCAGCGGCCACGAACGGTCACCACCATCCGGTGCACCACCACCACCACCATCACCACGGCCACCATGGGCACGCGCGCCTCGATGACCGCTTCTCAGACGAGCAGCTGGTGAGCATGACGGTGCGCGAGCTCAACCGGCAACTGCGAGGCTTCAGCAAAGAAGAGGTAATCCGTCTCAAGCAGAAACGGCGAACCCTGAAGAACCGGGGCTATGCGCAGTCGTGCCGCTACAAGCGCGTGCAGCAGCGGCACATGCTCGAGAGCGAAAAGTGCACGCTTCAGAGCCAGGTGGAGCAACTCAGGCAAGACGTGGCGCGCCTGATCAAAGAGCGGGACCTGTACAAGGACAAGTACGAAAAGCTGGCGAGCCGAACCTTTAACGGCGGCGGTGGCGGTAACACTCGGGACCCGTCCAACGGCACTCACGGCAAAACCACTTCCACGGAATTCTTCATGTGAGAGTGGTTCTTGTTAGAGACATTTTCCACATCAACCTATTCTTTTTTTTTTTTTTTTTTTTTTTTTTTTTTTAAAACTTAATTTTTATGATTTTCAGTGTGAATTTTATTTAGAATTCTTCCTATCTTAAATACTCTGTACACATTCATTACTTCATACAGCGCCATATTTAAAGCCACTTCATTGTTTGTGTACTTATATTATTGCACCATATAAGTCTTAAAGATATAGTGTAATGTTAGGATTATCTTTCACAGATACTGCACGGACTCTTCTACTTTATAAGACATCTGATCTAAATATGGGATCACACATAACCTCCAAAGACACACCAGGACTCTCTAGATGCGTGTGTTGTTTCTTTTTTATTAATAGGCTAACTGCAATGCCCGACATGTTTAGGGGCACACAGGCGCGTCGCTAACAGTCTTTAAACCGCGTCCATAATATATTTTTTTTCCTTGTTTTAACGGATTGACGAGTCTTAATGGCGATGAAACTATGCTGCAAACGAAATTTCAGATTTGAATAGACTTTGGAACAATTGATATTAATAAAACTCATGTAAGCTGAGATCAGTACAACATTTACTTCTATGAACTGAGGTTGAGGAGACTTGTGAACTTTAAGGGCCCTCAAGCATTGCTCAAGTGTGCATTACCCCACCAATCCTGCATGCGGGACATGTATGGTACTCCAATCTCGCCAAGTACTTTCTATATTTCCCATACAGCATTTGGATGATGAAAAGCATGGCCCTTAAGCACTCCCTTCTCCAATTGTTTTCGTATCTCTTTTTCGACACGAACTTTGTAGTTATGTGAAAGAGCTCATGCGTACCTACAAATTCACCTGAAATCCGTTCTTACATTTGTTTTGAATATTTAAAAGAATAAGAACAAACGAAGAAAAAACATGAAAGAAACACAGAACTGAGCCAGAGTTTTAAAGTTATTTATTACCACTTGTACATATGTAAAGTTCAATTGGTGTGTTCATTTTCCTTCCTTTTTAAAAGTCATTATTGCTTGATTATTTAAAACGTCTTAATACAATGTTTGTATGTAATAGCATGCAAATGACAAAGATACTCTCATCCTGTTGAATATGTACCATTTCAAAATAAGCCTACTGCACTATGATTCGAAGAATTGGGATATAAATGAAATTTATTTTCCTCTGTGCTGATCGAATTGTTTTGGTGGACATTGTTACTCGATCTAAAATCGGTCATAAAGTGCACCAAAAACACAAGGACTTAAATTGCTGCTAATACTCTATGCACCAAATTCGAAAGCAATGAATAGAAGCTCTGATTATGTGAATTTTGTACTTTAATCTAAATTAATGTAGAAGACTGGTAAGACATGGAATTCTAAGTAACAAAAATCCACCATCTCTTTTAAGATAGCTTTTGTCTTAATGGGTGGAATGATGAATGACAAAACTTTTTATTTGAAATATTTGACAGCCGACGTCAATAAGGCAAGGAGGTCTGGTTGAACGTTTTATGACAAACTCTTGCCTACGCTATATCCTGTATTCGGCTTTTAAGCAGTTGCCTATTGTTTTGCATTGCAACATTGTAACGATAATAGGCTTCCAACCATAATCGATTTCTCTAGATGTCACAAGATTAATTGCGGATAGTAGCCTATTCTAAAATAATAGAGGGACTTGTGTGCAAACATATTGAAGTTATCATGCGCATTTGATTGTGATCATTTAAGGTTGAAATATTGCCTAACTAGTTAAGGCAGATGTAAAAAAAAAGTTAAATAGAACTTGCCAAAGTGGATTTCAGCATTATTTAATGCACGTAAATTGTCTTAAGTCAGTTTTCTCTCTGTCTCCGACCTGTGTATGCGTAGTTCCCTAACAGAAATCAAATATATCGCCCAGACTTCTAAAATAAGATCGCCACGTATGCTCCCTTGAATTACTATCTGCTTGAAATTCTTACCCGAAAACCACTATTAACATTTATTTAATTGTTTTGGTTCAATTATGATGCAGTCGTTACGAAGCAATCTCTCTGTCTATTGGTCTAATTTGAGGCACCGCAGCTCCAGGTTACATAACCACATGTGCTGTCCAGTGTTCTGTCTTCTGTAAAAAACTAAATCAATAAAATGAAAAGAAAAAAAAAAACATGTACATAGGCTTTAATTTCTATATATTTATCGAAAAATATTAATGTCCTTACGTGTCAGTAAGTCCAAACCAAATGTTTCAAAATGGAATGTTGTTCAGAATCTTGTTTTCATAATGTTTAATAAAAAGTTCTCTCAAACGCTTCGGTTTGTTTCCCTGTGATTCAACAAATGTATTTTGATGGGTAGAAATGAAATGTTTAGATAAATATCAATATTCAGTTTTGCCCAAATGATAGCTATTTGGCTTTATGTCATGTTATGTAACAATTAAATTGACATATCAATATTCAGTTTCCCCAATGATAACTATTATGCTTTATGTCATGTTATATACAAATATAATTTATAAAGCCACGTTATAGCGTATAAAACACCATGTTCCTTAGCACAAAAAGCACATTTTGCAAGGAGTAAACACTACTATTTCAAACATATCAGATAGTGTAGTTCGTCAAGTTTCAAAACATTCAAGATGTAGTACTATATGGGCTAGTTCTATTCCACAATTCTTTTTGTAATTCTTGGGTGTAATAAACTATGAGGGCTTAATCCCGACGTGGTATATACAAGGGTATTTCTTTCCTCGTAAAAATGAACCTAATTACACCTAAAATGTCTTGTTTGATCAACGAGTTTCGTAGTATTCTATACGTTATTTTTTTAGCAATTTGAAAAGATTTGTTTCAATTTAGGCTTATTCTTTTAAACTGGATTCAAGGGGAAAGATGGGCGAACGCGTCAACAATTTGGGCTAAATGGAAATGATAGGCTATTGTTTTAAAATGTTTAATTATTATTAATATTATTTATTACCATTATTCGCAAATGCCTCGTATTTAATACGGCAAAAAGACATCAGTATATACATATTTTTGTTGGCACCAAATTGTTATTTGTTTCATAAGTGTAATTAAAAGTTTATATGGTGGCTCGCGATCACTTTTTCGTTTACTTGATTAAAAAATTGTTGTCTTATCACGCAAACATTTATGTAGCTACCCTATATACTGGAAACACTCTCAATTCCTCTAATTGTTTAGCCCGCGATTTACGCGTTCTGATTCCAGAAAATCTTACTAATCTTTCCTCATTGCCAATTGTGTTAAACCAAACATTCCTTCATAAGTATTGTTATATCTGAATGAATGGATTTGTAATTAAAATAATATCTTACAAAGTTAGCAATATTAATTTGTGACAAAATCTGCATCTTCCAATTTCTAATTTATTTCCCCATATTATGAAAATTATCAAAACTTTCAGGTCTGAAAGCAAAGAGGACTGTGAAAACAGAAACAGCCTGTTGGTTGCTCAACTTTATAGTTTTTGTTCAAGTTTTTAGGCTTCTACACCTGTTGTTCTATCAGGAAGGCTAAAGTGAATGGTTATTTCCCAAGTGTTCCATTTAACCTCTTAGGCTGCTTCCACCTTTTTTTTTTCTTTTGTCTTTTTTTTTACAGTTCAGATAATAATTAATATAATTTGTTTATTCTGCATTTTATTGTTTCTGTTTTTTTTTTACATCACACAGTCATAAATTCAGACCATTAGAGCACAATTTTTTTTACAAAAACTGAGAGAAACAACGTGTGCATTTGGTAGACAGGTATGCACTTCATATTATTATTATTATTATTATTATTATTATTATTATTATTATTATTATTATTATTAAAAATCTTTCTTTTCGTCACAAATGTTAGCCAAATATTTAAGTTACACAGCCCGTTCATTGGCTCTGCAAAGCTGTTTGAAAATGTTTGTTCCATATGTGACAGTGAGCAGAATGTAGCATTACCTGCTCTCCATGCTGCATTCATGAGCTATACTTTAGCCAGCATAAACACTGATTTTTTTATACAGTGCTCTGACCAAAATTTCAGTCTAGTTGTCTGCAAATTGCTCTGACCAGTGATGCCCCTTTCCTGTTATCTGTGCTGTGTCCTTTGTCATTTATTGTGTTTTATGCAGTTTACTGAATATAGGGTAAACAGTAAGGGAAACATTTCATACTTTGGCAGTATGTTCAAGCACACTGTCTGGTCTGGATTCACTAACCTGGGTGTGCTTTTTAAAATAATGTTTATTGGCATTTGCATAACTGTAATGGACTGACAAAATGTTGCAGATCTAGTTGACAAGACATAGAATGCATCTGAGAGAGGATAATGCTCACTGAGCTCTTTATTAGGAACACTATGGACCTAATAATGTGCCTGACGTGGTCTTCTGCTGTTGTAGCCCATCCGCCTCAAGTTTCAACATGATGTGCATTCTGAAATTCTATTCTGCTCACTACAATTGTACAGAGTTGTTATCTGAGTTACTGTAGCCTTTCTGTCAGCTCGAACCAGTTTTTGCCATTCTCCGTTGACCTCTCTCATCAACAAAGTGTTTCCGTCCGCAGAACTGCCACTCACTGGATGTTTTTTTTTTTGTTTTGTTTTGTTTTGTTTCTGGCTTCTTTCTGAGTAAATTCTAGAGACTGTTTTGTATGAAAATTCCAGGAGATCAGCAGTTACATAAACACTCAAACCAGCTCGTCTGGCACCAACAATCATGCTACGATCGAAATCACTGAGATCACATTTGTTCCCCATTTTGATGGTTGATCTGAACATTATCTGAAGATCCTGACCTGTATCTGCATGCTTTTATGCATTGCACTGCTGCAACATGATTGGCTGATTAGATAATCACATGAATAAGTAGGTTTTCCTTATAAAGTGCTCAGTAAGTGTATATAGTGTATATGTAGTTCTCTCAATTCTGATTGATTGATTGAAACAACAACAACAACAACAACAAAAAAACATTTTCTTGCTTAAATTACTTTTTTTTTACTGTAATATACAAGTCATGATAATTTCTGAATAATGAATGGTGTACTATGTTTGCAAATTACTGGACACTTTTTAAGACATTTCAGGCTTCCAAATGTCAAGCAGTTCTCAACTGAGCTGCTTCAAGAAAACACTTGACTTTTAAATTGTATTTCTTTCTTTTTTTTTCATTAGCCCAGGGAAGCATTTTTGTCTTTTTTGTGCATATATTGGTACAGTTTATCCGACATTGTTTTTTTGTTGTTTTTTTTTTACTCTTAACAGTAGAAGACAGGAGGATTCAGAAGGGCCCGCGTATATCTTCTCAAACGGAAATTCAGCCTGGTTGACACACCGAGTTGACAATTGTCATGATTCTTTGTTCTGCATATAACAGGCCATTGAGATGCTCTCTGTCCTTGTTCAACTTAAGCAGTGTCCCAGACCATAGCTCAATCTCAGCATGCTCTCAAACCCATCCCCCCACTCTTCTTCCTGACTTCCTCTTATTTCTGCTGTGTCAGAGGAGACAATGTGTTTGACAGCCATCACTTTTTCCCAGCAGAGCACCTGACTGACACATACACAAACACAATGTGCTTCTTTTAAATTGTATAGCAGGCCTGTATTTGTTTGAATATAGGCCTATAAGTCCACTTTGCTACAGTACACATCCGTCAATGCACAATAACAACCTGTAAATTTGAATGGTCTGATTAAGAACAATGCCTCTCGTTGTGTTGTTTCATTAATATATGCTCCTATTTTATTTTTTTCCTGCAACAGTGCATTTCATGGAAGCCTGAGGCCAATGTGCATTTAATGAGAGAGGGAAAAAGAGACAGAGGAAGAGATAGTGTGTTCTTTGGCGTCTGGGCTGCATTGCTGATGAGATTCCCCTGTAGTCAGCGTCTCTATGGCTCAGCTTACAAGAGAGACAGACATACATTCTCACACACAATGCTCTTCACACATTTATGGGGGCAATTTGGAAATGTGTACAGTGTGTGCACACTTGCATAAGCCAGCTCACATATGATATTTTGGTGGTTGAAGGGGGGGCATACTGTATGCTGAAAATATCTGAAAGAACATACAATAGATTAAACAAGCAAACAATATGAAAAACATACTGTGTGTACACTATAGAACTAAATTACCAAAGGAAATCATAATTGTGATTTTCTAAAGGTTGCACCGTTTATAGCCTTCTCTCTAGATGCCTGTATGCTTGCCACATTTATTGGAGGTGTTTGAAATAACAGATACCAAACGTGGCAACCCCTAAAATAAATCGACAGCTTGATAAATCACCTATGAAGCTCTATTAACGCTTAGCAGGTATTAATAATTATTTAGAACGCTCTCAGGATTGAATTAGTGACCCGGGGCGCGGACCATTCTCGTTCCCCAAACGCCGACAAACTCATTACTGTGGAACGGCTCTCTCCACACAGCGAGCTTAGCCGCGGCACAGCACCGACCCGCCGAAAAAAGCAATTTACAGATGGTGAGTGAACGACCCTTCGCCGCTGCGCAACTGACTGTCACACAGAGGCGCGCGCGCACTCGCGCTGACACGCTGTGTGCTGAATAGACAAAGCGAAAATCATGCAATCACAGGGAGAAAATGTGCAACGCAAGTGATTTTTTTTCCACAGTTTTTCGTGCAACCGAAAATAAATAAACAAACAAACAAATGGGTTCTAATGTTGATACGTGGCTGTTCCTGATTATGAAAACTCAAAGACGTAGTGTCACAAGATTTGAATTTTTCAGACTTCACCACTCTGTCAATTAGTGTGTGGAAAGGGCTTCTGTCAGTCATGCCTCACTTTGGCAGCATGTAGCTCAACAGTGCACAAGTGAAACTCCATCTGGCTTTGGGTAGGTTGAGCTGGGGTGCCTTGCAAAAAAAATAAAAAAAAACATGACTTTCAGGCAGTTTTATTATTTCTACTCTTGTGTGGCACCCTGAAATATAATAGCTCTGACTGTTTCTGTACTTGGAAATTATAGGTTTGCCCCCAGTGGAAGTATATTTTGTTCTCTCTTGTTTACTGTGCTTGTATAATTGCTGAATGACAATAAAGTACATGTTAAGCCTTAATGATTTGCCATAAGATGAATAAGGTTAAGAACGTGTGTGAGATGTGGCCTGTGCTGGTGCTCAAGTGGAATATTTGTGTGTTTGATTCTGGCCAACTTCATGTTCTCATTCCATTTAATTTTTTGTAATTTTTTTTTTTTTTTTTTAATTAATTAAAATAATTTGAGAACAGAAAAACCCTACAGATTTTTTTTTTACTTTTTATTGGCCCAAGGCTTTCTACCACTGTAAGTTCAAGTGGAAAACCTAACCTCAAATTAAGCATAGTGATGACTTTTTGGAATATAAACCTGCCTCCATAGATTTTTTCCCATCGCATTGAAGGAAAAGTGTGGTCACCATACAGGCACTTTCACAATATTATTAACATTTAAAAAAATAAAATAAATAACAGATTAAAGCAGCATAAATTAATCTATCAAACTCCAGTGGTTGGTGAGAAACAGATCAATATTTAAGTCTTTTTTTAAACTATAATTCTTCACTTTCACATCTGAATGTCACATTTTCTCATCTGAAAGTGAAAGTGGAGATTTAGAGTAAAAAGGGACTTTATATTGATCTATTGAATATTGATCTGTTTCTTACCCACATTTTTGAAGATATTAAATTGTCCACTAGAGTCTTATGGATTACTTTTATGCTGTTTGTATCTGCTTTTTGGACCTACAGATTTCTGGCCACCATTCATTTGCATTGAAAGGACCAACAGAGATAATATATATATATATATATATATATATATATATATATATATATATATAAACTTTGTGTTCAGAAGAAGAAAAAAATTCATACACATCTGGGATGGAGTGTGAGAAAATTATGAGATAATTATCCCTTTAAGACATTCACAAAGTTCTGAAGCAGCTAACACAATTACTCCATGCCGTTTAGTTGTAAGCCTGTGACACACATGAGCAAAAATCATGTTTTTCTATCTACGTTGTGAAAAGAGATGTAGTGAAATTGGACAGATGCTGAAACAAAATGTTATTTCTAATCAGATTACTGGAACAGTTAGAGATTTAGGTCCTGGAGTGTGAATAGAAACAATACAAATAAAAGACTGAAAGCCATTGCGTGTGTGAATAGCAGATGAGTAACATTTACCAGAAAAGGTTATCCGTCTCAGGATATCCGTCTCTTACTGCAATTTAACAAGGTTCATGTGTGAAAGTGGCTTATGATAGAAATACAGAATTAAATGACAGATTTTAATCAATCTGTCAGCCTCTCGTTCACTCTGTGTTATTTTCAAGGTTGGGAGGGTTACTTTTGAAATGTATTCCACTACAGATTACAGAATACATGCTTTATAATGTAACTTGTAACTTACTTAGATTACTCAAGGTCAGTAACGTATTCTAAATTCTTTTAATTATTTCTTCAGCACTGTTAGATTTGTGTCACTTGTTTTGACTATAAAAACTCAGTAAGACAAAATACATGTTAAAATACATTCTCTGAAAAACCTAAATATCTTATGCAGTGTTGTTTCTAAAAGAAGATCAATAAAATGTTTAAATAGTTTTACAGGAAAACGATACAAAAATTATTATCAAGAATATGATTTTTACCCTATCAAAGGTCTTACAAGAAATAATGATCCAACATGAACTTTCTTGATAAAAAAAATATGATCATGTCTGGTTACATGTGCATGTAAAATGGCTCGAAATAGTATTTTAGCTTAGCGTAAAGCCTGCAATTTACACAAGGTTTATTTCTATTTCTTCTGCTCCAAACTTACTTCAAACTTACTTCTCTGTCTGCTCGTATGAATTTAACACATCATAAGTGTTTCACCACTGTTCAAATGCACTTTGGATCACATAATTTATATGTATAAATGTTTTCCATATGAAAAGACTAAATATTAAATGAAACAAATGTAATGCAAAGTAATCTCTTCAGTAATCAAAATAGTTTTTGAATGTAACTATCCTAAATACCAATTATTTAAATTGTAACTGTAGTGGAATACAGTTACTTATATTTTGTATTTGAAATACGTAATCCCGTTATATGTATTTCATTACTCCCCAACCCTGGTTATTTTACAGGCATTCATTGACCTCTGACATTTAGAGAGAGGTCATGTTTTTGCTGATTCACTCTGATCCCTGCATGCAGTTCTCCACACAAGTCTGCTGTGTGTGCACCCTTGAATCATATGTGTGTTTCAGTTCTCTTCACTCACTCTAACCATAGTTCTACTCTTCAGAAGCCTTTGCTGTATCCGTGACTCTCGGCAAAACAAGTTCAGGCCAGGGGACAGTTGCACCAGCCATGCATAAGTTACAACTATTAACAATGTAAATGGGCACTAAGTTACAGTTTACACACTTTTATAGTATATATATATATATATATATATATATATATTAGAAAATGTCAATGGCAATTAGAAAATACGTACTGTATTTTAATGGACATTTTCTAATTGCCATTGACAATTATGTGTGACAAAATGGGAACTTCAACTTCAACCCAAACAAGATAACACTGAAATTGATTGGTTTTCAACACTTCTGTTTACAAATTTGAAGGCTACTTATTGGATTAATAAAGGTAAATGTCATAGTATGCAACTACATATTGCTTTATGAAGAGCTAACGTACTAAGCACCTAATAGCTAATTCTTATGTTAAGAACTGATGGTGCAACCAATTTCAGAGACTGGTTACAAACCAACTAGGAACTAAACCCTTACTTTGAACTTAACATCAACACTTAAGTGGTCTTACTTATGTATAGCTGGTGCAACCCAACCCAGGACTTTATTTATACTCTCGGTAACCATGTGCTTTCTCTCGCCTGTGAGAGGGAGAATTAAGAATAAGAAATAGAGGCTGCGTCCAAATTGCAGCACTTTCATAGCATCTTCTTAAAGGGATTGTTCACCCAAAAGTGAAAACAATCTCATCATTTACTCACCTTCATGCCATGACTTTCTTACTTCTACTGAACAAAAACAAAGGTTTTTAGAATAAAATATCAGCTCTGTAGTTCCAATCAATTCAAATGAATGGTGGCCAAAACATTGCATGTCCAAAAAGCATAAAATGGCAGCATAAAATGAATCCATAAGACTCCAGAAGTTAAATGCTTGTCTTCAGAAGCAATATGATAGGTGTGGGTGAGAAACAGATCAATATTTAAATCATTTTTTACTATAAATCTCCACTTTCACTTCTTCTTTTGTTTTTTGTTTTTTGCCATTTACATTCTCCATACATATTGCCACCTACTGTGCAGGGAGGAGGATTTATAGTAAAACATATAGTATGCAAATATTATGCTCTCTCAATATCTAGTTACTTTTACATTTTAGTCTCTCCCTCTCTTATTGTGCTCCTTGTTTGTAACAGTGTGGTTGTTGGATGCAGGTCTTGGTTTGTGTATAGCCACTCAAGTCTATAATGAAAATAAAAGTAAGTGGTTGAATTGGAAGAAGTGGCCTTAGTGACACTGGGGTAAATCAGCAATCAATTACTCCATTACTCTACTGGATTTGGCCAACAGCCATCACACACATAAACTGTACACACACTTCAGTCTCATTATCTTCAAAATCTCCCTCTTTCTTTCTCATACCCATATGCACTCACTCATATGCACTCACTCATTTTTCCACTTTCATGCAACATATGGCTTGAAGCCATGCATTAACCCCATGTTAATGAGAAATTGTGTGCTTTTTAATCTCTTATTCCCACATTAGTCAACCTGATTTGTTGACAGATTGTTAGAAAGTAGTTTACCAACAGTAGTCACAAAGATTTAGGAGGCTGTGGTGAAAATTGGAATTTAATTTCACAATATATTGTATATAGTTATACAAACATAAGGTGAGAAATGTGTTCAGCAAGAAACAGAGCGTATAGGAGAGATGCAGATGGGAAGGATTGGGCGAGAAAATGAAGCCAGCTACCAGCCGAGTCCACTGACACTATCATTACTCGAGTATGTCAGTAAGTGGGCCAAAAGTGCATGATGTTCAGGAACGTGTTGGAATGAACAGTAATGAGATCCGGTGTTGACGAATATTTTTTTCCCGCAGATTTTGTGTGATTGGACACAAACACCCAGCCAGCGCTCTCAGGCCGACAACCTAACAAAGAGTGCAGTTGTCCTCGAATTCTGTTATCAAATGTGCTGCTTTTCAGATCTATCTCAGTCTCAAACAACATTCACTCTGATTTACTGCACACTGAAGTGACATTTGAGGAGCTGAAGTACTCACTTTCTCCATTCTTTTTCTAACTCTTTCTTAACACATTTCCTTTTTCATCTTCGTCTTCCTATCACCTTATAAAGAGTTTGGCAGAAGAGTAATGTTTGTTGTACTTGTTCATTACAGGAGAAGACTTGAGTTTTTTTCTTATTTTCACAGACAGGTGAAAATATAGACAATACATGCTGTCACGGTCCTGTCACTCTGTCAGTCTGGGTTTTGGTCTGACAGGGCCATGGCATTATCATCCCATGTCTGTCTTGTGTTTCGTGGTCTGTCTTCGTGTGAGCATGCTGTTTCTGTTATATTCCCTGACGTGTGCTCTTCGGACCATCTTGTTTAATGTCGGGAGCACGGTGTCTCGATCCTGACTTCCTGTCTGGTTCGGTATCGGTCTGTGTTGGATCCGGACACTCATGCTCCATGTCTGTCTGTTATTGATGTGGGTGCATCATGCTTATGTCATCGTGGCAGTATGCACTTGTGTCAGTAGTTTGTCTGTCTCTAGCGAACACGGGTGCGAGCTGTTTTCATGTTGTGTGTGTGTGGCCGAAATCTCACACAGGTGTTCTGTCTTGTTTTTGTTGCCTGTTGCATGCTTCGCTTGTCGTTTGCCTCGCAAAGGTCAGGTTTTGTTTAGAATGAGAATTTGTGGCATCGCTTTGTTTGGCATTGCTACATATTCTCTTATCTTGTTTGTCATTTGGCATGGACGTATATTGCCTCAATGTCTTGGCGATGTGCGGTCATGCCATTCGTGGTGTTTTGTTGTTTTGTGAGAGCACGTGGCTTTGTTTTGTTTCTGTATCGCAGCATGTCTCTCTGTCTTATCTCATACCCTACCTCCTTGTTTGCTTATTATTAGTTAATTTGCCTCACCTGTCCCCTGTTAACTCGTTTGATTTCTCTCCCTATTTTAGTCTCCTTGTTTTTGCTGTTCAGTGCCAGTTCGTCTTGTTTCCAGTCATGTGTGTATTCCAGTCTGTCAACACGTTTGGTCATGTTTTTTGTATATTTGTCCCTGTTCATATTTCCCGGTATGGTTGATCCTGTTCCCCACTTTGTTCTGCCCCAGCACTGGATTACCTTTTTCCCCTACGGGGTTTTTTATGTTTGTTTCCCCATGTGGCAGATTTGGTTGAGTTTTCCCCTTTATTTTGTATTTAATAAATTACCTTTTATTTCTTCAACTCTGCACCTGGGTCCTGTCTCTGCATTCTCTGACAGCACTTTTTTAGGAACACCTGTACAGCTACTTATTCATGCAATTATCTAATCTAATTCATGCCAATTGTGCGGCAGCAGTGCAATGCATAAAATCATGCAGATATGGGTCTGGAGCTTCAGTTAATGTTCACATCAACCATCAGAATGGGGGAAAAATATATACACACTGTAAGATTTTATATGCAGAAGAATTGAAACAACATATATCTGGATCTAGGAAAAAAACATCCTTTTAGTTTGGAACGTTTCACCATCATAAATCAAACGGCCCAGGCGTCCTGATTGGTCAGAAAGGCCCCTCGGCAATCTGATCTTCCACACAAAGTTAAAGCAGACTTCTCTTTTGTAAGGTTACAAGGAACACTAATAACTCTAAGACATTTCATCTTAATCTAGCCTTGCTAGATAATGCTGAAAATCACTTTGAACTGTGGTAACATTTGTACCTAACAAATTAAGGATTATAGACTGATGGAACACTTTAAAATGTGTGTAGCGATGTGCAATCACCTATAATTGATAAATATAATCTTTATTTAATTGATAAATATAATCTTTATTTTCCAATCTCAGTTCAAATAATTCCAAACAGGAAGAACTCGCTCTCTTGTCTTTTGTCTCTTCAACTTGCTCTCTTCGCTGCTCTCCGCTTTTCTTCGGCCTGCACGTGCTTTGTCTGGTCACTCCGCTGACGGCCAGGTCCTCCCATGTGAGATCCAAGGGAAATTGGGACTCGACATCCCAAGAAGGAGTGAGAAGGCCTCACTTCACAGCTAAAATCTCATATAGACAATAAATTCGATCATACAAAGAGATCAAAACATCGATGGAACGAACTTTTGACCAAGCGCCAAGAACCAAGGAAATACCACAAAGAACGCAAGTACATCTCCAATATTGTGCTCAGAGTGCTGGTGCATTAATCAAATAATTTGGGTAATCCAATTGCAAATCGATGTAGACTCAAAGATGTATAAATGTTTCTTAAGGAATTGTCAACAGACTCCGTAGAGTTCATCTTCACTGTACTGATCAGTTATTTCACATTCTGTCACTACTCACCAACCTTTCTCATGTATGTATGTGTTAGATTAGATTTATGTTTAGAATAGCAATAAAGTTTGTCTGTGTTCCAAGACGATTTTACTGTGCTATTTTGATAAATAATCTCATCCCTGTTTCTGAAAGATTTAGCTTCAAAGCTGTACCTAAATACATGTGATAGTTTTTTTTAATAAGTCATGAGAATAATATCACTCAAATAAGTGAATTAATCATAATTCACCCATTAAAGCTAATTCCTTACAGTAGAAATTGTGAGCTGGTACAACTAGACGTTGTGTTATGATTTCAATGGTGGAGAATCTATTAAAGACAAATAATCTAGTTATTTGTCATTTATCTAATTTATAATGGTGGTCAAATGCGACTAATTCCCTTATACATTTCATTACCTAATAAGGTACAACAAGGAAAGTTTAATCTAGTCCATAGCTCACATATTTCGAGACCCTAAATTCCCTCCTAAATTTAGCATGCGTGCAAATTACCCTACATACAATGGTGGTAAAATGCGTGCAAAATACCCATTTTAACTGATTGAGTCCACATCACTAAATTATACAGTATATGTAATTACCCTACAACACACACACACACACACACACACACACACACACACACACACACACACACACACACACACACACACACACTTTTGGCCAAAAGTGTTTTTTGCTCGTATGAAAAGAAATTGGTAATGTTTTCAACAAAGTGTCATTCAACTGATCACAAAGTGTAGTCAGGACATTACTGATATAAAAAAACAGTACCATCACTATATGAAAAAAGTAATTTTTTATCAAATCTTGACAGGCCCCATTTCCAGCAGCCATCACTCCAACACCTTATCCTTGAGAAGTCATTCTAAATTGTTATTCTGTTACTAGAAAATCACTTGCAGCTATTTGGTTAATTAAATGAAGCTAAACATTGTCTTAGAGTTTTTTTGTTTTTCAGTTGCCATATTGTGCAATAGACTGGCAAAAAAGAAACAGCTTTCTTTATAACTCTTCAGACAATCATTTTTTTGAGGAATGAAGTCTATACAATGTTTGAAATTGCAAAAAAGTTTTCATACATAGGTGTACGCTATAGTCTTCAAAGACAAAGGACAACTGGCTCTAACAAGGACAGAAAGAGACGTGAAAGCCAGATGCACAACTAAACAAGAGGATAAGTACATCAGAGTCCCTGGTTTGAAAAATACATGCCTCACATGTCCTCAGCTGACAGCTTCATTGAAATCTACCCGCTCAACACTAGTTTCATTTACAACAGTAAAGAAAAGACTCAGGGGTGCAGGCCTTATGGGAAGCATTGCAAGGAAAAAGCCACTTTTGAAACAGAAAAACAAAAAGAAAAGTTTAGAGTGGGCAAAGAAACACAGACATTGGAAAACAGATAATTGGAAAAGAGTGTTATGGATCTTAACCTCATTGAGCTTTTGTGGGATCAGCTAGACTGAAAGATGGTGAGAAGTGCCGACAAGACAACCACATCTATGGCAAGTGCTACAGGAAGCGTGGGTTGAAATGTCACTCGAGTATTTGGAAAAACTTACAGCTAGAATGCCAAGGATCTGCAAAGCTTGCTGCATGTGGAGAATGTTTTGATAAAAACTCTTTGAAGTAGTTTAAGAAGTTCTGGAAAAAAAATTCAAATTGTAATAGTACATTTTCTATCAGGAAGACTCGCAGACTTGAGTGAAATTGAAAATGACATTTATTTGATGAATATAAAACAGAAAAGTAATGTCTCTCTTTGGCGTAGGCCCCGTCCGGCGGTCCGAAGTTGTAGTACTCGGAACCGTCATATCCTGCTGGAGATAGGAAGCAGGGGCAAGGCTACCCCCATGCAGGACAGGACACAACTGGTGGTGGTGGGGTGGTGGAGGTTTCCACGTTAGCACACTGAAACAGCAATGTGATAGATTGTGAGCAGACTTATAAAGCAATGGCTTACATGTGATTGGCTGGGTGACCCAGCTAATGGTGCGATGATGTACAGCTGCTAGTCTTCCCGCTAGAACTATGCTGCGCTTATATTTCACGTTATTAATGTCCTGACTATACATTGTATATTCAATGAAGCTGTCAGCTGAGAACATATGAGGCGTCTATTTTTCAAACTAGATGTACTTATCCTCTTGTTTAGTTGTACATCTGGCTTCCACATCTCTTCCTGTCCTTGTTAGAGGCAGTTGTCCTTTTTCTTTGAAGACTGTAGTGTACACCTATGTATGAAATCTTTTTTGCCAATTTCAAACATTGTATAGCCTTCATTCCTCAACAATGATTGACCGACAAGTTTCTAGTGAAAGCTGTTTCTTTTTTTTTTCTTGTGATTTTTGGCCTAATATTGACCTTAAGACATGCCAGTAGTTGCATAATGTGGCAACTCAAAAACAAATACAAACACAAACACAGTGTTAAGCTTCATTTAGTGTACAAACGAATGTACAAACTAATAATTTACTGTTTTCAAAAACAATGTTTTTCAATAAAATTAATTGTTTATATTGCCCATAGACTACTAAAAAACAAACAAATATTCAAAACAAACAAAAATTAAAAGGTAACATGTTGCAATATAGAATTGAGTACATGCGTTTGTGCGGGTCTCCATAAAATTACTTAATTTTACAATTGATCATGAAAATTCCCTTTTGGAATGGGCAATATGTAAAAAATATTTTAATTATAATCGCATTTAAAATATCACAATATCCGATTAGATGGTCAACCCCCCAAGGTCGGTGAATATCTTTGCTTTATTGATTTTGCTTTAAAAAATACATTAATTTATTGAAACGTGAAAAACTTAAACAAAAAACATTTCTAAAATCAAATTGCACTTTAAATGAAATGAAAAAAAGCTATTAAAATAACAACATGATTAAAAATCCTTATATATAATCACCTCACCAATTCTGAACATTTCTCCAATGGCCCCATTTGCCACCATGCATCACAACAGGTGAAAAATTACTTATTGCCTTCAAATTTATAACTTAAGACAACTATAAATGTAAAGATAATTATAATAATCATCATAATAAATAAGCCTAATAAATTCAGTTGTGTTCCTAGAAAATGCTGCCAAATATGTGTTCTTATCGAATGTGTTTGTATCGCGTTTTGGTAACAGTTTAAGCTGCCTAAAGAATAGAAAATAGAACTGAATTTTAGGTTCAAGGTGAATGTGTCTTGTATTACTTTATGATTTAATTATTTTAGTCTTTGTTTATTTAATACAAATATACCTGTATATATTACTGAACCTGCAGAGTTGTGTTCACAATATGTAAGAGCAAACAGCTTCATTGAAATAAAGCAAAAATCTAAATTACTCATGCATGAAATGCATTTGGACCAGGAGCTCGCGAATTGGATTCAGCCTTGTCGCATTTTGCTGGTGCGGGTGCTATATCATACCCTGGGTGCACATAAAAAATAACAAATGTTCAAATGTCCTTAAGAGCTAAGATCAATAGTTAGTGAGAAATTAGGCCTAGAACTCTATCCATGTGCATGTCTAGCAGGCCTGACTCCAGCTCTAAAATGTAAGGTGGGCCATAGGACCCGTCAGGTGGGCCGAACAGTTGGAGGGGTTGGGTGCTGTTCTCAAGGTGAGCCAAGATCATGATTGGGTGTGCCAGGCCTGGTGCCTAGGGTATAGGTATAGGGTACAACGAGGCTAAAGGCACACCTTAAGGAAACTTTGCTTTTATCTGTTCACAAAATGTATCAAGATCTAAAACATTTCTTTTTATTGAATTTCTTTTTATTTATTTTTGATTTCACATCAATGCTATCGTCATGGTTACTGTCATAACCTCATAAGGGAGGGAACGAGACGTTGTGTCGAAAGAAGTTACACAGGGGGTCTTCCTTGGATGCCGGATCGTACCTCTGAACATGAGAAAAGGCCAATGTCAAGTTGGCAGACAGAATTTACATGCCCCGCCCCAGACATACGGGTATAAAGGGAAGTGGGGCAGCGAATGCCAGTCAGGATTTTGCACCGAGGAGCCAACCGAGGAGCCTGTAACGGCTGCAAATAGCCCTCCCCAATGCCCCCAACTCTTTTTTTTTTTGCATACAAACCTTGAAAAAAAGATGTTACATGCCTAGCATGGGAGCAAGCCCAGCAGCCGCGGCTTTCTTTCTCACTATGTCTCTCACATAGGACGTAAAGCGGCTGGGGCCTATCTTAAGTCAAGTCAAGTCAATTTTATTTGTATAGCGCCTTTCACAACACACATCGTTTCAAAGCAGCTTTAGAGAAGATCAGGCATTAACAGACGATAAAACTATAATGTCTATAATGTCGATGAATCATCCTTGTGTAATTAGATAAAATACGATTGTTAATTGTGTTTCAAAATAAGTAATTAAATAATAATTGTATTAATAACCCCAGTGAGCAAGCTGAAAGCTACTGTGGCAAGGAAAACAAAACTCCATAAGATGTTGATTAATGGAGAAAAATAACCTTGGGAGAAACCAGACTCACTGTGGGGGCCAGTTCTCCTCTGGCTAAACAACATGAATATAACACCAATATTACTTAAGTATAGTTAAAGTCATGGTTTAAAATTATTAAACTAAGTAAGTGTTAAGGTTCAGTGTTTAAACATCGATTTTGTTTAAATTGTAAGATTAATGACCAATGTCTTTGAAGTCCAGGATCCAGGATTAACTGCAGAAGTTCACATAGACGCAATTGTCCTTGTTATTTGGCTGATGAAGGCTTTTGTTGGCAATTGTTAGTCTATGCATTCCATTTCAAGATCGTTGTCCATCAATAGACTGAGGTGATGCAGGCAGAGATCAGGGATGTGAAACGCAGTTCAACCTGGCCGGTAATTTTGGTGAGGTTCGGTGTGCTCCATCCTAAATCCAAGGTTCAGACAATGGCATATGAAGTATTCCATGTCTAATGGTTGGAGTTGGCATCAGTTCATCCTCTTAAGTCCAACATAATACACTGAAGTGATGTTTGGCTGGCACCGGCTGCATTTAGTTATCATCATTCAGCGACACGTAGCAGTGGAGTCCAACACCAAGCAGGAATGGTGCTGGATCCAGCCGGTTCTGGTGACCTCAGGATAGGTTGAGACAGGGAAACAAATAAAATAATTTTAGCATAGATGCCATTCAATTTATTGCAGAGTTATAAATCATGATCAATGTTTCTGGTTTCTGATTCCGGCAGACCCAACTAAAGCAGCCTAATTGTGGGTTGGAGGATAATTAGGTGTATGCCTGGCTAAATAGATGAGTCTTTAGTCTAGACTTAACTGAGTGAGTGTTTCTGCATCTCAAACAGTATTAGGGAGACTATTCCATAGTTTAGGATCCAAATATGAAAAGGATCTATCTCCTTTTGTGGATTTTGATATTCTAGGAACTATTAACATGCCAGAATTTTGTGATCGTAATGAACGTGATGGAATATAGCGTGGTAGAAGGTCACTTAAGTACTGCAGAGCCAGACCATTCAAAGCTTTGTACGTAGTTAACATAATTTTTAAATTAATACAGAATTTAACAGGTAGCCAATGTAACAATGATAAAATTGGGCTAATATGATCATATTCCTTGGTTCTCATTAGCACTCTGGCTGCTGCATTTTGAACCAATTGTAGTTTATTTATTGATCTTGCTGGACATCCTCCCAGTAATGCATTAAAATAATCTAGTCTTGAGGTCATGAACGAAGGGTTTTTCGGCATCAGCAACAGACAGCATGTGCCTTAATTTAGCAATATTTATTAGGTGGAAGAATGCTGTTCTACAAACATTGGTAATTTGATTTTCAAAGGACAGATTGTTATCAAATATAACACCTAAGTTCTTCGCTGTTGAAGATGATGTAACAGTACATCCATCGAGAGTCAAATTATATTGTAGAGTTTTTTGGTCCAATAATTAGTACCTCTGTTTTGTCAGAATTGAGTAGAAGGAAATTCCTGGCCATCCAATCTTTCATTTCATTGATACACTCTGCTAATTTTGAGAATTGTGAAATCTCATCAGATTTTGAAGAAATATAAAGTTGTGTATCGTCTGCATAGCAGTGGAAACTTATTCCATGATTCCTGATAATATCTCCCAGGGGAAGCATATACATGGAGAAAAGCAGAGGCCCTAAAACTGATCCCTGTGGCACCCCAGTGACAATTCCTCATTTACATAGACAAAGTAGTAGCGATCTGCTAAATATGACCTAAACCATGCTAATTCAACTCCACAAATGCCGACATAATTCTCTAGCCTATTCAAGAGAATGTCATGATCTATCGTGTCGAATGCAGCACTAAGATCTAAAATCACTAGAAGAGAAATGCAGCCGCAATCAGTTGATAAGAGAAAGTCATTTGTAACTCTGATAAGTGCAGTCTCTGTACTGTGATGAGGCCTAAATTCTGACTGAAATTCTTCGTATATACTATTTCTCTGTAGAAATGAACATATTTGGGAGGATCCTACCTTTTCTAGTATTTTCGACATAAACGGGAGATTTGAAGTCGGTCTATAATTAGTCAGTTCTCCAAGATCAAGTAGTGGCTTCTTAATAAGCGGTTTGATAACTGCCATTTGAAAGTTTCTTGAGACATGTCCTAATTAAGCATAGCGAGGAGTTAATAATATTAAGAAGAGGTTCTGAATTTACAGGAGATACATCTTTTAAGAGCTTAGTTATTATAGGATCTAACAAACATGTTGTGACTTTTGATGTTTCGATAAGTTTTGTTAGCTCTTCATGACCTATGACAGAGAAGGATTGAAGTTGCACGTGAGGAAAATTATTAGACACTGTTTTCTTAGGTGCTATGACAGATGATTGCATAATTCCATTTTATGTATTATTATTTAAATTTTATCTGTAAAGAAATTCATGAAGTCATTACTCTTGTGCTGCGACGTAATATCTGGTTCTGTTGAGGATTTATTCCAAACCAATTTAGCCACAGTACTGAAGAAATATCTAGGATCGTTGTGGTTATTTTCTATGAGTTTACTAAAATATGCTGACCTGGCAGCTTTTAGAGCCTGTCTGTATCTACAGACACTATCCTTCCATGCGCTCCATTTTCCGAGCCGCTCTCTTGAGAGCGTGAGTGTGATCATTGTACCATGGTGTAGGGCTTATTTCTTTAATTTTCTTAAATCGAAGTGGGGAGACAATATCAAGAGTGCTAGAGAAGACTACATTTATTTTTTTTGTTATTTCATCAAGTTTTTCTGGGCTTTGGGGTTTATTGAGTGTATGAGATAGATCTGGAAGATTATAAGTGAAGCTATCTTTAGTGTTCAAAAGAATAGTTCTACCTGAACGATAGCGTTGTGTAGATTGAGTAACATTAGCTGATTGCAGCATACAAGAGACGAGGTAATGATCCGAAATGTAATCGCTCTGCTGCAGAATTTCTATATTATCAACATCAACTCCATATGTCAAAATTAAATCTAGCGTATGATTATGGCGATGAGTTGGTCCTGTTACATTTTGTCTGACTCCAAGAGAGTTGAGAATATCGATAAATGCTAATCCCAATGTATCATTATCATTATATATTTGAATGTTGAAGTCAACAACAATTAAAGCTCTATCTACAGTAACTATAAGATCTGATAAAAAATTAACAAATTCACCAAGGAAATCAGAATAATGCCCGTGTGATCTATACATTGTAGCAAGGACAAAGGATGACAGAGATTTTTTTATTTATATCTGACGGCGTCACATTAAGCATTATTAGTTCAAAAGACTTACGTTTATATCCTGTCCTCTGAGTAACACAAAATACTTCAACTTCAAAACTTGCTGTAAATTGTAGCAACACAAGGCTCGTGTTTATAACAATAACCTGGGGGAGTAGATTCATTTAAACTAATATATTCATCCGGTTTAAGTCAGGTTTCAGTCAAAAAAAGAGATCTAATGTTTAGTAGCCCTATTTTTATATGATGTGTATTCTTAATTTTTTTGTTTTGTTCAAGTTTGACCTAAATAAAAAATGTTCTAAATGATTTAGTGAGGGTATTGTGTTTGGTAGTTCGGCGAACAGACACAGTCTCTATGAGATATCTAGGTGATACAGTCTCTATGTGTTGTAGTTTATGTGACCTGTGTGACGTCTCAAGGCAGCTAGCAGATATTTGGATTTCAGACATTTTGTCTGCTTCCTGACCTGGGCCCCAGTTAGTCAAATACTATCATTATTAAGACTATGAGCCAAATTACTAGAGAGGAGAGTGGCACCTTCCCTGGAGGGATGGAGTCCGTCTCACTTTAGCAGGTCAGGTCTACCCATTAACTCTTCCAATTGTCTATAAATCCTTTTTTATTCTTCAGACACCACTCAGACATTCAGCCATTCAGTGACACTAATCTACTATTAAGTTGGGGAAGGCGTTTTTTTTTTTTTACCGGGGGGAGCAGGAGATAGCATGTCGGTAGCAGAAGGATGTCCCAAAGCTAGGGTGCTGAGAGAAGACTCGAAGCCCTTACCCTGCTCTGCGCACCCAGCAGGGGGTGGATTTAGAGACTGAGGAAGAGGCCTAAGGGGGCGTCTTCAGAATACGTCAGCGCTGGCATGCCGGGGCTGTAGGCGAGGCCGGAGTCAAGGTAGCTATCCGGTCTGCAAATTTCCTATTCTTTCAGGAGGCAAAGACCCTGCGGAGGCCAAGCCCTGCCCAATTTTAGGGGGAAGTACTGTGTGGCAAATACACCACGAGGGTTGTGAAGACGGACATGGGATATGGCGTGGTGGTAGGTCTAGCCTAATGAGGGGGGACTCTACAAGCACGGCGGCCGGGGCAGCGGGGCTGCCCGGGGGAATGCGGGTCCGCTGACAAGGGGTCCCGTACCATGGAAAATACATCATGGGGAGTTAGCCTGAAGAGGGAACTATGCCCGTTGAGCCCGACTCCAGTACAGAGCCTTTGCGACTCGTAGTGTGTTTTGGCCACGAATTGCTCCGCTGAATTTGCGGACCAGAGGGCTAGGGAGGAGAAACATTCAGGCAGTGACACTCAGTGGCTGACCTGAGACAGAAGGCACACTGGATCAACTTGGTGAAGGGCGCAAGGTGCAAGTAGAACACCCGGTCGGTTGTGCAGTGTTACGAGTTCTACCGGTTCAGACAAAACACGGGACGAGACCGACTCAACCCTGAGATTGTAAAACCTGGCAAAGGTATTGGGTGTTGCCCAGCCCACTGCTCTGCAGATGTCTGCTAGGGAGGTGTCATGGCTCAGTGCCCACGTGGATGCCACACTTCTAGTAGAGTGTGCTCGAACCCGCAAGGGGGCGGGCATGGCTTGGGTGTGATAGGCTAAGGCAATAGCATCAACGACCCAGTGGACTAACCTCTGTTTGGAGACAGCGTTCCCTTTCTGCCGTCTGCCAAAGCAGACAAAGAGCTGCTCAGGACATCTAAAGCTCTGCATGCGGTCCAAATATGTACGCAAAGCATGCACTGAACACAGCAACGAAAGGGTCCTGGAGATGGGGGGTATACGCAGCCTGTGATGTGCTCGACGCTGGGGCTGAGAGCTTGGTCCAGGTTGCGGAGCTGCCTGCCATTGTTTGGTCGCAGGGTGATGCGCGCGGGGCATGCTGGTTGGGCGGCGCCACGACATGATGTGTGAAATCACCTCTGTCTGCTTCTTCACCGCCGAGAACTGCTGGGCGAAGTCGTCGACGGTGTTGCCAAAGAGGCCAAGCTGGGAGACGGGGGCGTTGAGAAACTTAGCCTTGTCAACGTCGCGCATCTCGACCATGTTAAGCCAAAGGTGGCGCTCCTGGACCACGAGAGTGGCCATCACCTGCCCGAGTGCCTGCGCTATGACCTTCGTGGCTCTGAGAACAAGGTCGGTGGCAGAGCGCAGAGTGCTGCTTCCTGCAGCACTTCGGGATTGTGACTACCCAGGTGCAGATCTTTAAGTGCCTTGTCTTGATGGACCTGCAGGAGAGCCATGGCATGCAGGGCGGAGGCGGCCTGTCCGGCGGCGCTGTAGGCTTTGGAGGTCAGTGATGACGTCATCCTACAGGCTCTAGAGGGGAGTACTGGGCAGTCCCGCTAGGTGGCGGCGTTCCCTGGGCAAAGATGGATCGCAACCACCCTATCCACCTGGGGGACTTCCGTGTACCCGTGGGCCACTCCGCCATCCAGGGTAGTGAGAGCGGACGAGCGAGGGGCTCGGTTACGGGCAGTGAAAGGTGGTTGGGGGCGTGGCTGTGAGTGGCCAAGTTACCAGTTGTCAAGCCGCGAAGGCTGTTGGGAGGATTGGGGGTTCCAGGGTTCCACGCTCACGGCAGCCCGGGAAAGCATGTCGACCATCTGCGCATCCGCCGCCGACTGGGTGGGCTGGCCTGAAGGTGGCAGCCCAGTCGAGTCTTCCGCGTCAGACTCCTGGACGCTCTCCGATGCAGCGGTGATGTCATCATCCAAACCCGGGGGCTCGAGGGACAATGCCGGGTGGCTGCGAGGCGAGTCGCACTCATCCCGAGCCCGGACGGAAGCACACGAGCGTGTCAGGGGGCGGGTGGTTCATAGGGATTTACCTGGCGAAACCGAGCCTGTCATCATCCCTGTATTGCCTTCATCACCAGGAGCAACGCGGCTGAAGTGGCATTCACCTTCAGGAAGGAGAGTCGCGACCGCAACACTGCCATGGTCATGTTCTCGAAGTGAGAACATGAACCATCCATGAATGCTGCCTCAGTGTGATCGCTACCCAGGCACACGAGGCAGCTTCTTTGGCCGTCGTTCTTGGAGATAAATCGACCACATCCAGGAACAACACAGGGGCGGAAAGGCATCTTGAAAAAGATGCGTCCTGAAAAGGACGTTCAACGCCGCTGTGTATTGCTCTTTTGTGAGTGGAAAACTCAGACTCTTTTAGAGGAAATATAACTCTTTTAGGAGGAGACACTCTTTTAAACAGAAAGAAAGCGTTGACGAAGCGCCCAGGGGCGTGAACTGCACAGCGTGCAGAGAGAGAGACGCCAGCTGGAAATGTGCCGTGCGGATCCAACAGCAATGCTTCTCGCTGGTAGAGGTGAGTGGAACAGGAGTGAAACTCAGCTGCTTGCTGCACAACCATTCAGCTCCAAAGAAAAATTTGGACTGGTATTTGCTGCTCCGCTTCCCTTTATACCCATATGTCCAGGGCGGGGCATGCAAATTCTGTCTGCCAACTTGACATTGGCCTTTTCTCAGGTTCAGAGGTATGATTCGGCGTCCAAGGAAGACCATTTGTGTCACTTCATTTGACACAACGTCGAGTGAGTGACAGAAGGGGAACTGTAGCTGCCCATGTAAAATTCAAAGCTTTGACTCTGGTCTTCATGACAGCCAATTAAACTGCACCCTCTTCAGTTCACTTCTCCAGGTCTATGCTCCAACTCACTCTCTGCAATCTATGAATGAGCGGCCCCTGGTGGTCCCATCACAAAGAGGCTCAAAGTCTATTTCACGATCTTTCACTTCCAACATCCACAAGTTCTGCTGATACCATCTCAACATTCAAGAACCAGCTGAAAACATATCTGTTCCATGAGCACTAAACAATACACACTAATTGCACTTACTATTGAACTTAACTTGCTCTTACTGTACACACTGGCTTGAGTAGTATGCACTAGCATACTACTCCAGCCACCTTGAGAGCTTGGCTATACAACACTGTAGATGTTGATGAACTTTGTGTGACAAATTGCTTGCTATGTTCCTCATTTGTAAGTCGCTTTGGATAAAAGCATTTGCTAAATGATTAAATTCAAATGTAAATTGAATATTTGTGGAGCAACACTTTTTATGTGGAAAGAAACAATAATTGAAGGTTGTTTTGATTAAAATTCAGTTTTATTAAAAAAAAGTGGTGATGTAAGCCTTTTACCCCACACTTGGGGTAAAAGGCTCCTGGCATATAATAATAATTTTGAGACAGAAAGATGCTTTTTTGAGTAATATATTAAGATAATGTTTACTCAAAGTAACTACTGCAGAAATGGGTGCCCAATTTCCTGTAAATTTCAAACAAATTTAGCATTTCATAACATCTCAAGCAAACACATTAATCTCCATTGTGATTGGATCAGTCAATGTGATCCCACTGAAAATTTTCAGAACTTATTTATTCCCTCCACTTAACAACAACAACAACAATAAAACAATGTGTTTTATAGGGGCCTTGAGCCCCTCAAATTGGGGGCTTTTGTTATACCCCAAATACCATTCTATCACTTATTGGACAGGTATTATCATTTTTTAAAATCTAAAATCACATTGCACAAAACTGAATATAAGTTTTTTGTCTCCAAAGTAATGTATTAATTTAAGAGATTTTAATTAGCTACATAAAAACTGCAACATTTAAATATATATATAAAAAAATGAGATAAGGGCAGTACTAAATAATAATAAATAAAAGTTAAAAAAAAAAATATATTTTTAAACATCTTCGTTTCTGCTAAAGGTATGCAAACAGATAAGGTGTGTGCGTGTGTTTATAAATATGGTTTATGACAACATTTCTAGAGTCCCCATAATTCAAATCGCTTAAAAAAAAACATACTAAACTATGTTTTTTTGAAAATGTGAAAATGCTCAAGTATTTTGAGGGTTAGGGTATATAAAATATAGTTAATATAGTATAAAAATCATGTATATGGAGAGTCCTCATAATGATAGCTGCACCAACGTGTGTTTGTGTGTGTGTGTGTGTGTGTGAGAGAGAGAGAGAGAGACAGAGACCAATAAATACCTCAGCTAAGTGCCTCCTCTTAATTTGGTAATCTTAGATTTAGTGCACTTGATATCTGCTGACAGACAATGCTCCAATATCCAGGCTCTTGGCTTGATACCTTGTCTTAATGTTGGCATTCACTGTTGTACACTGCAGTCCTGTGGGTGCTCTCAAACACACCTTGACAAACCACACACTATACAATGCATTATCTATCAATGTTTATCTCTTTAAGGCATTCAGGTGTATTACTTCTGAGTCTGACCTCTTGTTTTACT
This sequence comes from Moxostoma hubbsi, assembly GCA_032164185.1. Taxonomy (NCBI): domain Eukaryota; kingdom Metazoa; phylum Chordata; class Actinopteri; order Cypriniformes; family Catostomidae; genus Moxostoma; species Moxostoma hubbsi. The sequence goes on from JAVLUX010000010.1 coordinate 22,202,771, forward strand.
AATGCCGTTTCTGTTCATCAATCTATTTTTTAGAAAACTGATTAATAGGTTATCATGACTCTTCATAACACAACAAGATCTCACAGAAAATGTTGTCCCAGAAGAGGGACTATTTAATTCCCTCTAACATGCAAAAAGATGCATAAAAAATACAATTCTGACTAATTAAAATGGATAATATTAAAATTGTATTTTCTCTGATGTAAAGTTCTTCCTCTCATTTAAAAGGATTCCAGTTCATGTCCTAGTTTACCCTGATTCAACTTTACAAGCATATTCTAATAATACAGAAGAGAGCAAAAGCAGAGCAGAAAGTAAAGTTTTCCCCTAAAAGGAGTGCACACTCAGCTTGGCACCCGGGGAACGGTTTGAGATGGAGGGAGAAAGGAAAACAGAAATTGTGGTAAGAAAATTGCACAAATGACAAGAAAGAGGCACATGGTGACAGAAAGAGGTGTATTAGCACCAGCTGCTGGTTAGTGTGTGGGTTCATGCAAGAGAGAGAGAGAGAGAGAGAGAGAGAGAGAGAGAGAGAGAGAGAGAGACTGACAAATCATCTCTCTGGTCTAAATGTTGAAGACTATGTCTTGTGGTGAGACGCATTGGCAGTATGAGGTCATGCACACTGGAGCTGGTGGAAGAAAGACTGAGTTTTCTGCATATCCTGTTCCTTCACTGTATTACTGAAAGCTGCTATGATGAATTATGACATCCCATTCTACTGCGATTTTCTGTTGTGGTGACCCTAATTTAAGCCATTAACCTTTGGAACTCCCACGTTCAACCAATCTTCCTTTTCTTCTATCTTTTATGCTGTAAATCCCAAACTTTTTCTTTTTGTTTTCTATGTTTTTTGCACTCTCTCTCTACCTCTCCTTCCTTCGTACATCTGAAAGTCAAGCATTTTTAGATGTGCAGCGGCACTGTCAGGTATGTGAACTTGTCCTCTCTGTTTCCTTTTCCATTGGGGCAGACAGACAATTTAGCTAACTGTCTTTTCTGAGACCATTTTAGATGGGAGACTCTATACAGCATGATGAGGTATGTAAATTATGCAAGCCATATTTACATAGTTCCCTTGTGTATGATGCAGGAAAGCTTGGTGTTCCTGTGGGACTATTTTCATTAAGAAGAAGGATTTCGTTTCCCCTTCTCTTGAGTGGAAAATATAACACAAAAAGAATAAATAGCCTATTTCCTTATGAAATCTGGTGCTCCCAGAGCTGTCACACACTAATGCAGCTGTTCATGTAGTGTGATTGCGTTGGAGTAAACTGTGGCGCTCTGAGTGTTGTGTACCCTTAGCATGCCTCAGGAAGTCAACTGAACTCAGACATAAACTCTGCTCAGACACCAATAAAGTGACACTTGCACCCAAGCTGACATAAACACACACATACTGTACAGACACAAACAGAACAGCCCCCTGTAAACCCCACCCATATACAGTAAGATAGGCCCTTATAAATAAATCACTCTCCAACTTAGCCTCACCTGCCTGTGTTTACATCACTTAAATATGCATAGCACCTTTATTAACCTTTAAGGGAAGACTCCAAACAGTTGCAGGTGCTCTCACACATCATAGATTCAATCATGTCATGTATATTAGCTAATCCTTGTACAGTAATTTGTATAATCAAATTATTTGATTTTTGAAGATTTTATTACCTGTTATACTCTGTATTAATGAATGAACTTGACATTGGCTATACTCTGGAATCTGTCCTGGATAATTTGTTCCTGTCCTTCAAGTTTGTTACAGGCATTTTGCAACCATTTCAGCATCGAAAGAACCTCAGACATTGGCATTTACTTGGAAATTAAAGCAATAGCGTGATGTTGAGTGAGCAATCCCTTCAAGTCATCATGTTACCTTCTGTTTTACCACCTGTGTTATTATGGTGGTGAGCAGTATATTTAAATGAACATGTGTAAACTGTGCACCGTGTTTGTGTGTGTGTGTTTTCCTGTATCTGGGTGTGAACTGTTGAACTATAACCTATAGGTAGTTGTGGCTTCTTGTGCAACCTCTGAAACGGTGGAGATCCATTTGTAGTGTATGCATCCTCTGAAATGGACTTGGGTTCACACCACTAACTGTAATTGATAGAAAAATATTTCCATTATCAGTTCAGTTGACTCAACTGTTAGTTACTCAACACCTGTAATGCAATGCATACATACAATACATAAAATAATAAAGAATACCTTTAGCTTTCAGTAATTCAGTCTCACTTTTATCAAAACAAGTAACTATTCTTCTGTGGCCAGAAGCTTCCCACCTTTGCAGGACTCTTTTGGGATCCACTTCCATGTTTCTGTGGACATTCATGAGCATCTTGACTGTCTTGGGAGGGCCCTTCACCTATTATTTCCCTCTTTTCTACTTCTTACTCTTTCTCCTCCTCAACTGCCTGACTTCTCTCTCCTGTCTCCTCTGTTGAAATTAACATAATCATAATAATAATAATAATAATAATAATAATAATAATAATAATAATAAAACAAGTCTAAATAACTGACCAATAACTGACCATAATATCATTCAACAATAGTTTATGTTTGGGCCATGCTTATTAAAAGGATAATATCCATCACTTCACAACACATTAATTATCCATATAATATTTAGCTTAATTGTCAGTGCAGATTAGCTAGCTGCAACTCCACTGGATCTCAGCATTTCAGTAGGATATAGGTTTGAATCTCATTGGTAGCCCTATTGCATCTCATATTGTAGGTTATTTGCTGCATAATCATTAACTTTCTCACCTTCCCTCCTTCTCTTTGTCTGCTCATCTTCTGCTGGATTTCCAAACAATAATTTAGTTTGTTGCAGCCTTTTCATTTTCGTTCATTTGAATGAAAATGACAGGCAGAAATTAACATGGCGTCAAGTTTATTTTGAACAATAGATTTGTGGGTATTGAAGTTTATGTGAGCTGTGTAAGACACTGCGTTGCGTTGTTCTTTAATTGGTTTAGGAAACACTCCGCTAGAGCCGACTACTTTCGTTTTGACATGACAGCGGTATCTGCAAGTACGTGTCACGTGACGGTCTGTTGATGCAAGGATAATTGTCTCGTCGGCTTTTAACTTCACAATGAAACGACACTTCAAGAAAAAAATACTGAGGACATGACCTCGGTGTCCTCAATGTTAGTTACGGCCATGCCGAAATGCCTGAAACATAGTCACTTATTGTATTTATTTCATGTAATGCCAAGAAACAACTCATCACATTGGTATGATGTATGTACAACTGCAACTTTCTAGCTTCTAGGAGAATCTACTGAGTTGTTTCTGTAAAATTGTAAAACTTTGAAACTGTGGCTCTGCTAAATGTTCTATTACAGTATATTCTTTGTTTTTTGATGAAGATAATGTCCCAAAAATGCAATGTCCCAACATTGTCTGTTACTAGCTTGGGAAGTAATTTAGTGCAGTAGGTTTATGGAAATATCGCTTAAGAGATGTATATCTCATTAGGAAGAACAAGGACTCTGGAACTGATGCACTTCAAAGCAAGGGAAGAAGACCTAGCCAAGCCAAATGAGTGGAGTCAAACAAAGTCATAGATGTGCCTCAGTGTTCTTTAGTACACATTCTTTCAGCCCAAAGAGACACACTTTGGAGAACACTTGCATGCTACTTTTTGAGGAACACAGATATTCATCAAACCTGTTTGAAGTACCATATTGTTGGAAGATTTTGTCATGAAAGTCATGGATTTTGTCAGAAAATGTATATGCTCAAATCAAATCAAATCACTTTATTCTCACACTACCATGTACCTAAGTGCAACAGTAGGTGAAAGTCTTGTGTGCAGTTCCTAGCAACATAGCAGGTATGACAGTGATGAGACATATACCAGTTACAATAAACAACATATTTACACAACACAATTTACATATCAAATGTACACATAATTACACAACACAATAATAAACAATGTTCAGTAAACAATACACACAATATAGAATACACAGACAATAAAAATAAAAAATAAAGAGTATATAAAATATATATATATATATATATATATACAGAAGATGTATTGAGGAAAGTATAATTATGACAGTCCAGTGTGAGATAATAGATTAATAAATTGCAGTGCTGATATATATTGATCTATTGAGAGATAAAGTGTTCAAAAGTCTGATTGCTTGGGGAAAGAAGCTGTCATGTAGTCGGCTGGTACGGGTTCTGATGCTGCGATCCCGCCTGCCTGATGGTTGCAGTGAGAGCAGCCCATGATTCGGGTGGCTGGAGTTTCTGATGATCCTCCAAGCTTTTTTCATACACCGCCTGTTATATATGTCCTGGAGGAAGGGAAGCTAACCTCCGATGATGTGTCTGGCAGTTCGCACCACGCTTTGCAAGGCTTTGCAGTTGTGGGCGGTGCTATTGCCGTACCAGGCGGTGATGTAACCAGTCAGAATGCTCTCTACAGTGCTTGTGTTGAACCGTGTGATGTGGTGGTTCATTTCGAACTTCCTCAGCCGCCTCAGGAAGAAGAGGCGCTGGTGAGCCTTCTTCACAACGACCTCAGTGTGGAGTGTGAGATCCTCAGTAATGTGGACACCGAGGAACTTGAAACTGCTGACTCTCTCCACCGGTGATCCATTAATGGTCCACTACAAGCTCTTTGGTTTTACTGACGATGAGGGAGAGGATGTGCTCCTGACACCAGCGTGTCAGAGTGTGCACCTCCTCAACGTAGGCTGTTTCATAATTGTCAGTGATCAGACCTACCACCGTCGTATCATCAGCAAACTTAATGATGGCATTGGAGATATGTGTTGCCACACAGTCATGTGTGTATAGGGAATACAGGAGTGGGCTGAGAACACAGCCCTGCAGGACTCCAGTCTTGAGGGTCAGTGATGAGGAGATATTGCTGGCCATTCTAACCACCTGACGTCTGCCTGACAGGAAGTCCTGGATCCAGCCGCACAGCGAGCTGTTTAAACCCAGAGCCTGGAGTTTCACATCAAGCTTGAAGGGCACTATGGTGTTGAATGCTGAGCTGTAGTCTACAAACAACATTCTCACATATGTGTTCCTTTTTTTCCAGGTGGGAGAGAGCAGTGTGTATTGTAAACGCAATGGCATCATCAGTGGAGCGGTTGTTGCGGTAGGCAAACTGCAATGGGTCCAGAGAGGTGGGCTCTGATTAACCTCTTAAAGCATTTGCTCGTAATCTGACTCATGCATATTCAAATTACTAATCACTAACAAAGATCACAACAATCTCAGATAATCAGTGATTGATAGATCAATAAAATAGTAACATATTTAAATGGTTAATGCTAATGCTGATTGACGGCTGAGAGGGTGGAAATAATGGATAAATAAATACAGATAGAAAGGCAGTATGGATTATACTGTAGAGGCCCACCACACATTATATACCATTATTCTCTGATCTACCATGTATGTTTGAAAATAAACATGTATGAATGTTATTGCATTATAAAACAAAACATCAAACCAAGTGGAATTTGTTTATTTTAAATAGACAGCACAAGTTCACTTTTCAAGCTAAACATGTATAAAAATGTTTACAATTTACAAAATTGAAACAAAAATCTCTCTTTTAAATTTTAGTGTTTGTAGAGTGTTGATGGTTGGACTTCCGTGACCAAGCTCTATCAAATCATATTTATCATTATTTACTAATTTTGAATTAATTGTCTGTACATACAAGTGTGTGCTTGTGTTAGTTTGCAAACCTGGACAATCTGCTACTCAGTTGTCACTGTGAGAATGTGAGAGGTGGAAGACCAGCTGTTCCTTTGAACAGATGGACACACTGTGACTGTGTTATTCTCATTCACACACACATGCTGCCTGGAAACAATACATATCAACAAGTTATTGTTCACTTGTTTATTTTGCATTTCGAAGGATTTAGCTGTGGTAACCATCAACCTTAAATATTCTCTCATCATTTACTGTACTTACCCTCATATTGTTACAGATCCCTATGACCTTCTTTTATCAGTGGAAAGGGGTCTGTAACAGGGTTCGGATGAATGACGAGCAGGGAGGACACAGAGGCAGGGGCGTAACTCAAAAGGTAAGTGTTTAATTAATATTTGGGGAAAAGGTGAACACAAACTCTTCTGTACAAACAATCTTATCAAGGCGCTGTCTCATAGCCAACACTGGACTGGCATTCTCTGCTTGACTGGTGGTGCTGTGGCTCTTTATGCCGCTCTCCCCGTGCTCACTGAAATTAGAGACAGGTGTTAGACATAATTTAGCTCAGGTGCAAGCGCCCTTACCGCTTTCCCTCTCCGGATGGGCACTTGACCACGCCCCCGCTGCCACAGGGGCGTAACTGTGTTAGCCTGTGTGTTAATGTAGGCCTGATGGTGACTGAGGATGTTATTCTGTCTACTTTCACAAAAATGTTTATAAAAATGCTTGTGGTTACACATATTTGAAATGATTTAAATTAAATTACAATGACCATGTTATTTCAACATGAATAGTTCAAATACAGCAAACCTTACTGGATCATCATGCCAAAATAACTCAAATGAAATACTTTTAATGACTAAATACTAAATACATGCTGGTGGGAAGCAATACTGAGTACAATTAGGTAACTGTGCTATGATTAGTACAGCAATTGCTCAATGGAAAGCTACATGTAAGTACTTCAGTTGTGTTGCTCCTCAATCTAGGCCCAAGCTCCACTCTTCAACATGATGGTAACCCCCAAAACTACAGCATAACATAAATTATACTAAATCTCAACATAACAAAACATTAAACACTAACAAGTTTCATTACCACCCCTGGAGTCCTGAGATCAAATCCAGGGAGTGCTGAGTGACTTAAGCCAGGTCTCCTAAGCAACCAAATTGGCCCGGTTGCTAGGGAGGGTAGAGTCACATGGAGTAACCTACTTGTGGTCGTGATTATTGATTCTCGCTCTCAATAAGGTGCGTGGGTCACGGAGAATAGCATGAGCCTCCACATGCAGTGAGTCTCCGTGGTGTCATGCACAGCAAGCCACGTGATAAGATGCATGGATTGACAGTCTCTGGGACTTGTCCTAAGCCACCCAGTTTGAGGTGAGTAACCATGAGGACCTCGTAAGTAGTGGGAATTGGGCATTCCAAAATTGTGGAGAAAAGGGGATTACAATTTTTTTTAAATCACTATTAAGTCTGCCCCTTTATATTCATCTTGAACAAAGACACATAAAACACTTAATTTTGACATTTGCTCTCCCCGTTGTGTCCCATGCAAAGCATGCTGGAAACTAGAAATCCGCTGCCCAGTTTCAGTGAACCAAACAAAAAATAATAATGTTGTTAAAACACAAATGGTTAAGTAAAGCTGACAAGACACTTTTTTTAGTTGAATCAACTCAACTATGTTCATGTAAGTTCCCTTGGCTTTTTTATTAAATGCTATGTTCATGAAAGGTTTGAGTAAATCTGACAATAGTGAAAGTTCATTCTTTTTAGTGTAGCATCTCCATTTGTGTTTTACTGATAAAAAGTCAACCCAATCTTCAATCTAACCCAGTGGTTCTCAAACCAGTCTTGGAGGGCCCCCAGCACTGCACATTTTGCATGTTGCCCTTTTCTGACACACCCAGTTTAAGTCTTGCAGTCTCCACTATCGAGCTGATGAGTTGAATCAGGTGTGTTTGATTGAGGATACATCCAAAACATGTAATGTTGAGGGGCCTCCAGGACAGGTTTGAGAACCACTGACCTAACCATTTAAAATTGTTAATGGCTGCGGTCTAAAAGAAGGAAAACCTCATGTGTCCTTAGACAGGCCTTGTAAGTATGTACTGTATTTACAGTATATGTGTGTGTAACAGGGCAGGACCATTCTTTCACAGTGAACATTTAAATATTTAATCAATGACCACACACTCAGTGGTCGTGCCAGTGCATGTATGCTTCAATGAGAAATGGAAAAAGACAAAGGGGAAAGGTGAGAGGCACAGTACAAGTCAGAGAAACATCTGTGATCTTTACATTTTAGAGTGCATTGTGGATTGTTTGGAATCCACATGAACATGTAGTGTGACACGGATTTGCTCAGTGGGGCAGTTCTCCAAAAGCATCAGGTTCTTTAAGATTTAATAATCCAGTTTCAGCTGCAAAAAAACAAACAAAAAAAAAAAACCGACAGCTGGACTCCACATCACTGTAGTCACAAAGCAGAGAAAAGTCTACCTACTGTTTTTGATTTCACTGTGAGATCAGTCTGAAAAAGCTAATGCTTGATTGAGATTCAGAGCATACACTCAAATTCAAGCAAAACATAATGTCATTGGGGCTCATACATGAAAAATGAGCAGAACGAATTTCTGACTAAAATTATAACGTTAGTTTCCATGTTTCAATGTTAAATTTTTTTTTTTTTTTAATTTAAGAATGAATTAAACAGACATTTGTTTTGCTCATATTTCAAAAATGAGGCCATTACAGTTGTATGAAAACTCAACCTGATCTCATGACAAGTCATAATAATAATAGTATGAGTTTTGTAAGAAATCATACAAGTTGGCTCATACATAAATGTAGGATTTAACGAACCAATGAATGATGTTGTCATAATTTTATTTAGGGATATTGATTTAATTTGGTGCAATTAGATATATAAAAAATAACACGTTAAAAAATTTACGCAATTAATCGTGTCCCCAGACCGTAATTCAAGTTTAGAGTACCACCTTTTTTCTCCAGGGGGCAGTAAGCGAAACTCGCTGTATAGGCAATGCGCATCTTACATTGACAGAGAACAAACCACACTTACCAAGGGCAGACAACACAAGAACACAGGGATCTCAAGACATGTTTTTCTAAGTTTCAAACTTCGTTTATCTTGACACAGCCACCTAAAAACGTTATGTTTATGATGAGACACAACTGACATGCTTCAAAAGCCGAAAAGATTCGAACCTGGGTGCTTGAGCCAACAGCACTTATATCAGTGCCTTCTGTGCCACTGCTCCGAAAGACAACATATTTTAAAAGTGTAATTTTCTTTTTCCTTTATAGTGATTGTTCCTAGTTTTCATATTTTTGCATTCATGCAGAATTAAACAAAAACAACTGAAACTGTGGTGTACAGAAACATGTGTTTATTTTACATGTAAAAAAATATACTCCTATGTAGCACAGAGTCATTGTGCAGGTCACTCATCTAAACTGCATGAAATATTCATTGAGTATGCTTAAGAATCTATTAGCTTTGCATGTGAATACGCATGCGTCTGCTCAAGTGTTACGGCAGGTGTAAACTTGTCGTGGGACTCCGCTAGAACACCCAGTGAGGGGTAGAGATATTCAGTGCTGTTGTGCGGTTACCGTAGCAATGTTTCACACCCCTCTGGAGTTGAACATAACCCCTGTGGCATGGACACAGATGCTCAGATTCACACACATGTTGAGGACACTTGCAAATGATATGAACTGGATGTGACAAGAAATTTGTCAATTATATAAATGCCTTGAGCTTTATTTATAATGAGAAAAACTGTGACTTTGCTGAAAACAGGGTCCCCATAATAAATATTAGCCCTCAGTTTTGCCAGTTTTCTCAGCGCAGTATTTATAGAAAATGTTACATGATCATTAAAGGGATTTTTCACCTAAATAAACAAACAAACAAACTAAAAAAAAAAAAAAAAAAAAAAAAAAAAAAAAAAAAAACACTACTGTCATCATTTACTCATCCTCATGTTGTTCCAAACCCATACAACTTTCTTTTTTTTCCTGAGGAACACAAAATTAGATATTAGGCTCAGTCCCCATTAACCATTGGTTAAAGACAATTACATAATTCATATATTGAAGAATAAAAATACATTTGAAAATGTATTTCAAAAGATCTGTGTGATAATATAACAGAAATGTCTGGTTTTGTCTGTATGACAAAGTAGATGATAATGCACTGTTCATTTTCAATTATCTAACACTGGAGTATTAACTCACCAAAAGCCACTGAACAATTAACTTTCTTCCTGCCTTCATTAATGAGCACAACAACCTGTTCCTAGTGCACTTCTGAGTACAATTCATTAACAACCAGGGGCGGACTGGGAAGAGTCCTAGTTCTCCTGTTGGCCAATCCTCTCTCTCTCTCTCTCTCTCTCTCTCTCTCTCTCTCTCTTCTCTCTCACACACACACACACACACACACACACACACACACACACACACACTCTCTCTCTCTCTCTCTCTGCCAGGAGAAAATAAGGAAAGAGATTGAATCACAGTGGTTGTTTAGTGAATTATTTAATCCTTCCTTTTCTGTTCCTGTCCTTCATTTCTAACCTCTTTGTTCTGCCTGGTTCTCTGTCTTGTTGTAATAAACTTGAATTGACATGTGTAAAGTGGGTTTTGTGTATATTGAAACCTTGACCGTTCTCTGGTACTGTGACGGTCTTGTGCTCAGTGTAATATCTCGTGTCTGTTCACTGAGGTAAACTTAAGGTCAGAGAACACCATGTCACATGGTCATGGGGTCAAAAGGTTACGCAAGAGGACATGCGATGTAGACAGGATCACTTGTTCTAGTGCCAAGATCATCTGTGGTTTTTAAATGTAATTTAAGAATATTTCCATTAAATTAATATATATATATATATATATATATATATATATATATATATATATATATATATATATGCTGTATTATTTCATCATAATTAATAAATGGTGATATGAAATTGAATATGAATACAGATGATGTGATAGCTTCTGTGTGAGATTTTGATATTACATTCTAACTGTAATGTTATTACATGCATTAAATGTATTCCACTGTTTGTTTTTTAATCTACAGTAAATCCTGATATATATGTGTATATATATATATATATATATATATATATATATATGTGTGTGTGTGTGTGTGTGTGTGTGTGTGTGTGTGTGTGCGCTTCAACCTTTATCCCCACAAATCCATTTGCTCAAATAGTGTCCCTGAGGCAAGCAAACATATTTAACTTTTCAAAAAACAGTTCATAGGAAAGTGCCTGTCAGCAAGAATGGCCATCCATTAATATTAATAGTAACACTTAGAACAATCCACAAGCATTCATTAGTGCTTATAATGTATAGTGTATATATATATATATATATATATATATATATATATATATAATGAGGGCACAATATCGTGAAAAAAGTTTACATTTAAAACGTTAAACTCTCTGTATAAATAAATCAGGCATCTGAGGTATCGTTTTAAAGCTTAGAATCTGAACTTTTCAGAGATAACAATAACATTTCATAATGATAACAACAAATGTTGCATTTATGTTACTTAAAATAACAAAATAAGGCCTTTAAAAATTCAGGCTGAAAATTAGCACCCCCCAGAGGTAATAAATATTTATCTAAAAATATAAGTCCTTCACATGGCAAATAAATGGACAAGTCATATATCAAATGTAAGCTCTCACTCTCAGGAATGTGACTGTACAGTTAATTGTGTTGCCCTAGTACCACAGTTCGAAAGATTTTCAAAAGAATAAAAAGTGAAATAGGATTTTTGTAAGTCATCAAATATAAATGTCTTTATTCTCCAATAACTGCTGCTTCAAGCCTGCTTTTACATCAGGAAGTCCTCTAAAAATGTGCCAAAATTGTTTACTTGTCTGTGAGCTTCTGCCACCAGGACAATAAAAACAAAAAAAAAAAATGTTGTTTTTTCTTTTTCCAAAAAAAATTACAAATACAAATATGTTAATCATAAGATTATAAACAAATACAATATTATTTCAGAGGAGTATTTAAATTTTTTATTTGGGCAGTTCTCTGAAATTTTTTTCCAATTAGTCTGGTGTTCCTTTAAAGTTTAAGGGGTTAAAAAAAAAATCCACCCCACACAAGCCACCAGGCATTAGCCGATGCAGCGCTTCAACCTTTATCCTCAAAAATCCATATGCTCAGTCAAATAGTGTCCCTGAGGCAAGCATATGTAAACATATTTAACTCTTCATAAAACAGTTCATAGGAAAGTGCCTGTCAGCAAGAATGGCCATCCATTAATATTAATAGTAACACTTAGAACAATCCACAAGCATTCATTGGTGCTTATAAGGTATAATTAGCCCTGACAGGAAGGTCATAATCTTTGTACCTCTGGAATCCAGGGAAAATAATCACTATCAACTAATTATGATTGTTTTTGTAATCCATTATTAAGGTAATCAAAACATGTATTTTATTAAATTAGTCTATGACTATAGCTGACACATCATTTACTATGCTGTAAAAGAATGACAAAGAAATATGATATAAAATTAAGTTAATAAACAATGATTTAACAAAACCAATCACCAATCACCTCCTGACACCAACTGTAGGACTTATCTGACAATTTAGTATCTTTTGAATGTCCTTTGTGTGGTATAATGTGCTAGATTTGCAAATCACTGCACTACATTTAGGCTTGCATTCTCCATCTTACTCTCTTTCACATACAGTGTTAAAAGCATTGATAGTACCATACTGTCCTTAGCCATAGCAGTCATGATATGACAAAGAACCCTCAATAAATCAGTGCTGATAGAAGTTAATAAATCATGTCAATACATAAATGACTACATAAGGCTCTTTATGGGTCTGAAACCAAATATGTCATTTTTCTCTGAGTACAGAAGGGACCTAGGGAGAGGGACAATTGTTTTATTTTTTTGTTATTTTTGTATTTTTTCTACAACTTACTGAAAAAATACTGTATATACTGTAACATGTATGCTGTGGATTAGTAGCTGATAGGCATACATTGATGTGTGCTTTCCTTCTGCTGTCATTGTTTTTGTCTTGTGATACAACAAATGCCCTTGTCTCTACTTGCCCTCTCCTTTTCCCTCTCTCTTTACCCTTCTCTTTTTGTCTGGTTGTCATTCCTTGTCATATCTGTGTAAACAGCCAAAGGACAAGAAGCCCTGGAATGCCTTGGAGATTCACTGAAAAATTAGCTGTGTGTGTGTGTGCGTGCGTGCGTGCGTGTGTGCGTGCGTGTGTGTGTGTGTGTGTGTGTGCGTGTGAGTGCGTGAGTGCGTGCACCCGTGTGTCTATGTGATTTCCAGAGTCACTGGAAGTTATTTTTTATTTATTTTTTACATTTGTTCTAACACAAGTTTAATCACATTTGACTGAATTTGTTTCTCATAAACTTAAAATTTTTATCTAGAGACTAATGCTTTGAAGAAAATATGAATTAAGTTTTTAATTTTACATTTCATGAAGAGATTGGTATGTGGGCACAATGCATATTTTCAACAAAACGAATGTCTAGTATTTAAAGGTTTTTAAGCTTTAAGTTTTTAAGAGATTATTTTAACTTCATTTTCATTGATTTATTTATTTGTCAGGGACATTATACATGAATCATATATATCACTGGTGTAAAAGTGTCATATTTAGCCAATGGCTAATTTAATCTACTGTCCCTGGGCAGGTAGATGCCAAATGACAAAATTACACTCAAAATACATAATTATAAATACAATTTTTTTTACAACATATTTTAATTACCATAACAACTAAAATCAATCACTAACAAATTTTAACTTTAAATTAAAATTAAATTAAAAATGTTCTCCTAAAAAAATACCTAAAACAATACTACCAACACAAAGTACCATGTTGGCAATTCTGGATTGACAATAACCAAACTTAAAATGTTTTAAAGAAAACACCATGACTTTTACCATGAATGGACAAGTACATTCCAGTCATGGGTTGCTCTAAAAGCAAAAGATAATTGACCAAAAACACTCTTCATGGTATTTTACTATCTCCGCTCTCACCTAGTTACATGAGAATGCTTGAGATAATGCTTTGATGACTTTACTACTAGTCTATAATGTGGAAACAGTGAAATGTGTGAAAAACAGGTGAGACAAGCTGAAAATGGATAGATTGGGTTTGATGGAGAGTTACGGTTCACGACGTGGTTAGTTGTTTGGTCAATGTTGGGTAATATATTAAACTGGATCGGTCCTCAGGGTGCACCTGTCTCATTAACTGTGGACTATGTTAGCCTTTAGCGGTCAGGCACACTTCTGAACACCTCTCACTCTCACTGGACATACTTTGTGTCAGCAAGGTTATTTAGCTGAATACACATCCACTCATCACACTGTAGGGGAGAAACAATCAACCCCACATGCACACATCCACTCATGTAATCAAAGGTGCAAAATGCTGAAGTCTATAAATTCTTTGATAGCTCCTGATAAAAGGGAGTTGATCACTTTGACTTGTCTTGAGAGAGGACAATAAAGGAAAAACGTAGGACAAAGGCAAACCAGAAGGCCTGAGGACCAACTTTATAGACTCCAGCAGTTTGTTTGAACTGTGCTGACGGTCTTTCTTTCCTTCATCATACAATCAACAACCCCCCAGCAGGCAAGGCATAGCTTTCTGCTTCATAGGTGAAACACCACTGCAGAGTGACTGATGGACAGGGCAGTGAATTCAGGCAGATGCAGGGCAGTTTATGATTTTAAGAAAAAGTTATGCATGAAGTGGACCAGGATACAGGTGCTGTCCATGGTGCTGGTGCAATCAAAGGTGTCTGGCCATTGGTTTGTGATATTAGGTCTGTCTATGTTGTTGCTATGTACTTGTACCTATTTCCACCGAAATGGTTCTGATTCTCATGCCTGAGCCATTATTTGAAAAGTGCTTGGACAGTGGAATTGCGAACAGCTCTCAGAAACAACCCATGTTTCCACTCACTTGAAAGACGAAAGATAACATATCTTATCATGTTATAACATAACCTGCCCACAAACAAGCATCCTGCATCCTAGTTTATGAGACTACAATCAAAAGCTGCTTAAGTTGAAATGGTCAGTTGTTATAACAAGTAAAAATAAATTATTAATTTTATTGTATGCAACACATGACATAGGAAAGGGATGTCTGTCTACTGACAATAAACAACTTTGTTAATTGTAAAAATTAAGTTTTGTTTGGCCATTTTCCCAGTCCAGAACCACTTATTTTATTTTATTTTTTTGTAAAAAAAACAACCTGATCTCATTAAAATTACATGACAGTGATGACATTTTTGGCAAAATGATATTGCGTGGCTCCTTACACGTATCATGGAAGTTCAGAGGTGAAATATCCACAATGTGGAGCTAAAAGCATGTTTAAGCCCAAACACATGATGTTTTGAATGTTAAAGCCTAATCGAGTTTTAAATAAATTAAACGTACCTCTCTTCCAGGAACCTAAAACCTAAAGCTAAATCTAACCAATAGTGGTGGTCATAAAAAGCCAATGTGAGACAAAAACAGATGAGGTTTCTTAGGTTAATGCTCGATTTCATTAAAATCAACAAAACCTGCCTACCTACCTACCTACCTACCTACCACAAACCTAATCAAAAGTGACATAAAAGTAAATGTGAGATGAAAAACACAATTGCTAAAGCAAATAAATTTTGTGGTGCTTCAATGTCACTTTCGGCTTACTTATCAACTTGTACCCATATCCTCTCTAACATTCCAAGCTTGTAAATTTAGTTGGTTATGTAATGCAAATATTAAATGTATCACCTGAGAAGTCATGTGCTATAGTGAAACTGTGTCATAAGAGCATTGTGAGAAAGATGGCTAAAAATGTGTATAATCTGACTTTTTACTAGTAAATTGTACTGCCAGGTCTCATGAAATTTTCGTGACAATGGCATTTTTGCAAACCAAATTTATGTGCTTCATTATATGTTTGTCTGCAGTCTCTCAGTAAAATATTTGTTAAGGTGAACATTAGATATATTTTAATGAGTAAAACGTATCTCCCTAACCTAAAACTTTAGCATAAACCTAACCAATAGTGTCTTAAAAGATAAATGAGAAATTAACAAAACATACATCCTTACCATAATGCAACAACTAAACATAACCAAAAGTGTTAAAAATTACATAAATGAGAGGTGAACAAAACAGACATCCTTTCCCTTAATTAACCTAAGTTTAAACCTAACCGTAAACGCAAATTCGACATGAAAAGCACATTTTGTGTCACTTCTGTGACACTTTCATTTAACTTTTGTTTCAAGCATCCTTGGCTGGACTTGAGGATTCCAAAGTTCAACACTCAATCAAGTAAATTAATCTGGAACAAGAGTATAAAATTTAGTTTGGTCTGTATTACAAGTGTAAAAATATGTTGTTTTTCAAATGATGCGTTACAGTAAAAGTGTTATAATGGTAGGGTGTGAGTAGTCATACAGCCATAGTACCCGGGATTTGTGTGAAAGTGAACAAAAGGCACAATGGTTGTAGCGCTTCTAGTGTTCATTTCCACAGGAAACTGCAGCCAAATGTAGAAAGTGGCATGTAAACCTCAGTTTGCAAAAATATAGTTATAGTAACGTTCATTCTATGAGACTAGGTAGGAAATGGAAAATGATTTGTTGTTGTAGTGCCTCTAGTGTTTAGTTCACCAAGAAACAGCTCCGATATGCACAGCAATCCACATAGTAGTCTAAATTTTTGTGCTAAATCAGTTAGCACAAATGTAGGGATAGTAACGTGATCCTATGAGACCAAGTTGCAGCAAAGCATGGAATGGCTCCATATTGGTTATCAGCAGTGGCACCCTGTTGGTGGAAAATAGCTATTTTTGGTGATCTGGTCTGTGGTGCTGAGCTGGTAGAGGGTGCTGTAAAGATCCACGGTGCTGGGTAGGTTCATAGGGTCTGGAGCTGCAGTGAAAGCTGCTGATGGTGAAGGGCGACACAGCTCCGTTTGTGCTGAAGCGTAGGCCTGAAAGAGCTGCGTCGGGTCTTTACCCACAGCCCACCGTGACATGCTTCCCGATCACCTGAGCACGAGCTGCCTCCCTCAGCGATTCACACATACATACACACCCTCTTTGACCGCACCCCAACCCCCTGAACACACATACACTTTCACCCACTGAGGCGGTCATCAGCATGGTCATTAATTGTGGAGTTCCCCTGAGGCTGATAGAGAGAGTAAGTGAGGGAGGGGGTGAAATGAGAGAAGAACTCCTGTTCGATGTTGGCAGAGGGTTCTTCTGCCAGGTCCTGGGGTGGGTTTTGCTCTGTAAGCACTCTTGTGTGTATTAGTGTGTTTGCGCAGCTTAATTCACCAACTGTATTAATTTGCTAAAAATTTTAAATAAATAAAACATTTTGGAATCTGCATTTTTTGTTTCTTAATATGGGGATTTGCATATGGGCCGTCATATCATGTTAACGTCTCTTTGTCTATAATTAATCATGATGTCTCATTCATGTGCAGTTGTTTGTTTTCCTGTCCTGTGTGTATGAGAGTTTTCTCTTGGCGTGAGCATCCAGCGAGCCATAAATCCCAGCTGTTTGTCTCATTTCCGTCTCATTAGAGAGAGGAGACCAAGCGCATGGCTGCAGACCATGAGATTAGTAATTAACACAAGGCCTAACGAAGGCAAAATTAAAAACAACAGCTCTACAAACTCAACCCATCAACTCGGACCTGCTGACTAGAGAAACAAAACGCTGAGATGCCAAATGAGGCCTGAGGCAAACTAACTTAGAGATCTGACTCCACATCCTCTTCATCAAACACTTTATTTGCTTCAAGCAGCCCAGTAGGCACTATGAGCATGCTGACTGGCTTGAACAACAACTTTGGTTCTCCATTTTGTCAGCTGTTTAAGATGTAGACTATGTTAACTGGGTACAAGTGATTTCGAATGAACAGTCACGTTAACAGTACATATCTGTACACAGGGGTGGACTGGGACTAAAAAGTGGCCCTGGACATTTTGGCCCACATCAGCCCCCCAAACCTGGCCCGCAACACACCACACCATAAAATACAGGCTCAATGATTTCATCTTCTAACTCAATTTCCTATTTTTGTTGGAAAAAAATATATTTTTTAAAGACATTTCTGTTGACTGCTAGTCATGAAAATGAGCCCCACCAGTGCAAAAACTGTCATATCTTTAAAACATATAAAACCACTGTAAATGTGATGAGTGGATTTTTTTAAAGAAAGCACTAAAAATAAGCACTTTATAGTTCAGACAAATAACATGTCTGAAAACTTTTTTTCCCAGCATACAGATGTTAGGTTAAAATGTGCATGAAAGTACAAGGGGAAGTGTGTTTTTTAGGTGATCAGCATTTCTTCAAAGATTTTAAAGATCGTATTCACCTTTCAACTTTTTACTTGAAGTGCAAGAACCAATTAATACAAAAACCATTTGCAATAGTTAAAAAGAGGTTGTGTAAACAAGTATAATAATAATAATATATTATATATGTATATATATAGCTATACAAGATAAATAAAATAGTTAGATGAAGAAAGTGCCACACAGCAGGACACTGATGACGATGCTTAAAATGTCATGTCAGATACCCACATGTGTAAATGTTGATTTAAAAAAACAAAAACGAAAACAAAATTTGGACAGAATATATACATATATAATTATGAGCATGTAAAAAAATAAACATACCTCTATAAATGTTGATCTTTGCAGATATTTTGCAGATTAATTTAACATATTTTCACTCTATGTGTGTTTGTTGCGTCTTTATATCTTCAGTGTTTTAATTCCTTCCCCAGATTATTCTTGAGAAAATGTGAAAAGCCCTATGCTTTGACAAGCGCTGTTTCTGCTATCCTTTAAACGAAGTAAGCCTCAAAGACTCAGCCACAAAGTAATATTTTTATATTACGGTGTGAGCATTATTCAGCAAGTCGCACTTTGGCTTCCAGTTAAGCTTTGCGGTATGAATAAATGATGCAGATGTCTATGTACTGTTTGCGGATTTTATATACGCTGTTGTTATTGTATTTGTTGTAACTTGCAGTTATTTGTCATTTTATGATTGTTCAGAGCTCATTTTATACTTAATATGTTGTTTTTGGTTGTCACCATTATTGTGATTTGTATGTCAAATAATGAACTCCATGTGAGTTACAGAAAAATATGCTCATTGGGAAAGTGCACACCAAAGTGCAAGTGATTTAAAAATAAAAATCATTACATGATGTCATAATAAAATCCACTGTGTGGTTTGACATTACTAAGTTTACTGAATTCTCGCTCTTTTACAGGTTTGCACTGACCTTTTGGAGCCCAGAGCAGCCGCCTATATCACCTGTAGGACGGGCCGGTACTTGTGCAGCAGCAGGCTGGCCCAAATTAACCAGCAGCCCACTGAGAAAACAATGCTACTGGGAAAATGTTTTATGGACTGACAAAACTAAGGTTGAATTGTTTGGGAAGAACACGCAGCACTACATATGGTGCAAAAAGGGCACTGAATACCAAAATGAAAACATTATCCCAACGGTGAAAAGCGGTGGAGAGAACATCGAGATTTGGGGCTTCTTTGCTGCTTCGGTGCCTGGACCAATTGCCATCATTGAGTTTATCAAGTTTATCAAGATATCCTACAGGATAATGTCAGGGTGGCTGTACACAGTACAACTTGGGGGATGCAGAAGGACAATGACCCTAAACATCGAAGAAAATACAGAAAATAAGAAAATCCACCTTTTGGAGTGGTCCAGTCAGAGCCCAGGCCTTAACCCAATAGAGCCGCTGTGGAATGACCTCAAGAGAGCCGTTCACACCAGAAATCCTAAGAACATGACTGAGTTTCACTCAGTGAAAGCAGTTCTGTGAGGAAGAATGGTCCAAAATTCCTTCTGAAGTTTTAATCCTCAACCAAGTGTTTCCGGAAACAGGTAGAGGTTATTGCTGCCAAAGGAGGATTGGCCAGTTATTAAATGAGATCAAATGAGATCACATTTTATGACCAATTAATGCAGAAAACCAGCTAATTCCAAAGGGTTCACATACTTTTTCTTGACACTGTATATAATATAAGAAAGCCTGATGACCATTAAAACTGACCTTTTGTGTAGAGATTTCCAATGTTAGTAACTCTTGAATAAATGTTTTTAGGTGCTTTTCATTGGTTATTAATGTTGAATAAGTCTTGCTACAAAAAAAAAGTGTAGCATCGATATTTTTTTCAATATGAAAAAGTAATGCATGTTTGTAGACATATAAATTCAACTTAAAGCAAAATATTTGCAAAGATGTGGAAAAAACACCACCGCATTTTAGACAAACTAAATTTTTACTTACAATAATGTTATAAAAATACACTGTGCCGCTTTGTATCATTCATTTTTTAAGTTTTTTTTTTTAATTTGGTAACAACTTAAAATAAGGTTCCATTCATTAACATTCAATAATGTATTAGGCATCATGAACAAACAATAAAAATATTTATTTTTTTTCGTAGAATTTATTAGTCTCATTTAATGTAAATATGTGTGTGTGGGGGGGGGGTCTTCTTCATGAAAGGGATTTAGAAAGGAAAGGAGGCAGTGGGTTGATGAGGGAGAGAAGAAGGTAGAATGGTAACACTTTATAATACTGTATCTTACTTAATGCATAACTAATAAGGAATTACTGCACAACTAATAGGTAATTCTTCATTAACACTTAAGTCACTACTATTAACTACTAAGGAAGATGTGTTCACAAATCATTGTGTAATATCATTTTATAATTGTGTTAAGTAACAATTAGCTAATCAATAACTATTGAATTCAGTCATGCCTCCTGATGAACTACTTTTAATTATCTACTAATTCAGCTTCAGAAGAAATAAATATTAAGTAACTACTAATGAACAGTCGTACACAATTAGCCATTACAATAATCAGGTTGTGGCCCTTTCTTCTTCCTTACTACTAATGTTATTATTACTATGGAAATGCAATATGCATTTCGTGGAATTACTACAATACCAAAATTAGTCATTACAGCTAATTAAATAATTTTGGCCTGTAGGCCTATGGTCAATTGCTCTGTGAGTGTGGTCTGTAACCAGAAATCAACTACGGAATAGAACCCCATCCCCACTATAAGTGACTAGCCAACTTACCTCAGGCAGGTTTCTGATTTATATACAGTATAGTATGTGTCTCTTTTTTCCTCAGCACATATCTTATTAACTTTGGGTAAATTATTCCTGTATGTAAGGCAATGACTGAGGGGAAGGGAAAATACAGGGAACCCATGAGTAATTAATACAGAATTACCACATAATTGTGAGGGAATTACTTACAACCTGGAACAGTATTCTAAAGTGAAAATACAGGAAACCCCATTAATGAATGATTATCTGATACAGGACTGTAATTCCACATTACAAGACGACAAATTATAAGAACATTGGAATTTATTGCAATAAGTGTTGATAACATGCTTTCAGTAATTTTTTTATTGTTTATTTCCACACTAGAAAACAAACAGAAGGTGAACACTGTCATAAAGAAAGCATTGTTTTAATATTTTACATCAAATGACCAAAAACTGACAAAACATAACAACAGATAAAACTTCAAGAAATAAAATAAATGTCTTTGCACTCACAAGGCCTGAACCTGAACACTGAGCAATGGTTCTCTGATACACACATGTATTAAATCAAGTTACTTTTTTTTGACAAAGGTCAATGAGCAAGCCATTTGTCTTTTTTTGGACAATGACACTTCGAAGGGGCTCCTTCATGCACATTTATTTGCATTGTTCTGCAAACTGTGACAGTTTCTGGCCTCTATGGAATGTTTTGTGCAAGGTCTTGTTGGCTTCAACGTCACAAGCCGACTTTTCCCCAGTACTTTAGGACACTATTATAACAATGATGACCATTATGACAATGACAACATACCTCTTCTGCTTTTTTGCATTTTGTGTTTTGCTTTCTTCTCTGATTTTTTCTTATGTCTCCTCGATTTGTGGGGTAAAGAGGAAACAGATGATTCAGAGGTGGAATAAGATACAGATTCATTGGAAAAGGATGAAGATGAGAGTTTTTTTTCTCTTCCTTTCTTGCCCTTCTTTTCGCCTTCTTGTTTTCTTCTTGCAGGCCGTCTACTTCATCGGAAGAGTCAGGGTTAACAATCAAACTTGGGGTTTTGGTGGAAGTTCCTTGCATCTCATCCTTTGTTGACAACGCTGATAAGAAATACAAACAAAGCTACATTTAATTTAATTTTAATTATTTGGCATCCACCACATGTGAGCTACTACATTGATTAGCACAAACCAATGCATTTGGACAAGACTTGTGTGCTTGTAAATTGTTTACCAATTTAAATACTCTTACCATTTAAAATAATTACTTAGCATATATAAATCTTCAAAATACAGAACAGTAAAATAATATAAAAATGATTTTATTAATTTAGTAGATGCTTTTATCCAAATAAACTTAGAATTAAAGAAACATACAAACTAAAATGATCCTTATGGGGCAATACAAAAGTGAAATATCTAAATTAGTCATTGTATATTGTATGCATTAAAATGATTGATTTTTTACGAGTAAATCTTTATAAAGTTTTAAGAATTTAAATTAGTGCATATAATTTTTTTTTACAGTACTTGCTTTTTATTAGACAGAGAGCATTTCACCATTTGTCAGACTGCTGCGCAGGAAATCTCTCTCACTCCCTAGGTCTCTGCATTTGTCCTCAAGTACTTAGATTTTTGATTTCAAAAACGAGTTTTCTTCCTTAATTTTCATTAAGGACACCTGCTGGGTTGGTGCTGGTGGTGCTGATGCTTCTGTTGAAACAAAACACATTTTTTTTTTATTTACAGCCAAAGTTGATTGGTTTTATTATTAGATTAAATATAAAATATCATATAAAATAAGAAAATCATAAAATTTTATAAAAATCAACATTTTATTGACAGAATTCAAAATGTTCCACTGCCCAAAAAGAGCATTTATTGTTTTAATCCTACAAAAACAAACAGTTTTAAAAAGTAGAAATATACATATTTAAGTTTTTAAATATATCTATCTATCTATCTATCTCTCTCTCTCTCTCTCTCTCTCTCTCTCTCTCTCTCTATATATATATATATATATATATATATATATATATATATATATATATATATATATATATATATGTATTTTTAAGTATTCAAAAGTAATCTAAGTAATATTTACCACAGTTTTCATTTTACTCATTAAACTGGTAACCAAAGTTTACCAGGACTATTCACTAGCAGAAAACAGGAAGTTGCACAGCTCTGCTTTGTTTACGGTGGTTACATGGTAGCCGGTATATTTCTGCTTTTTTATTATTAACATTTCATTCGGCCCATTAGGCAGCATATACACAAATTTCAAAAACATTAATTGAAATATACGATTACCGACTTCTTCGTCATTCTCATCGATCAGACGTTGAGGTCGTGCCCTTTTGTGCTGATTTTTCCTATCCATCGCCATGCTTTCTTCTGAGCTGGAACTGTATGTCCTACGTTGATTCAACAACCCTATTTGCGTATAATGCCTGTGTCTGCTGATTAATTCAATCATTTGATGTGACTCCTCCCCGTCGAGTTCATTACTCTAAAATTGAATTATATTAAAGGCTGATTTTATTCCAGTTATTTGAATTTCTTCCAACATTTTAATAACGTTTCTGTTTTTCATTCTGTCTTTCTCAAATTGTATGCACGCCATGTTTGATACGCTAAATGGCTCTTAAATCAAATGCTACTCTCCGGATCTTTTGAGCTGGTTCGTAAATTGGACTGATCCGAATGATACTTTTGTGTACATCCTGGGATCACATTAACTTTCCCTGAAATTTCAAAATTAAAGATTCGAAATGGTAAGTTATAATACTATCACGTGAATAGCTCAAGCTTGTCCAATGAGTGCACTGCTTTTTCAGATATTAAGTGGCGCAAGGGTAGTAGGTTACATACATTTTCCAAATTAGGACAAAAAGGCACCAACTAAATCAGAAGTTGAAGGTGTTTTTCCCCCTTTATTTATTTCAGAGCTATTTTGTGTATATCTATCGAAATAATGGGTCTTGGAACGAAAGTTGTTTCACTTTGTGAGCAAACCAGCAGAAGAGGGACAAGAAGGTTAATTAAATGGCTACAAAAGCATAGACTCATCAAGTCAAGGATGAAATGCAGACTTTGTATAAGAAATATGAAATTAAAGAAAACACAAACGATGGATACCAATGGTAAATGCAGAACAATTCTTTTCTTTTTTTTTTAAAGTAAAACTACAATTGATCATGCTAAATTGTATATTGTACAATATTGAATTTCTAATCTAAATGCTAGATGTTTAAGGTGGTTTCAGAGAATGTCAAAGACGAATACACAGTCAGAAAGTGACAAAGACATGCAGGGCAGGATCAGTTTTTGAGAAAAGCAAGATCACCTTACAAAACTGGATGAAGTTCATGTACCGGTAGGTAATATATAGATATATTTAACATCCTCAGTTACACCGTGTCTACACCAGAAGCGACAGATGTGGTGCCATGCCACAACAGCTTGAGGCTGTCTACACTGGACGCGACAATGCGACCGTTGCAAATCTATTTGTTTTTATGTTAGAAGAATCACAAGTACTTGAAGTATGTCAGAAACAGAATGCGGCATCAGTTTACTGTCAGGAATTTGTCGTGTCGCATCCAGTAGACAGCATCACTTATTATATGGGTTCTACTTGATTTTGTCACGCCGGTCGTGTCTGATGTAGACACGGTGTTAGATGAATCTGTGCATCATAATCTCTAGTTAAAGCACTGTAAAAAAGTTATGATCCATATGATTTTCACATTTATTTTCAGATACTGTCAAGGACTAAGATTAAGGCAGGTCGACATGATGCAGGATGGCATAGCTGGAAGTTCAGCAACCCTGAGTAAAATGAGTTAAAAGCTTAGATTGATCAGTAAAGATGCTTTAAAGAGGTATAGAAAGAAGAATGGACAGAGTATGGGTGGAAGAATAGAGTTCATTTTAATAGATGAAAGCAACTTCTGCCATAAAAGGAAGGTGGGATAGCTTTTTTATTATTATTAATTTTATGTTTAACATTGCTAGGGACATTTCACAGTTGATGCTAACATTGAAACCAGTTTGTTTAAACACATTCATTTTAAAGTACAAAGCTTATGCATGAAATCAGAAAAAAAGCAGTTGTTAATAGTATTTTTTGTTTTTATTTCTAGTAAGGATGTGGAAGAGTAGGTGAAACATGGAAAAGTGAAAAAAGGAAAAAGTGGGAGTTCGGCATGCTGGCCATAAAGGCTGAAAGATGACGACCGATTTTGCGACTCGTAGAATGGCGTTCAAGACATCGTCTCATTCCCATCATCAGAAGACATGTTTGCCCACGATCCACAATTATAAGTGATCAGTGGAGACCCTCTAGGGCTTTCACAAGGCTGGGCTACTCTCACTACTCTGTGAATCACAGCAGGTTCTTTGTGAACCCAAACCATGGAGGGCACACACAACATATTGAAAGGGCTTGGTCTACGTACAAAAGTGAGATCTGGAGATTGAGAGGCAACAAGACCAAGAAGCTCTTGAAGGAACACTTGACTTGTATTGAGTGGTCTTATTGGATGGGGATGGAGCACAGATATGATCCTCTGGGGGGTATGATGAAGGACATTAAAAAGTATTACTGCATTTAAGGCATTACATCATATATTCTATTTCAAAGATCACAACGTTCAGTAAAGTTGTTTGAGGATATGAAACTAATCAAAAAAATTAAACAGACACTTGTGTCAAACTTTAATAAAATGCTAAATCAGTATAACATCTCAGTTACTATGCACCATGCTTGTTAATATATGTTTTTTTTTTTTAAACAATCATTCATTAATAGGGTTTCCTGTATTTTCACTTTAGAATACTGTTCCAGGTTGTAAGTAATTCCCTCATAATTATGTGGTAATTCTGTATTAATTACTCATGTGTTTCCTATATTTTCCCTTCCCCTCAGTCATTGCCTTACATACAGGAATATTTTACCCAAATTTAATGAGATATGTGCTGAGGAAAACAAGAGACACACACTACACTGTATATAAATCATAAACCTACCTGAGGTAAGTTGGCTAGTCACTTATAGTTGGGATGGGGTTCCATTCCGTAGTTGATTTCTGGTTACAGACCACATTCACAAAGCAATTGACCATACAGGCCAAAATGATTTAATTAGCTGTAAAGACTAATTTTGATATTGTAGTAATTCCACAAAATGCATATTGCATTTCCATAGTAATAATAGCATTAGTAGTAAGGAAGAAGAAAGGGCCACAACCTGATTATTGTAATGGCTAATTGTGTACGACTGTTCATTAGTAGTTACTTAATATTTATTTCTTCTGAAGCTGAATTAGTAAATAATTAAAAGTAGTTCATCAGGAGGCATGACTGAATTCAATAGTTATTGATTAGCTAATTGTTACTTAACAAAATTATAAAATGATATTACACAATGATTTGTGAACACATCTTCCTTAGTAGTTAATAGAAGAATAGAATAAATGAAGAATTACCTATTATTTCTGCAGTAATTCCTTATTAGTTATGCATTAAGTAAGATACCATATTCTAAAGTGTTACCAATAGAAGTCCTCTTGAACTTTGACCTGTATAAAGTGACAGACTCATTTGTCCATGGCTGTGTGAGCATGTATCAGGGTTTGTGAGTGTGTGTGATCTCATGTCAGATTGTTTGTGTGACTACAGGCTAATTCTCTCTGACGGTGGGCAGACATTGAATGCCATAGCTGTCCCTCTACATTAGCCTTCTTTGATCCTATTGCCACTCACACACTCAGATATAAAGAGAGAGGTGAAGAGGACCAATTACTGAAAATGTTTGAAATAACAATCTGGTGTTAAATCTCACATGCTTTTTCTCAAATATCATGACAATTATGGAATGCATACCCAATCACCCCACATCAAGATATTGTGCAAATACTCTACTGATCCCTCATGCAGTTAAGCTCAGAAAAATGCTATTGCTACTATATTTTAGTTTTAGCATTTTAGGGCTGCCTAAGTTAATACATTAACTGGTTAGTTATTAAGTTTAACACTGTTCAGTTTATCAGGGTTGTCTAGTTATTGTCAATTTCATGTTTTATGAAGGTGGGTTTTATAGGTTTCAAATTTTACAATTTGAGTTAATTTGTAGTAAATTGTGTTATTAATTTGAGTAAACTTGTGGTAATTTTTATTAAATTCTTTATTAAAGTCCCAAAAGTGTATTTTAGTTTGTTTTTGCTTTTTACAATTATGTTGTGTTTACGTTAAATAAAATGTCTTCATTTCAGTTTTCGTTAACAACAAATGTCACTGGTGATGTCTCCAAACCAGCCCCCAGACACACACGCATACACACACACACACACACACACACACACACACACAAACACACTCACACACATATATACTCTAAGGCTCATGGCTTATAGAAATCCTGGAGACCAACAGTCATGGTAGCCCCTACTGGTTAATAATATCACCAGCTGATCCTGTCCTGTGTCTACAATAGTCTAACTGTGTGTATGTGTGTGTGGACCTTGATTGGTCTAGAAGATCGTTCCCTGAACATTAAATTCAATGGGGAATACGGGATGTGATACAATAACTGAGCAGAGAAAAAGAACAAATTTAATTTCATCAATAAATTGGAAAAAACAAAGGAATTTACAGCAGGTCCCTTAACAGAAAGTATCGTCACTGACTCCACACTCTATCCCAGACATGCCTGAAATCCTTTTAGTGGGCCAAGACATCACGCTCTTGTTATTTGGATATAATCTTCTGCTTAACAGGCATGGATGTGTGTGTTTAGAAGCATGATGGAGGGGGAGACCTCAAAGCTTAATCCTGTGATGTACATATTTCCTCCTGAAAGTTTTCAGGCCCATGAGCACTGACGGAGAAATCATGTGAAATTTGAATTTCAGGACATCTAAAAAGATTTATTCTGGTGTATTTGTGACATCAGAAAACCACATTTTAAAGTCTTTTATGCATTCAGATGTGCAAGTCAAAGTGAAAAATACTGCATACAGTACAGTTCTGTGTCTGTGCATATGTACATGTGCCAGGCTCTGTTCCTCACTGCCCACTACTTTAGGCTGCATCCTAGCTGACATTAAACCTTATAAGTGACCGATTTGGTACGCTCTCCTAGGGTTGCCATGATACCTTAATAATGTTTTACTGTACAGTAGAATATGAGTAAAGTGTCACGATACCGCTCATACTGTCTAAATGATGGGCTGAATGATGTAGCTATATGATGTAGCTATTTCTGTATTCTTCAAAGTTTCGTTATTTTATTATTCATGTATTAAATATTAGAAAATAATTGTACAAAATAATAATAAATAAATAAAAGTGAAATAAAGGTCTGAACTTCTGTTTTTGTTTATTTACTTTCAAGTGTAAGTAAACCACAGACAAATAAAGGAAGGATGCTTTTTTATACCATTTGCATCTAATTGTTGGTCTATGTACATATGCGTCTAATGGAGGCCTTTGCCTGATGTGTCTTGCTCTCTTATTAGCACCATAAGCAATGCATTTTAAAATGCTGTGTCAAGCTGAATGGAGTTCAGTTTTGAAAAGCATGTCTCAAAATTATTAATTTGTGTTCAATTCTGTTCCGATCCATCTGTTGCCCTGTGTTTGAATAGCCCCGGCTGCAACACTGTGCTCAGTTACATGATCTTACCATGTTGAGGCAGAAACTAAAACACAAATGGTGCCTCAAAACCAAATTCAGCTTAATACCACTACTATCTGGAAATACTACTTCTGTACATTCAATGGTAATTAGGGCATTACTTTTCATTTGCCTTTTGACTCGTAACTAGTAGCACCTAATAAACATGCAAAAATAAACTTTTTTTTTTATTAGAGCAAATAGATTTCCTAAAATTGTATGGCAACACAAACTCACTCAGCACTTTATTAAGAACACTATAGTTGTAATAAAGTGCCCGATGTGGTCTTCTACTGTTGTAGCCCAACCTCCTCAAGTTTCAACAAGTTGTGCATTCTGAGATGCTATTCAGCTTCTAAAATTGTACAGAGTGGCTATCTGAGTTACTGTAGCCTTTTTGTCAGCTTGAACAAGTCTGGCCATTCTCTGTTGACCTCTCTCATCAACAAGGCATTTCTGTCCGCAGAACTGCCACTCACTGGATGTTTTTTTTTTTTGTTTGTTTGTTTTAGGCACCATTCTGAGTAAACTCTTGAGATTGTTGTGCATGAAAATCCCAGGAGATCAGCAGTTATAGAAATACTCTCACCAGCCTGTCTGGCACCTACAATCATGCCAGTGTCCAAATAATTAAGATATTTTTTTCCCCTTTCTGATGGTTGGTGTGAACATTAAATAAAGCTCTGACCTGTATCTTCATGATTTTATGCACTGCACTGCTGCCACACAATTGGATGATTAGATAATCGATGGATAATGCACTTAGCTGCATAAAGAGCTATAGGATGCTCCCTTGCTTCCTATTTAGTGAATGATGTAGTTTTTTGGCAGGTCTCCCAAAGACAAAATCAGCTATGGTCAGCACCATGTTGTTTTGTCACATGACTCTGTGTGTCGAAAGTTTAACCCTTTATTTCCAGCACAGAGTTTCTTGAACTGAGATCAGTTGATTTAAATGTATTTAAATTGTGCGTTGCATATAGCAAAGTAAAAAAAAAAAAACATCCACACATGTGTCTCAAAGGAGTCTGACGTTAGCATGTTACTAAGCTAACAGTGCAATAGGCTTCTCTAAGCACAAATTACACAGCACACACAAATATTAGATAAACAAATCCATTCTTTTCAGTATTGAATGAAATAGAGGTACATTCTTGTGCCTATGAATAGGCAGCTCACTAGATTTTGGTCCTATGTTGTAGCTGCATCTCTCATATTGGTCTAATCAGAAAAGTCATGACTGCTATGAGTTTAGATTAGGACATGAAGTAAAGTAAGATTTTCTGGACTTTGACCATTTGCCATGGTTTTAACGTTTGACAGCAGGGCCTTTTTATTTATAATTATTATTTATTTATTTTTTTGCAACAGAGTGGCATTAAGATGGATGAATGGAAATTTGGAAGAGAGAGGGCAAGGGGGATGACGTTAAAAAGGTGGCTCTCGCCGTGGACGCAATAGCCATCAAACTCTAACCCAACCTGGTTATTGAAGAGAGGGAAAGAGCGAGGTTAAATAATTGATAGTAAGTATTTCAAAAGGATGCACATGTCTTTTCTGATAAAGGAAGTGCCAGTCAAGTGGGACCTCGGTGCCACTTGATGGGGGTCAGGAATGCCATGGAATGTGTATTTGTGCATGTGTGTGTGAAATTAGAGGCAAAATGAGAGCACAATGTCTGTACATTATACATGTCCATATGTAAGGTGCATGTAAACAGGTCGTGCAAGTGTGCAATGTAATGTGCAGAATGGAGTGTATCATGTTTATGTAAAGATCCTGTAGTTACACTTCCTGACTCTTCAGAGAGATCCAGACTGAGCATCATGGCACGTGCCCCCTCAGATTTTTAAAACAAAATTGTATTTTATTTTTTGCCCCTATTTTGCATTTTTCTAATTCTTTTTTATTTATTTTTTTTGCATTACAAATTATATTATCAGTATAACAATTTTAATGAAACACTTCTTCCTTTGCTTTAATGACAATAAGCCCAGTGTGTTCAAAGTGGCTTGGCTTTCACAAATTTGTGCAAAACCTGATGATCTATGTCATTCCAGCATGTTTTGAGAATGTTCTAGAGAGCACTTTGTGTGCATCAATGGAAAAGAAAATCTCTCCTTTTATACTAAGAAAGTTGAAAAGTTAACATACATATAGTTAACATACACATATACATATATATGTGTATATATATATATATATATATACACTACCGTTCAAAAGTTTGGGGTCACCCAAACAATTTTGTGTTTTCCTGAAAAGTCACACTTATTCACCACCATACGTTGTGAAATGAATAGAAAATAGAGTCAAGACATTGACAAGGTTAGAAATAATGATTTGTATTTGAAATAAGGTTTTTTTTACATCAAACTTTGCTTTCGTCAAAGAATCCTCCATTTGCAGCAATTACAGCATTGCAGACCTTTGGCATTCTAGCTGTTAATTTGTTGAGGTAATCTGGAGAAATTGCACCCCACGCTTCCAGAAGCAGCTCCCACAAGTTGGATTGGTTGGATGGGCACTTCTTGCGTACCATACGGTCAAGCTGCTCCCACAACAGCTCAATGGGGTTCAGATCTGGTGACTGCGCTGGCCACTCCATTACCGATAGAATACCAGCTGCCTGCTTCTG
Source organism: Moxostoma hubbsi (assembly GCA_032164185.1). Classification (NCBI taxonomy): domain Eukaryota; kingdom Metazoa; phylum Chordata; class Actinopteri; order Cypriniformes; family Catostomidae; genus Moxostoma; species Moxostoma hubbsi. Next base: position 22,234,017 of record JAVLUX010000010.1, read on the forward strand.
CTCTAAATAGTTCTTGCACAATTTGGAGGTGTGTTTAGGGTCATTGTCCTGTTGTAGGATGAAATTGGCTCCAATCAAGCGCTGTCCACTGGGTATGGCATGGCGTTGCAAAATGGAGTGATAGCCTTCCTTATTCAGAATCCCTTTTACCCTGTACAAATCTCCCACCTTACCAGCACCAAAGCAACCCCAGACCATTATATTACCTCCACCATGCTTAACAGATGGCGTCAGGCATTCTTCCAGCATCTTTTCATTTGTTCTGCGTCTCACAAACGTTCTTCTTTGTGATCCAAACACCTCAAACTTGGATTCATCTGTCCACAACACTTTTTTCCAGTCTTCCTCTGTCCAATGTCTGTGTTCTTTTGCCCATCTTAATCTTTTTCTTTTATTGGCCAGTCTCAGATATGGCTTTTTCTTTGCCACTCTGCCCTGAAGCCCAGAATCCCGCAGCCGCCTCTTCACTGTACATGTTGACACTGGTGTTTTGCGGGTACTATTTAATGAAGATGCCAGTTGGGGACCTGTGAGGTGTCTGTTTCTCAAACTAGAGACTCTAATGTACTTATCTTCTTGCTCAGTTGTGCAATGCGGCCTCCCACTTCTTTTTCTACTCTGGTTAGAGCCTGTTTGTGCTGTCCTCTGAAGGGAGTAGTACACACCGTTGTAGGAAATCTTCAATTTCTTAGCAATGTCTCGCATGGAATAGCCTTCATTTCTAAGGACAAGAATAGACTGTCGAGTTTCAGATGAAAGTTCTCTTTTTCTGGCCATTTTGAGCATTTAATTGACCCCACAAATGTGATGCTCCAGAAACTCAATCTGCTCAAAGGAAGGTCAGTTTTGTAGCTTCTGTAACGACCTAAACTGTTTTCAGATGTGTGAACATGATTGCACAAGGGTTTTCTAATCATCAATTAGCCTTCTGAGCCAATGAGCAAACACATTGTACCATTAGAACACTGGAGTGATAGTTGCTGGAAATGGGCCTCTATACACCTATGTACATATTGCACCAAAAACCAGACATTTGCAGCTAGAATAGTCATTTACCACATTAGCAATGTATAGAGTGTATTTCTTCAAAGTTAAGACTAGTTTAAAGTTGTCTTCATTGAAAAGTACAGTGCTTTTCCTTCAAAAATAAGGACATTTCAATGTGACCCCAAACTTTTGAACGGTAGTGTATATATATATATATATATATATATACTGTATATACACACATATTACACATATTGTATACATACATATTATTCTAAAATGCTTTATAAATATCCTCACAGTATATTTAATAATTAAAATGTTAATTAAACATTGCCATGTTTTTCTAAACTGCTGTGCTATAAATTAGTCTTTTGCATGTCTAAATTAAGTCAGTCCAATTGAGTTGCACCTTTTGCAGAACATTTGATTTGAATCATCATTTATCCACTCTGATGTGACTTGAAGGTTTCAAGTGAGTTCCATACAATGAAAGTGCATAGTGAACAGATTTGCTTGCTTTATTAAAATTGTGTCAGGACGGGATCTGAACATGGGTTCCCCCAACATGTACAATGAAAATGGTACTACTAGATTAGCAGGTCAAAATTCTGTTTAATAATTCACATTTATGCATTTGGCAGATGCTTTTATCCAAAGTGACATTCAGACAATGTACTTAAGCTACACGTTTTTATCCATACGTGTGCTCCCTGGGAATTTATCCATGACCTTGGTGTTGCTTGTGCCATGCATTACCAGCTGAGCTACAGGAACATAAAATGGTTGTATGTTGATTCAATTATTATTAATGAATCATCTGTTTCTTCTACTTAATCTCCAACATTTTTAAATGCTTACATATTGTACCACAATAAATCTTAGTGTAGATAGTTATTTTGAATGTTTTGTGGTGGTTATTTAGAATGTTTTGTATTATCATCTTGCCCATAGGCATCAGTGAGAAATGGCCAATACAGATCAAATGAAACAGGTGCGTTCCACCCCTGTATAGATCCACTCTTTATTACTTGTCCCTCCTTTTGATTTGTCCCAAAAGTAACTACCTGCAGCATAAATCTGATGAGGTGAAAATGTGGTAGAAAAACATGGAGAAAAACACTGAGTTAAAAAAGTGCTGTGATGGCAAATCTCAAGGGAACATCACATTTCCATCTAGAAATGTTTCCAAGACCTCTCCACCCTAGTGCTCATGATAGGAGTCTAATGGTCCAAAGTGGTCGGCCCAGCCATTCGCAGCCTGTCAAAAGTGGAGGAGAGTTCAGTTGAGTTCTGACAGGTACAGCCATTTAGCTCACTAGCTGTGGCTGATATTAATGAGATCTTACATTGACAGTGCAGCCCATGACATTAAAAATTATTTAAAAAAAAATGTGAATGCTTAATAAACAGCTTTTATACAAATATGCTAGCAAATTACAGATTTGAACCTACCACCTACCATATCCGTCAAGAGAAGAAAAAAGAAAAATCACAGGAAACATTTTATTGGTAAAAAATATAAACACACACATACACACACATACATAGAGAAGTGGGAACCCACTAGTGGCATTTCAGAGCTCCCTAAATCCTCTGGCTATTGCATGTCAACACATGAGAAATGCACTAACTGCCACCAAGGGAATGAAAAGAGAGAGAAAGTTAATAGTTTATTGAAATTTAATTTTCTGTATTTTTCTGTATTTTTATTTTTATCATTTTTCAATTATTATGAGTTTGTGAATGCATGTTCATTTTGTTTGCATATCAAGGCACCTGCACAATCATATGCAAACTTTTGTTATGGAGTGACTATTTGCACTAGGTGTAAATAGCACCTGTCACACAGCGAAAAACAGAAATTAAAGACAAGCTGCTTCCCCAAGTGTTGCTGCAATGCTGTAGTGAGTAAGGGCGGTGTGCATGTGCTTTTTTCGAGTGAGCTACCCAGGTTCGGTTTTACCCATTTTCCCACATTTCCCCATCCTGTTTCCTGTGTCCACTCTAAATATTTCCTTTAATACTACTTAAAATATTAAATAAAAAAAATATTTAAAGTTGATTGCCTCTCAGGCATTTGGTCACAGTGAAGGTTGGGGAGAAAGGTGTGATCCGGTTAAAATAAGCCTGGTTTAACTATAGTGAAACTGCTGTAACCATATTTTTTGGTGGAAGCCATAGTTTTAATGCAATTTACAATAGAGTTGCTACAGTAATGTTGTGTTAATACACTCTTGGAGCACTTTATTAGGAACACTATGGTTGCCTGCTGTTGTAGCCCATTTGCCTCAAGGTTCGATGTACTGTGCATTCTGAGATGCTATTCTGCTCACTACAATTGTGCATAGTGGTTATCTGAGTTACCGTAGATTTTGTCAGCTCGAACCAATCTGGCCATTCTCCGTTGACCTCTCTCATCAACAAGGCGATTTCGTCCACAGAACTGCCACTCACTGGCAGTTAACTAACTTTTTTGGTGGTTTCAGCACCATTCTGAGTAAACTCTAGAGACTGTTGTGCGTGAAAATCCCACAAGATCAGCAGTTACAGAAACAATTAAGCCAGCCCGTCTAATCACTGAGATCACATTTTTCCCCATTCTGGTGGTTGATGTGAACGTTAACTAGAGCTCCTGTCCCGTATTTGCATGATTTTATGCATTGCACATGAATAAGTAGGTGTACAGGTGTTCCTAATAAAGTGCTCAGTGTGTCTACAGTAACTATGTTTAATTTTGCAGTTACTATGATTTTACTACAAAATACCATGGTAATACAATGGTTACTGTAATAAAACCATGGGTAATTATTTGTAACTTAAGGTCAGGGTAAGGTTTAGGGTTAAGTGTTGGTATAGGATGCCTATGGGACTCAAACACTATAAACACACTGCATTGATGCCTGCAGGATAATGTATGTTAGTATTTAATTATTGAACTATTTGCAGTTCATACAAAGAAGATGCTTTTTGTCGCTAATTTCACTTTGTGCAAATAGCCTCTGCTTTTTTATTAACATAGCAAATTATGCAAAAATTAAGCTGGGTGCTGTGCTTTTATTTCAAGTTTTCCAATTTTTAATAACCTTTTCAATTGAACATCACTAGTTAATTTGTTCCTGCGGTGTGACAAATAATTGTTTTGTACTGAATTTTATTAAAGGTGGAATGGAAAAAAAATAGAAAAGTCTATGAACTTGTGTGATTTCTCTCTCTCTCTCTCTCTAGCTGGTACAACATGTCATTTTGGTCCTCATAATTTTTTTTATCATGTCTTCTCTCTACAGAGATTGATGCATTTAAATCTATTGTCACTACAAGTTGTTTGAGTGGCACTAATATGTTCAACACACTTCTATCTTTCTGAATACCCTGTCAAAATAGACATTTTATAGACATCTAATATATTGTCAAAATAGAATTTAAAAATTATTCGTATTCAATTTATTTAGGTTGTAGGTTGTTCACATCCCCCTACAATGTTAATTGTTTTGGTTGTTTGCTTTCACATCAATTGAACTGTAGGATGTGAATTGATTTAGACAAACAACAACTTTCAACATTCTCCTCTTCATACAGATCCCTTACTTCCTCTTTCTCTGCACCTCTTCCTCTCTCCCTCTCTCTAAGCTGGTGAGAATAGTCTGGTTGATCTCTTTTGAAGCTCCTTTAGTGTTACCCATCTACTGCTTTCTACTTCCATCTCCCATTATTTTTTTTCACACGCCTCATCCTAGTGTCACCTCCAGTCTTCCATATCACAGCACATACACACACACACACACACACACACACACACACATCTTTCATCTCTATATCGTAGTTGTGCTTTGTGTGTGATTGACAGGTCTTTTTGCGTCTGGTGGCTTGAATCCTAAAGCTTTGGTCCTCATTGGTCTTTTCTGATCTGATTCTCATCCGGTTCTTAGTTTGAGTGGAAGGGATTTCCACAGCTCTTGTCAACCATGGAGAAACTTGGAAGACTCTCTTTCCATCTCTCTCTCTCTCTCTCACACACACACACACACACACACACACACACACACACACACACTCTCTCTCTCTCTCTCTCTCTCTCTCTCTCTCTCTCTCTCTCTCTCTCTCTCTCTCTCTCTCTCTCCTATCAAGGGATTTACAGTTTCTAAAAGGATACAGAAAGCTGTTGCTGGATCACACCTGTTCCAGACATAAAATCACACATTGGTAGTTACCTTTCCACCTTCACAAATGCAAGAGTTAGGAAACTATCATCCATGACACAAACTACTGGTTTGTTATATTTTGACTTTCCGATTTTTACCTTAAAGGAATAGTTCTACTAAATATTACAGTTCTCTCATAATTTACTAACCTATGTTGTTCCAAACCTGTATGATTATCATACGGAACACAAAGGAGATGTTTTAACAAATATCTAGGGCTGTCTTTTTAATACAATAGCAGTGGATAGTGCCTCACTTTAAAGCTTCATTAACTACACTGTAAGTAGGCCTATCATAACAAATAGTCTATGCGACTAGTGCATCATATTTGTTATTCAAGCTCAAATCAAAACATTATACTACTGAAGCAATTAAACTGAATAATGGTGGCTACGCTGATAACGTGAAAACTTGTTGATTCTTGTGATGTGATGTGGTGTGTCTGAGTTTTGATACTATATAATTATTATTATTATAAACATGCATTACAAGGATTTTGCTACCCACAGATATATGCCATCTGCAGAACACAAACGAAGATTGTTAGAAGAACATCTCAGCTCTCTAGGTCCATGCAATGCATGTGAACATGGCCAGAACATTGAAGCTCCACAAACATATTCAAGAAGCATAAAAAGTAATACATAAGACTCCAGTAGTTACATCTATATCAGAAGGAATATGACAGGTGTGGGTGAGAAAAAGATCAATATTTAAGTACATTTTTTTACTATAAATTCTCCTCCACAGTTGGTGGCGATATGCACGAAGAATGCGAATAAGCAAAAACAAAAGAAGAAGAATGTAAAAGTCAAAATGAAAGTGAAGATAAAAAGGTACAGTAAAAAGGGACATAAATATTGACCCACACCTATCATTTCGCTTCTAAATATATGGATTAACCACCAGAGTCAAATTGATTACATTTATGCTGCCTTTATATGCTTTCGGAGCTACAAAATTTTGGTACCCATTCACTTGCATTGTAAGGGCATACAGAGCTGAAATTTTCTTCTAAAAATCTTTGATTGTGTTCAGCAGAAGAAATAAATTCATACACATCTGGGATGGCAATGAGGGTGAGTAAATGATGAGAAAATGTTCATTTTTGGGTGAACTATCCCTTTAATCCCCCAGTCTTAGAACAAACATCTTATAATCTTTTGCATTGTAATTTACTAAGAACAAACCCTGTCTTTCCGAATCTGTATGACTAACTTTCTTATGCAGAAAACAAAAGGAGATGTTTAATGGAAAAAAACAGACAGTCTTGGCAGTGGATAATGCCTCACTTAAAAGGACCATAAAAGTAAAAGTAGTTAATCCAAATTGTGTGTAAAATTCCAATTCTTCTGAAAGCGTACAATCCAAAAAAATATATATATTTTATAACTTGCCCTGTTTTTAGATTTTCATTCTATCATTTCATACATTTTCATTGTGATTTTTTTTTTCTCCAGGTGATCTGTTCCTTTTAAGGACAAAGCATTGACTGAAGGACAGGAAATGGCTACAACAAGGTGAGACGTCTAGAAAGTGGCTTGTGTATGTGTGTGTGTGTAAACAACAGTAGTGCTAAACTGATAAATGCCTCCTATTGCCTCATTTGCCTTCAGCCTTAGAGGAAGCGACAGTATAGATCAGGGCTTGGGCCCTTTGTGTGTGTGTGTGTGTGTGTGTGTGTGTGTGTGTGTAGAGTATAGACTAAAGAGTGGAGCAGGGCCATATGTCTTTCCAAGGATTGATCAAGATGAGGATCAATCAGGAAATGATTGAACAAGCACAGAGGACAAACCGGTTCAGAAATAGATTACTGGTGGAACAGTGGCAGCCTTGCACACTTTACCCTGGTCCACCAGTCTCCAAACAGGACAAGTTCCACATGTAAGTACGGTTGCAGGAAAATTATCTGAGGTATAGAGATCAAAATGTACAGTGGTCTATTTAAACTCTGATCTCCAGCTTCTCTGTATGTGGCTGCCTTCCTTCTCAAATCAAATCAAATCAAATCAAATCACTTTATTGTCACACAATCATGTACACAAGTGCAACAGTAGGTGAAAGTCTCTTGTGCAATTCCGAGCAGCATAGCAGTCATGACAGTGACGAGACATATACCAAATTACAATAAACAACATATTTACACAACACAATTTACATATCAAATGTACACATACTTACACAACACAATAATAATATACAATGTACAGTACACAATACACACAATATTGAAATAAAAATAAAGAGTATATAAAAATATATTTACAGTAGTTGTATTGTGGAGAATATATTTGACAGTCCAGTGTGAGATATAAGATTAATAACATGCAGTGCTGATTATTGACCGTGAGAGATCGAGTGTTCAAAAGTCTGTGACCCAATCCCCTTTACTTGACCTTTCAACTGCAGGTCAGTTTAAGAGCAAACTGTGCCATTGACAAAACAAGCAAACTGTTATTCACCAAAGTCAATGATAGACTGCAAGTCTTGCCTGAGGAAATGAGCGAGCAAATGAATGGATGGAAAAATAGATGGAGAGTGTAGCAGTAAGAAGCTGGATGCCTCTGGATTGTTCGGTCCAGTGGGAAGATAAATTGTTGAACTGATGAACTGCATTGTGTGCTTGTGTACTTACATTTCATTTGTATAAAATGTTGCCCATCATTCTGTACACAATATAAACAATGTTTTCTTTCCAGGAATTTGGGGTGGGATATATATATCAAAGACCTTACCCTTTTAATTGAATACTTCTTTAGTTCTCATCTCAGCCTGCTAAAACCATGATTTGCTACTTGGTATTGCGAGTCAGTGACAGGCGTAATTAGGGTTAGGGCACATTCTAATTTATTCATTTTTTATAATTCTTTCTAATTAATTATTAAAGATTTTACAATTAAAGGCTTGATCTGTGTCCCTGAACTCCCTTAACCCCATTATTGATTGTGACGTGTGAGTGTGTGTGTTTGTACAGAAGGTGAGTGAGTGTTGTCTACAGGCTAAGGGTGATGTTTACCCCCTCTTAGGAGAAGTGTCAACTCTCGCTAGTTCTTCAGCAGTGGGCCAGCAGGACAAGCCAGCCAGTGGAGGTCTATCTTCTGCACAAAGGCGATAAGTTCCCCTTTAACCTCATTTTCTACATCCTCAATTGCTTCACTCTGTCTCACTCTCACCAACTCATGCCATCCGTAAAATCCAGCAGACAGGGTTAACTTACGTGCTCATCCTATGTGCATATAGTGAGCAGAGACTAACTCTCTCACACATGCACACAATTTCAGTAATCCAGAAGAAAGGGTTTACACATTCTACACATCCCATGTCCATCTGCAGGACACACACTCACTCTCACACACATTTACATAGATAGCATTTAATTCGGCGGCGCCTGTATCGAAGCAGCCAGGCTGTGGCGAATGGCCCTGACTAAGCTGTGAATTTACATGGCTAAGCAAAGTGGTTAACCCCTGGAAGCAGGTCCAGAGAAATAGTGTAATGTGATTTCTCTCTTAATGAAATTTATGAAAGGTAGAAGGGAGAGAGAGAGAGAGAGAGAGAGAGAGAGAGAGAGAGAGAGAGAGAGAGAGAGAGAGAAATGTGTGGAGGGAGACATTTCACTTTGCAGCCTAACAATAAGGCAAGAGTTTAAAAAACTCATGATAACAAGAAGTACTTATAGGTTTGTGTTTGTTTGGGAATTCTAACTTTTAGACAGGTAGACAGGTTGAGATAGGTTTGGAATCAACAATTTTTTAAAGTATTGGGCCTGTTAATTTAAGAATTAATAATGTGTAGGACAGTCTAAAGGGCTGGCCACACAGGAGGCATTCTTCTATTCCAAAACAGCAAGACTCAGTGCAAGACATAGGCGGCTGTCTAGGGCCTCGCTACAAAGTGCATAGTCAATGAACATATCTCATAACATTAAGAAACATCAATGACTCTTACTTTGAATTTCCCTATTTCTCATAGCATCCCAACACACACATTCATTTTGATAAAAGTGCATGGACCTCATTATTTACATTTATTCATTTAGCAGATACATTCATCTAAAAAGACATACAAAATGGCGTTCTAAGCAAAGGTATGGGATGAGCTTGTCAACCTAGTCCTGTCAATCCTAATGCAAGCACATATAAACTGCTGTTCACCGTCTGTCGCTCACTTTGACATTGTGTTGAAGAAGCGACACTAGGGGTCTCTCTTGAGAGCCTTGCGCCCCTCTGAACTTGAGAAAAGGCCAAAGAGAAATTGGCAGACAGAATTTGCATGTCCCTCCCCCGGACACATGGGTATAAGGGAGGGAAATATGCGTCTGTCCATTCAGATTTTTTCTGCTGCATTCACTTACTGTTCCACTCATCTCTACAGAGTGTATGCTGTTGGATCTAAGGCGCATATCTGCGGCTTTCTCCTACTCTGCATGGCAGTGCAGCCATGCCTCTGGGTGCTTCGACAGCGCAGCTAAAAGAGTTATTTTCTTTAAAAGAGCAATACACAGCTGGCGTTGAACGTCCTTTTCAGGACAGGACTTTATAAAGATGCTCTTCCGCCCCTGTGTTGTTCCTGGATGCAGTTGATTTCTCTCCGCTTCTGACAATCATAAGAGCTGCCTCACGTGCCTGGGCTGCGATCACACAAATGCAGCACTTTATGAATGGTTCATTTTCTCAGTACGAGAACATAGCCATGGCAATGTTGCGGTTGTGGATTTCTTTCCTCACGAGAGAAGGCCACCTCAGCCCACGCCTTCCTATGGGATTGGGGACGGCGCGGCTGGCGATGAAGGCGATTTGGGGCTTACAGAGGTCTTGGTTTCGCTGGGTAAATCCCCACAAACCACTCACCCCCCAGCACGCTCGTTTGCTTCCATTCGTGCTCGAGGTTGTAGCAGCTCACCTCACAGCCAGTCTGTTTACTCCCTCAGACCCCACGAGCTGGATGATGATTTTGCCGCTGCATAGGAGAGCGTCACAGAGGCGCCTGATGCTGATGACTCGACTGGGATTCCATCTCCGGGTCTGCTTGTCCAGTCTGAGCCTGACGCGCAGATGTCCGCTATGCTTGCCCAGATCGGCATGAGCGCGGGGTAGGACAAAAACCCTCCATCACCCCTCACGACTAGACGATTGGTTCCCCGGGTCAGGGCGCTGCTCACACATTGGTGTTCTTCCCAGTCTGAAGACCTGTAGATATGTGCAGATCGGTCAGTGCTTTCATCCCTGCAAGAGAGGTTGTAGGGGAGGCTGTCCCCCTCCACCTTGAAGGTGTATGTAACCGCTCTCGCGGCCAACCACGATGCAGTGGACAGCAAGTCCTTATAGATCAGGATCCACATGTGGCCTGAAATGCCATGTGATGTATTTCGCCACTCTTTACCTCCCCCAGCCTGGGCAGGTACTGGTCTCTATGGGGTCTTTTCCCCCTGAAAGAATAGGAGTTCGAAAAGAACACCTTCTCCGATGCGTGTGCTAGTGTTAAGATGGCCCCACTGCTTTGACTCTATGCGAGAAACATAGAGTGAGAAAAATCGCGGCTGGTGCAGCCTGCTCCCATGCTTGGCACGTCACTTTTGTTGCAGATTTTATGGGGCGCTGGGGAAGGGTATGTGTATTCTGATGCAACCTGTTGCTTTGGCACGCAACTGCCTGCCCGCACCTGCATCAGCAGCTCTTGTACACTGTTCAGCACATAGCATGATTGAATATGGACCCCTAGTGTCACTTCTTCGACACAACGTCGAAGTGAGTGACAGACGGGGAACATCAAGGTTACTGTTGTAACCTCTGTTCCCTGATGGAGGGAACGAGACGTTGTGTCTTCCCGGCAATGATGCTTAAACGAGCCACTGTTATGGCCAAACCTCATTTTCGCTTCCTCAGTGCAAAACTGCATATTTCCCTCCCTATAAACCCGTATGTCCGGGGAAGGGACATGCAGATTCTGTCTGCCAATTTCTCATTGACCTTTTCTCATGTTCACAGATGCATGAGGCTCTCAAGAGAGACCCCTAGTGTTGCTTTTTTGACACAACGTCTCGTTCCCTCCATCAGGGAATGGAGGTTACAACAGTAACCTAGACGCTTACTTCACTCCCATGACAATTCGTCTAGCATCCCTCCACCACCCCAACTCCTCCTTGATTATAAACTACTAACATTAGTTAAGTAGTACCCTTTTTTATACATTGAACTGTTTGCCATTTCCACTTCAGGGGCTAGGTGGACATGAGAACTCATGAAATGGGGATGGATATAACATATAACAAGCGATTCATCCTAAGGAGACAGTAACATGGAAAGTGCTGCATTATAAAGTTTTAATTGTATTAAAAAAGCACTACCCAAGACAGGCCCTGCGATGGACTGGCGACCTGTCCAGGGTGTACCCCGCCTTCCGCCCAATGTTAGCTGGGATAGGCTCCAGCCCCCCGCGACCCTGTACAGGATAAGCGGTTGACGATGGATGGATGGATGGATACCCAAGACAGAGATTTGAGTGCAACATTTCTTTATATATATATACATGTGCTGCTTTTATTTAAACATTAAGAGAGCGTAAAAACACAGCAAAACCGCTCAAATGCATTTCAGCACCAAATGAAATGAACAGTGACTGATCAAACAAAAACATTGACACAATCTGTTTTAGACAAAAAATTGATTGTCTGTTCCATGGTGATCAGATGTAGTAGGTGAATGTTAATTGCACTGAAGTTGAAGCAATTAACTGTTTTTTATAACCACAGAACCACATTTTCCTTTTGTGCTGGACCTTCTTTGTGAGCACGATCTCTGAAGCAGCCACTGACTCGATTTGACTGACAAAATTTTGATGTGTTATTAAAGATTTCTGCCACAGACATTTTTTATTCTTCTTCTTTTTTACATGCAATAATCATTTAATTGAAATTACAAAAAAGTTTTTGGAATGTCAAATAATCCATTAAAAATCCTCTTGGCTCAAAAATCTATAGGGGCACATGCCCCCATAGATGGGCCTGAATGGGCATGATGCGTTTGCCTCCATGAGATGAGTCGCAATAGTCAAATGTGTCCATCAACATTTTTACATATATAGGCTAGAAAAGTAATTAACAGCGAAGACAGACACAAGATCTTGTCATTTGTGCCATGCCTTAGAGAGTTTCAGCTGCAAAACAACTTATTCTTGTGTTTTTTGTCATGAATTTCAAGTGATGTTATTTCTCTTTTAATTTATTTAGTAAATTTGTGGCAAATTTGCTGTAATTTCCAACAGATGTTTGTCACAGAGGCTTGCTCAAACTGTGTATTTTTTGTAAAGGTGATTGATTATTTTTGCTATGCTGTTCAATGTCTGTTTGTGTGGCCTGCACTTTAGTGGTTAAGAAATAAATAGTCACCTTCAAAATTCCTTTGAAGCATAACTTGCATCCAGTCTGAGGACATATGAAAACAACCATGAGGTGACAATAAATATCTGAATATGTGATACTTATTAATGATAAAGAGACCAGCTTGTTGAATTATAAAGCAACTGCTCAGCTACTCAGCTGTGTTCACGATGAATATGTAAATATAGCTCTGTGTGTGTGTATGTGTGTGTCAGCATGCTATTGTTTGTTTTTTCATGAATGTGTGTGAGAGAGACAGAAGGTGAATGCTGATCTGAGAGGAAATAGGCCCAGAGTCTGCACATTCGCTCAGGTCCAACTCGCTTTTTTCAGGGCAGGTGCTGAGGTAGACTTCTTCATGAGCAAATAGACCTCACCTCCACCTCACAAATACACACATACACACAGTATTTCCCCCTCACTCCCCAGACCCCGCAGCACTCATCATCACAGTGGCGACGCCAATCGATGTGCCGCGCCCCACTGAGCGTGTCTGCGGCAGGCCGAGCACAGGGCTCCTCCACAGGGATTGTGGGAAATCTGATTTATGATGCCCGTGGTGCTGCTGACCACAAACTTTAACTCTTACCCCACTGTACTCACTCTTTGCTTTTCTCTCTCTCCTTCCTCCATTTGTTTGTTCTTCTTGGGTCTTCACAACTCTCCAAAGTGTGAGTCTCTTGTGTTTCCTGTGTTCTTGTAAAAGTCAAAGTCAACAAAGCTTTAATGTCATGATTGTCAGATTTAAATTTGTGAAAATGTGTACAGTACTGATAGTATTGAAATATACAACAAAATAAAAAAGTAAATAAACAAATACTGTAATTGGAAGGAACAATAAAAGAAACTGTCATGGTTAAAATAAAATAAAATAAATAACTTTAACCTAACCTTTATACCCACCACTAAAATAAAAAAAGGCATAATCTAATTTGTTTATTGTTATTTCTTTTCTTTTTTTTTCTCAGTTGAGGGTCCTTGATGTCCCCATAGGAAGGTTTTTCTCTGATTTAGCTAACTTTTGGGGACATATTTGTCCCAAAAGTATAGCTAAGTACACCCACCCACACACAAACACTGCTGAGGGATTTTTGGGAGTAGGTGACGGGGAGAGAAAATAATTGCCATTCCCCTTTGGATTGTGTATTAGAGAACTGAATAATACACCCAGATTTCTGAATCTCATCCATAATTACCCCCTGGGGCATATACAGGAGAGAGAATGAGAGACGGGGGAAGAGGGAAAAAAGAGAACAGGAATGAGAGATGGACAATTTATGCAAGTGAGTGCAAGTGTCTATTGTCAGTTTATGATTGCGATCATATGTGTGTGGAAGATGGATTTCATCCTGTGCTACTGAAGGTTTTGACCTGTCCCACAGGTTCTTATTATGTATTCAGAGTATATGTGTGCGCTCGTGTGTGTAAGTACATGTTGATTCAGGTACATTTATTTGTTTTTTACACATATGTACATCCATCAAAAGCACTAATCTTAACAATTTTGTTTTATCTTTAAACAAATTAAAATGCATCACTTCTTAGAGAAATGTTGGCAGGGATTAATTTGCATTAATGTTGCAAATTTAACACACAAGTCAGAAGAGAATTTCTAAAAATGACACTCTAAGAATCTATGATGAGTGTGGTCCCTTAAGAGAAAATCTGATTTTCATTATTATAATTATAATTATTATGTTTAAGCTGTTGAGTAAAAAGTAAAGAAGTTTTAAAGAAAATTGTAATAGCAATGTGTCATATTGACAAAAAAAAAATGGTGTGAATATGTCTGCAGGGACAACATGATTTTGTTGCTCTGTATTATGAATGCACTTTAAATACATTCAACACTCTATGAGACACATTACACTGACTGTTAGAGGGAATGATTACTCTATCTACAGGGGGTGCAGACTTCCCGCTGTGTGTGTGTGTGTGTGTGTGTGTGTGTGTGTGTGTGTGTGTGTGTGTGTGTGTGTGTGTGTGTGTGTGCGTGTGTGTGTGTGTGTGTGTGTGTGTGTGTGTGTGTGTGTGTGTGAGTGTGTGTGCGTGTGCGTGTGTGTGTGGTAAAATCTGTGAGATCACCTACATTGTGGAGCTCAGCCAGCGGTCTGGCTTAGAAAACATACTAAACAATGTGTTTTTGAAAATGTAAACATGCAAAAAGGTTTCTGTGGGGGTTAGGTTTAGGGGTAAGGGTAGGGCAAAGGGATATAAATTATCCATCAAATCCATCAAATGCATGGAAGTCTATGGTGAGTTCCCATAATGATATAAAAACAATTTGTGTGTGTGTGTGTGTGTGTGTGTGTGTGCACCTGTGCATGGAAATCTATTCTTTCTTGTGTTAGTATGCATTGTTGTTTTTTCAAGTTAATGTGTCATATTTGTTATAATTTATGTTTTTCTTTCAAACTAAAAGAACTACAATACTACCTATGTATACTAAAATAACAATAATATCAATCGTTATTATCATCATCATAATCCAGGGAGTTTGTGTCTGTTTGTGTATGAGCAACCAATAATGTCAGAGGATATGGGCAAAAACATTTATCCCTTCCTGATTGATCTGATATATGTATGTGGAATTGAGTACACTGAAACACTCTCTCTCCATCTGTAATTCCATATTCACTTTTAAGAGGCTTATGTTTAATATAATAGATGTGCATGTGATGAGATGGCAAGTTTTGAAATGTAGCTTTGATAGTTATATCAATATCTCATCACTTTTTCATATAATTGACAAAACACTGCGTCTGTATCTGCCCTGCAGAGCATAATTTAAAAAGACCATGGCTCATGTAAGAAAATTTCTGTGTAGCTGAAATGTAAGTATATTATCATGTCATTCTTCATGTTTACGTTTTATGGCCCTCTTTGTTTATCTTTGACTTATGAGGCAAAAAAGGAATTTTTTCATTGCTACTCATGTCTTTACCATCACTTAAAATACACACACACACACGCACGCGCACACACAAACATTTTCATTCTGCTCCTCCAATTATTCCAATGTGGTGCAACACAAACACATCCTCATTGCATGATACCCACTGGGAATTGTGGGTAATATATGTGAACCTCTTTTCACTTTTTCTTGTCTCTTTGCATCTCCCTTACACAGCCTGTATCTCTGTGTGGTTTGCCTTTATCTGACTATGTAAGCAAATCCCTGGACAAACTTAAACAGCTCAGGTGAGACTTAAAACACACCTCTCAAAAACTGAGGTACAAAACAAAAAATGATTTACAACATTTACTTACATTGACTGCAAATATATGAACATATTAACATTTATTTATTTTACATATTTTAAATTTATTTATTTATTAATTACCCCTTTTCACTTTTTCTTATCTCTTTGCATCACCCTTACTCAGCATCTCTATGTGGTTTGCATCATTCTGACTATGTAAGAAGCAAATCCCTGGACAAACTTAAATAGCACATGTGAGAGTTAAACCGCACCTCCCAAAGCAAAACAAAACAAAACAAAAAAGATTTAGAACATTTATTTACATTGACTACAAATATACAAACATTTTGAAATGTATTTATTTGACATATTTTACATTTATTTATTTATAATCCCTTTTTTATGTCTCTTTGCATTTCCCTTACACAACATGTATCATTGTGTGATTTGTGTCAATTTGACTATGTAAGAAGCAATCCTTGGACAAAATTAAACAGCACAGGTGAGAGTTCAAACACTCCACTCCACCAAAAAAAACAAAACTATCAAACAAACAAAAAAAAGGAATTACAACATTTATCTACACCAAACTACACGTGTCCTTGATTGTTGCCTGCCAGTTGCTCCGGGTCTTCTCATTATTTAAATGTACACTTTTTATCTATTTACGCAATCCATAGATTTATACTCTTTTAGATGCAAAATTAGATTATTTTAAATAAATGTATTTATTTAATCCTAAACATGAAAAGAGCAAGAATAACTATTAATCTATAAAACTATAAATATTACTAATATTTATCACTTTTTCACAACCTCCACACTGCTTTTACTTTGCTCCCCACTGTCTCTCTCTCTCTCTCTCTCTCTCACACTCTCTCTCTCTCTCTCTCTCTGTCCGTTTCCCGGTGTGTTGAGAGTGTGTAAACGGGTGTCAGTGTGGTTGATTGGGGATTAGAATGACGGTTTATTCACTGCGGGGAAAGTGATGCGGTGATTAGCGTGCTAGTCGCGGTGCCAGCCACGTGCTGCTGAATTAGCAGCATGTTTGAATGAGATAAAAGGGCCAGGCTTACCCCCTCCACCCTGACTCCACATAATCCCACTACAGCTGTGAAATGAACAGGCCTCTCACGGCCAGTCAAACCTCAACCTGCCTCAGAGCGCACTCACACACGTACACCCTCAATCACTGATATTCCTGGTCTAAAGATACCTCTCTACACCACCCATGTGACGACCATCTATTACCCAGACCACCTCTACACACAAACACACACACGCACACACACACACACACACTGTGTTTTTAGAGGTAAGGTCATGCAGACTACAACACTCCCATCTCCTTGTTTGTCCTTGATGTAAAACAATTATTTTTCTTATTACACTATGTAAATTGGTGCTTTCCAAACGAGTATCCATTTTTTTTCTGGATTTGTTTTTTTTGTTTTGTTTTTTTATTAACAGCATGACGATTCAACTTAAAACAAATACATGTGATTTCTGCGCCACCAAACAGCATTTAAAAAATAAATAAACCAACATCATTGGTTGAGTCAGTGTTGACAATCAAACAAACTGAGACATTTCTATAGTGGGACAGAGACACAGTGTTTACAGTTTTCAACCTATATCAACCTATAAAAGGCGTACTTGCCTCTGCATATTAAGCTAGGATAAAAGAAAATATTTTAGCATTGAAAAGTTGCATATTTACAATTCCCCGTCTGTCGCTCACTTCGACGCTGTGTCAAAGAAGCGACACTAGGGGTCTCTCTTGTGCGCCGAATATGCCTCTGATCAATGAAAAAAGGCCAATGAGAAGTTGGCAGACAGCACCTGCATACCCCCGCCCCCGGACACACGGGCACAAAGGCGGGGAAATATGTCTGTTTCATTCAGAAATTTTCTTCGGAGCCGATTGTTGTGTATGCAGTCAGCTGCAAGTCACACACCTGTTCCAGCCTTTGTCCTCTGATGCTCTGCCTGCTGTTGGATCTACGGCGCACTTCAGTGGCTTTTCTCCTTCTCTGCACGGCAGTGCAGCTTGCTCCTGGGTGCTTCGACAGCGCAGAAAGCTAAAAGAGTTTATTAAAAGAGTGATTTTCTCTATAAAAGAGGATTTTCCTCTAAAAGAGCATTTACACAGCGGTGTTGAACGTCCTTTTCAGGACGCGTTTTTATAAAAATGCCATTCCGCCTCTGTGTAGTTCCTGGATGTGGTAGAGTGCTCTCCGCTTCAGACGGCCACAGGCGTTGTCTCGTGTGTCTGGGCAGCAATCACAATGAGGCAGCATTTGTGGATGTTTCATGTTCTCACTGCGAGAGCATGACCGCGGCAATGTTGCGGTCGTGGCTAGCTTTCAATAGAAAGCTTGCCACTCCAGCCGCCCACTGCATTGCTCCTTCTTCCCATGGGATTTAGGACGATGCGGCTGGCGATGGAGGTGATCTGGGGACGGCAGCGGGTGCAGCTCTGCTGGGTACACCCCCATGGACCACCCGCCCCCCAGCACGCTCGTTGACTCCCATCTGTGATCGAGGTAATGGCGGCTCACCTCAGCTTGAGGTGGATGAGCTCGCCGCGGCATTGGAGAGCGCGGCGTCTGACTCAGATGACTCCCCTGGGCTGCCGCCTTCGGGCCAGCACGCCCAGGCTGAGGCTGACGCGCAGATGACCGACATGCTTTTCCGGGCCGCCGCCAGCACAGGGCTGGACTGGAACCCTCCGTCCTCCCCACAGCCATCGCGGTTGGATGACTGGTTCCTGGGGTCTGCGCGCCGCTCACATCCTCGCCTCCCCCCGGTCCCATTTTTCCCGGACGTGCATGATGAGCTGACGTCTCATCACCCCCTCCACTCATCACAAAGCCACTCGCTCATTCGCTCTCGCCACCCTCGAAGGTGGAGCGGCCCACGGATATATGGCAATTCCCCAGGTGGATAGGGCTATTGCGCTCCACCTGTTCCCTGGAAACCCTACCACCTGGTGGGGTTGGCCTGTGCTCCCCTCCAAGGCCTGTAGGGCAAGGTCTTCATTCACCACCAAAGCCTACAGCACCGCCGGACATGCTGCTTCCGCCCTGCAACTCATGGCTCTCCTGCAAGTCCACCAGGCCAAGGCACTTAAAGATCTCCACGGGGGTAGCCCTGATCCCGATGTGTTGCAGGAACTGTGCTCAGCGACCGACCTCGCCCTCAGAGCCACGAAGGTCACAGTACAGTTACTCGGGCAGGCTATGGCCACGCTCGTGGTCCAGGAACGTCACCTGTGGCTGAACTTGGTCGAGATGCGTGAGACCGACAAAGCTCGCTTTTTCAACGCCCCTGTCACCCAGTTCGGCCTCTTCAGCGACACCATCGAGGACTTTGCCCAGCAGTTCTCCGCGGTGAAGAAGCAGACGGAGGCCATTTCACACATCCTGCCCCACCGCAAGCCTGCCGCCATGCCCCGTCTGCTCGCCGAGGGTGTCCTCCTGTGGCTAAGAAACACCCTGCTCTGCCTCATCCGGTGTGCTCTCAGCCCCAGCGTCGAGCACACCGCAGGAAGAAGACGCCCCCCCATCTCACGGACCCCCTCGAGGACCTGCAAGGCTCCCAGGCACTGACTTTGTATTGATACACCTGGCCGTCAAACACAAGCCTTAGGAAGGGTCGGTGTCGAGGCAGAATTGAGTCGTGAAGGTATGCAGGTGCTGTCTGCCAACTTCTCATTGGCCTTTTTTCATCGATCAGAGGCATATTCGGCGCTCAAGAGAGACCCCTAGTGTCGCTTCTTTGACACAACGTCTCGTTCCCTCCAACAGGGAACGGAGGTTACATACATAACCTAGACGATTTCAAGAGTGACCCCTCCAATAATTAAAAAGATGGTTTTGTTTTAAATGCAGGTAAGCTAATTCAAAACAAAAGTATTCAGTTAACTGTCTTGGTGCTGAAACCCCACAACCATGACATACTCTAAATCTTCGTTTGAACCATGTTTCATTTTTGTTAAAACAAGCCCCCACCCCTTTTTTCTCGCCCACTATCTTTTCCATTATTTGCCATATTTATTCGGCTGACTCTGCGGTAAACAAATGAACTGAGATATATGATGAAAATTATTGGGCAAGATGGCCAGTTCTTGCATGGTGCCTTTAACAAAATGGGCCACTTCCTTTACATAATAATGCTTGCTTTGTCATATGGAAGATTTAATTTTCCACAGTTTATTCATTATTTCCTAAGTTACAAACAGCTAAAGCATTTAAGAACACACTGATACTTGAATTTGCTTGGGATAGTTCAAAGCCTTATCTTATATAAGTGCTTCTTTCATAGTATTGCCTATATAGAAACCTAAGCAAGTGTTTAAGAAGCTTGCTTTACATAAAATTTACTGCAATAACAAAGTCTCACAGCATTTAGATGATCTTAAAAAGAAGGCCTTTTGTTCTTTAAAGTAACCATACATGACACTGCATGTGTCTATTTGGACCTGTGGGACTGCATTACTATAATATAAGAGAATAACGATACAAAAGTCTATTATTGTGGCAGACATAGTGTGCACAAAGTGATCTATGTGTACAACATTCCCATGCTCTGAACAAATTGAATTCACTCTCTCTCTCCCTTTCAGAATGTGTCTGTCCTCTCTCTCCTTCAAGTCTTCATTTGTTCTTCTTGTTATCCGGATGGACAGAGGAATAAGCAGTTTTCCCTCTGATTCGTTTAGGGAGCATCTGCTAATATCATATTGATGACAATTTCCCTGTATTGCACCATTTGCACTAATTGTGATGCAGGGAGTGAATAATGTTATCTGACGGCCCCTCGGCCCCCTCACTGCTCCTCACCACTTAATTTCCTGATCATACCAGAGAGAGGAGATGTGACAAGCTGGTCATAAACAACCACCTCCTCCTCCTCCTCCCCCTCCATCCATCTTTCAGGATCTCTACTGTAGCGAAAGTGTGCTATTTATTAAGTTGTTTTTATTTTAATTTCAGTTGCACTTGACCTCAACACACATACACAATCCCCCCTCCCCCTCTCTCTAATCTCCTTGGTTTGCTATTACTATATCCTCCTCTTCTATTTCCTTCTCCCCAAACCAACTATTTAAGTTTACTTATTTAAGTTACTTATTTCAGTAATCTCTTTATTTTCGAGTTAAGGGGATGAAATCCATTGGTCTGTACCATGGCCAGGGACAGTGTGGAAATTATATCATGACAGTGTGGATCATCCTCTAGGCCTTAGAAGGATAGTTCACCCAAATATAAAAATTATGTTATCGTCTTCTCACCCTCATGTTGTTCCAAACCTGTGTGACTTTCTTTCATTCCTTTGTGGCACACAAAAAGAGATGTTATGCAGATGTGTAGCCTCATTCACCAATCAATTTGATTGCATCTTATATCCATACAATGAAAGTGAATGCTGACAAGAGCAAGTGCTGAACGATTTGGACAAATAAAAATGTTCGATTATTTTGAGAAATATTGAGATTGTGATTTGAACAGCAATATGATAAACATAAACATAATAATAATAATAATAATAATAATAATAATAATAATAATAATACAAATAAACAGCAAGTGATTCCTTTTGACCAAAGTTAATTATGTATTTGTCCATGCTCTACTGCCAATAGAAAGTGTTACTCTTTAAGGTACAACTTAAACTTAGACTTACTTCAGCTAAAAACAAACAAATCAATAAATAAAGCAGTGGGGAAAAAAAGAGGAAAAATAACAGTGTACCTGCTTTTGTCCACTAAAGGTCTCAGTCCACTTTTCATCATAAATTGTTGGAACCCAGTCAACTTGAATATTATATTATTTTAATATAATATTATTATTAATAATAACAACAATAGTTATTATTAAGAAATGATTACTGAAATATATTACTATTGTATGATAATAATAATAATAAAATAATAATAATACAAAGAATTATTATTATTCAAAAGTAATATATTTCTGTAAACAAATCTTAACCTGCATTGCATTGCTATGTACTGTGGTCTGGTTAAACCCACAAGTCTTTATTTTGGCAGAAAATTTAAGGAAGACCTTTGAGTTTCTGTTTGTAGTTCAGTCCACAAAATCAGGAAAAAAAAAGGTTACTTTAGATTTGTATAGTACCAGCTGCCAAACATATTTAAATTTATTTAAAAAAAAAAAATGTCAAATCGAACTCAGACCACACCTGTTACTCTAAGCACGAAATGGAATTTGTGTGTATTCAGAACTGCACAGAAACCACTGAAAACACTGGCCCTCACACATGCATGGACCATGTGTAATAAAATACACTACAAACAAAATATAGAGGTGCACACCAAAGCATAATAATCATAATTTTGTTTTACTTTATGCATTTACTATATGTCTTAGAGAACTTGCAAAAAATTGGTAAGTAATCATTTATTTTAATTATTTAAATATATAACTGTGAGTATTTTTAATTTTTTGCTAACAGAGTTTATTAGACATATTTCAACAGGTATAAATCTTTGATAAAAGCATATATTTACATGCCATACAATCAGTGGACATGCTGTAATTAAAAGTTGGGCAAAATCTTCTGGTATTTTCCAGTGGACTTTTTAAATTATAGGCTCAAATGGGCAGATTCAATTTATATCAAGCTTAATTGGCATGAGAAACATAAAATGGATTATACGAACAATTGATATAAAACAAATTGAATGCTGAAGTTTATTTTGCTGAAGTTTAGAAAACTATTGTTTTCTCTGGATGCCGTTCAGTTTCTACTCCACAAACATTGGGATGCTCTCTCTCTCTCTCTTGCTTTTTTGTTTTTGACACTGACTGGTTCAGATGATAGTGAGTGAGCGTTTTAGGGTGATGCAAAGAGATACAGCAGCTTGCCCGTATCTCTCCCACACCTGGCTCACTGCTTGCAGGTGAAGTCTTCATTCTCCGTACAGTAAATCTTCTCCTGTTTTTATTTTCGTGCGTACAATTTAAAAAAAAAAATTACTCGTTAAACAGTCAACTATTAATTGCAAAAATGAACACATACATTTTCCCATCCCTTGTTTAATTTAAGTTCAGGTGTGCATTACCTGGCTGTCCGCTCAGCCACATGGTGTAATAACAGAGGTGTAATAACAGAGCTGTCACTAAAACAGGTTTTAAGGATCTAAAGAAAGGTAACCCAAAGATGTGATTGCAACAGACATTAGAGACCCCAGGGATCCTTTCTACTTTTTGGTCTGAAGTAGTTATCAAAGCATTTGTCCTGTAATGTACAGCCTATTCGGGTTATAGCCCATAAAGCAGCCTATGACAGAAAAGAGGATCACCATGAGTGTATGTGTTTGTGAGTGTTGTGGCGGAGTGGGGGTTCTATTTATGCATGTTTCTTTGTTTTCTTCAGGTTCTGCATGAGAAAATTTCCAGTGCTGAGAAAGCATGTCTCCACACAAAGAGAAACACACACGTACACAAATACATGCACACAAACACACAGGCTTGAGGGCACAGATAAACCTCTGGCTATTGTCACCCTATGTGGGGGTCACACTTGCACAAGCAGAGGCAAGCCGGCAAAAGCCACACACTTCTCCTATCTCTGCAGATTAAAAGGACAAAGAAATAAATCATACCATCTACTGTGCATCTGTGCTGGTGAAGAGATGAGAGAAGTTTAGGAATCCTTAGGAAGGTTTGGAATCATTCAAAAGCCAACTGACCAGCATCTTATATTTTCTTTTTAAACACCTCATCAACCTTTTTTTCGAGCGTATCCTATGTTTCATTGCTGGACACATTACTCCTTTTTCTTTGGAGACACCCCTCTACCCCCACCCCCCCCCCCCCCCACCCCCCCACACACACACACAAACACACACGCTTTTACATAGCTAAAGAAGGGCATACCATAGACTGTGTATAAATATGTGTATCATTTATGCACTTTTATTTTTCTTCAATTGAGGACATCTGTGAAAGTTCTCTTCTCAGGACATTTTTCGGCAGTCACCTTTTTCTTTTCAGTACTTTTAATGTTTTTCTGATGATGTAGATGATCAAGGTGATGATAAACTATATTTTAATACTTGCGATAACAAACATGTTCATGAGCAAACACTCGTGTCCCTGTATAGACAGCGCCCTGTTAATCAATAGCTCTCATAGATTGTTGCTTACAGCTGCAGTAGAAGAATGAGATAGATTTGCATATATATAGGGCTGAGTGAACCCATGCACTTTAAGGATGATCAGATATGCTGACCTCAGCATCCTATAAACCAATCAAGTTTGTGCGTGCGTTACCATTGACCTCAGTTCAGACACGGTCTCTGAAGAGAATTCATACATTACAGAACAGAATTTTTGTTTTTGTACAGAATGACAAACCTAGTGCTTAAGTCGGCCTTGGACCAGAGATAATCACAGTTAAAGTTACAGCCTTTAACTCAGTGGTAGCTGGTTTTGCTTCAGGACCCACATTTTATATTGAACATAACGTTTCAACAAAAGCAAACAAAATTGTCCTTAAAATCAAACATTGACATTTATTGGGTCTCTAAAAATTACCATTAACACCACATAGGCCAAACAATATGCAAAATTACTAACATGACAGGCTGAAAAAGAAAACTGTCAAATTTGAAAATGCATAAACAAAAGTAGAAGTGTGATTTACAATCATAACGCATGGAATCAAACGTGGGCTAAATATTGTATTAGTATTAGTCATATTACCAAGTGACAGATTCATTTTTGTCAAAATAACATAGAGTTTGATTGGACACACGGCCATTGACATTAACATCAAAAGATATGGAAAGCATCTTCTCTTTCGTTTCCTTCTGCTCAGTGGGTGAAACATGTAGAATGTGAGTGTGTATTTACTCCATGTACACCATTTACCCCATTGGGAAAATATGGTTCTTAACCAATCATTTGCAAGAATCAAAGGCAGTTGAGGTAGAAACTGCTGTGTAGATTGAGAGATGTATTTTCTCACTGAGGTGCAGTCTGTGAAGATTATTTGCAACAAATATAAAAGAAAAGAACATGATGCACTGCAATGACGTATCTGTGTCCAAATTAGGTACCAATTAACGCTGTTCTCAGTTTGAAAATATTCTCAGGACACTCGCCCCTTTGTGAGAATGGGAGAGTGAATGACGCAGAGAGAATAGATTATTTTTAAAGTCAAGTTTCACAAAAATATACTGTGAATGACATATTAAATTACATATAATAGTGGTTTAATACAAACAGATTTTTTTTTCACTGATGAAATCAATGTTTTATATTTAATAGCTGAGATTGTCTTTTGTCAGAGAGGTTGCTTTTTGAAGAGTAGACTAGACAGGAGGCATTTTGGTAAAAACTGAGGGCTCCCATGGAGCATGTACGGGGGAGGGAACACTTCATGAGATTTTATATTGGCTGACTCAGCACATTTCCCTTTGGGTTTGTTTTATTTGGCCTTTCTTTTCCCCAGAATCATTAACTGAGTAAAATGCTATGTGTGTAAAGGAAAAAGAGGGTTTATTGCAATGGATGCATGTGAAAAGCTGAAGTACAGGGAAGAAAAAAGTTATTTTGGGACAACCTTGGTTAAGGTGAATTGTGTACACTGTGTCACTAGCAGAACAAAATAAAATTGCAATAATAAACAGTTTTCCAAAAACTCCACTCTTGTGCCTCTGTTCAGTCAAATGGATAGTCCCTCCTTAAACTATATTCTTTTAATAGGCTAGAAGTTGACATGTCTGACCAAGTGGGCTGAGGTTTTGGTGGTTAGCTCTGGCAGTTTGCCCTTGCTTGTAGATGCCACAATTTCACCATACAGCCATTTAAAAGTAGCTGTGTTTTCTGACTATTAATTTATTTGCTTTACATGCTTGTAACAGCATGATTTTCTCCTCTGTCTGCTGCCTTCAACATCAAAGCTAGTCTGGAGCACAGTGTTATCAGTAACTTTACATTAAGGTTCCCTTTGTTAAGGTTTTATAAAGGGGTTCATTAATGTCTAATAACTCATCTACAAATGCATTATAAATAATTTGTTCAGTTATAACAAAATGAATAAAAAGGGTGACTTTATTGCAATGCCTGCCAAATAGTGAACCAATTTAAACTCAAATGATATAAATTCTTAAAGCAATAGTTCATCAAAAAATGAAAATTTCTCATTATTCACATACCCTGATACCATCCCAGATGTGTATGTCTGTCTTTCTAGATCAGAGCTTTGTCAGGTCCTTATAATGGAAGTACATGGGTGCCAGCACTTTGAAAGTCCAAAAGTCACATTTAGGAAGCACAAAAGTGATCCATGCAAGCCAGTTGATCAATGAATGTCTTCTGAAGTGGATCAATAGGTTTATGTAAGAAACTCACCGGCGAGCTTACGTCATGCTTCGCATCAGTTGCTTGCAGGAAGCGCTTTTTAAAAGTTAATAACGGTTTAATTATCTAGTTATTTTTTACACAAATGGATCAATTTGCTTCAGAACATTAATTGATGGATTATCATGTGGATTAATTTATTGCAGCCTAAATGTGACTTTTGGACCATCAAAATGATTTATAAGGACGTGACAGAGCTCTATCTTCTTCTAAAAAATCTTAATTTGTGTTCGGCTGAAGAAAGTCAGGCATACACATCTGGGATGGCATCAGGGTAAGTGAATAATGAGAGAATTTTCATTTTTGGGTGAACTATTCCTGTAATAAATATACACATTCATACTCGTTTTAATTAATAAATGTAATAATTCATGATTTATTTTTTTCTTGATGCAGCAAAACTAGACTATGGAGAGATTATAAGGTCTTTAGAGAGATTATAAGGTACTGAGTTTATTCTTATTAATGTAATGCCTTGACTCTTGATTTTGCTTGTCGAGTTGGAGACAAAATAACATTGCTAATCAGAGTGGTAAAGTTTGATTGTCTCAGCCAAACACCATTTAGGTCTTAATGATCATCCAAAGCGATAATGTATACCTTTTACTATGATTGATATATCTCATCTTTTTTCTTTATTCACTTTCTTATCATGAGTCATTTTTAATTAAAGTAACAATATGTGTACCTTGTAACTCACTAATAAATAGTTCACAGGTGTCCACTTTACATTAAGGTTCACTTTCGTGAGTTACTAATGTCTGTAACTAATAAATAGTTTACAGTTGTCCACTTTAATTTAAGGTTCACTTTCATGAGTTACTAATGTCTGCAACTAATAAATAGTTTACAGTTGTCCACTTTACTTTAAGGTTCACTTTCATGAGTTACTAATGTCAGCAAATAATAAATAGTTCACAGATGTCCACTTTACATTATAACTAAGAATCAAAGATGAAACAAAGAGGGCAGCATCCAGGTTGTTTACTTGCAGGGCTGAATGTGCCAGCTGAGCAACTGCCATTGACATGAACGCAAACGCTAATGGATAGCTCTCAACAGTTACAGTATTTTAGACCTCCTTTGTCTGATGGCTCACACTTACAAAGCACCACAAAGCCAGAAGTGGTCCATGACCGGAGGCAAGTGAGGATAAGATTCCTCAAAAATGTATTCAAAATTAACTTAAAAACTACAATAAATATAACATTTTGTAACAGTTTTTATAATAAATGTACCTACTAATGTGCATAACTCAGATGTAATGTAATAAAATATGTATTTATAATTTTTCTTTTATGCACGGTAGCCCAGGTTAGTTGTAAAAGTCAGAGGAGGCTAACAGCATACAAGATCTTGTCATTATTAAACTGACAAATCAAAATGGCTATCCAATATGCATTTCATTTGATTTTGTCCAAAAAGCATCAGAGAAGGCAAAACAGACGATAAATGAAATTTGCCTCCTTTCCTATATATAACATATCATTATAAGATGTAACCTTTCAAGTCTATAAGCTTTCAGGATCACACTGGTGCATAAACAAGCCAGCTTATGGTTAGCATGATAAGACTTTAAAATTTAGTCAAAATATTTATGAAATCCAAATTATGACTCAATGAAGGAGCAAAGAATGTAGTTATTGTGCACATGGGTGAGTAGATGTTGTGAGAAATGGAATGGGGATCTCCATTCATTTGTAATGTTTGTTTTGGTCATAGTTTGTAGATAGAACTGCATGATTTGTTCCATCCAGTTAATAAAATGACAAGTGTTGGATTGATGAGCAGAAAGATTGTAAGACATCACTAGGTATCAAGACAATCAGCATAAATAAATAAATAAATAAATATGATAAAAACCTAATGCAATCTTTTATTGGTATTTAAAGTAAAAAATTAAAAAAAAGTTCTCAGCATTCTCAGCAAGTCAAATTGGCACATTAAATTGGGAACGGAAGTGTGGCACGGTGGAGGGCGGGACCGGCGCGTGATTACGCACGCCCGGTCCCATATTAGGCTAATTAAGCCATCAAGAGGGATAAAGGCCACTCGCGGACGGCGATCGAGAGAGAGAGCTCAATTACGGACATGTCCGTTATCTTATGTGTTTGTCTTTTGAGTTCTCCATTAAACCTTTAGTTTATATGTTAAGCCGGTTCTCTGATACGCCGTAGCTCGTTCCTCAGCCACTTCTCCACCCTCTACAGGACAACAGCCGCGCCTCTCCGGGCAGATCGGAGGCAGTCCTCAGCCCCTGGCGGACGGAACGCCCCGCCGCGTTCCCGGGGTGCCGAAGGGGCCTCCCCCCGCCCCTGGCAGCGGTTCTCCCACTCCAGGTGGTCGGCGGCGATCCCCTCCCCGCACGCGGTCGGCAGTCTCCAACCCCGCCGCGTTCCAGCGGCTAGTAGGGGACTCCCCCGCCCCTGGCAGCGGCCCTACCCACTCCAGGCGGTCAGCCAGGAGCCCCTCCTCCCCTCGCGGTCGGCGGCCGTTCCTCCGCGTCCAGGCGGCTGGGCTCTTCCATCCCCCGGCAGATGGCCGCGGCTGCTTCTTTGGGGTAGTGGCGAGAACTCCGCTACGGCGCATCCCTCTTCCTTCCCGGGTTTTCGGCACCAATGTAAAACAGATCAAATTCGTGGGCAAGGAAGAGGTGAGAAACCGGCTTAACATATAAACTAAAGGTTTAATGGAGAACTCAAAAGTCAAACACATAAGATAACGGACATGTCCGTAATTGAGCTCTCTCTCTCGATCGCCGTCTGCGAGTGGCCTTTATCCCTCTTGACGGCTTAATTAGCCTAATACGGGACCGGGCGTGCGTAATCACGCGCCGGTCCCGCCCTCCACCATGCCACATTAAGAATCTGAACATTCCAATTTAAGGTGCTCCTTTGCTTGACCCTGCAGATAATATTTTTGAAGATGGTATTAAGTGCATTTTTGGAATACATATTATAAATATGTACAGTAGGAGTTATTGGAGAGTCAGTGGCATTATTAAGTCAGGAGTTTATGAAAGAAGCGTATAGGAATGATGTAGATATTCAGGGTTGGCTCCACTGCATATACAGTCTGTTTCATGTCACTGTTCCACCACCCTGGTTTCAGCTGATAACACTTACCACACTCTGCTTGTTTCAATACAAAACAACTTTAATTAAATCAGGCTTCTCTCACATTTCTCTAAGATCCCACGGTGAAAGGAAGTGCAGATTTACTTGTTCTTTACAAAGGCAAGGGGATACAATAACAACACCCAGTGGATTGATAATTCAGTTGAATTTGATTTTGTGAATTTGTAAGCAACGATTCTCCTATTCGTTACATTTATATCATTCGTCAGGAAAAAAATTATGATTTAACATGGGATGTGTTGGTGTGTTTTATGCATTTTAAAGCCCATGAATCAAATGCTTTCAGTTTATTTTCTGATAGATATACCACAAACAGACAGTGCTGACTGACATGAGCAGCTAAACTCAGTGTAACTCAAGGCCAGAGAGATCATCCCCACTGTGTATCTTGAATGCAGTGGCTGCATTATCGCACCCTGACAGCATCAGACTAAATATTGTCACAATGTTGAGAGTTCATCCAATAAATCTACACTGACTGAGCCTAAGGGATCAAACTGACTCTCTCTCTCTCTCTCTCTCACACACACACACACACACACACACACACACCCACCCCTTCAACTCACTCCCTTCAACTTTTAAAATCACACAATTACATACATGTTTGATTCACAACAATTACTTGCTGTTGTTCTAGTTGTTTTCTTGAATAAACAATCCCAGATGTGTATGACTTTCTATCTTCTGCAGAACACAAACACAAATTTTAAAAAGAATATGTCAGCTCAGTAGGTCCATACAATGCAAGTTAATGATGGCCAGACCTTTGATGCTCCAAAAATCACATATTAACTGAAAAAAAAGACAAAAATACATATCAAAGTAATTATATTTTTTCTACAAGGGCATAACAATGCAATCTACAACATCCCACACAGTTTTGTTTACATACTATATCATGAAGACTGTAAATGGTCTGCACTTACAGTGAGGAAAATAAGTATTTGAACACCCTGCTATTTTGCAAGTTCTCCCACTTAGAAATCATGGAGGGGTCTGAAATTGTCATTGTAGGTGCATGTCCACTGTGAGAGACATAATCTAAAAAAAAAAATCCAGAAATCACAATGTATGATTTTTTTAACTATTTATTTGTATGATACAGCTGCAAATAAGTATTTGAACACCTGAGAAAATCAATGTTAATATTTGGTACAGTAGCCTTTGTTTGCAATTCAAACGTTTCCTGTAGTTTTTCACCAGGTTTGCACACACTGCAGGAGGGATTTTGGCCCACTCCTCCACACAGATCTTCTCTAGATCAGTCAGGTTTCTGGGCTGTCGCTGAGAAACACGGAGTTTGAGCTCCCTTTAAAGATTCTCTATTGGGTTTAGGTCTGGAGACTGGCTAGGCCACGCCAGAACCTTGATATGCTTCTTACAGAGCCACTCCTTGGTTATCCTGGCTGTGTGCTTCGGGTCATTGTCATGTTGGAAGACCCAGCCTCGACCCATCTTCAATGCTCTAACTGAGGGAAGGAGGTTGTTCCCCAAAATCTCGCAATACATGGCCCCGGTCATCCTCTCCTTAATATAGTGCAGTCGCCCTGTCCCATGTGCAGAAAAACACCCCCAAAGCATGATGCTACCACCCCCATGCTTCACAGTAGGGATGGTGTTCTTGGGATGGTACTCATCATTCTTCTTCCTCCAAACACGGTTAGTGGAATTATGACTAAAACGTTCTATTTTGGTCTCATCTGACCACATGACTTTCTCCCATGACTCCTCTGGATCATCCAAATGGTCATTGGCAAACTTAAGACGGGCCTTGACATGTGCTGGTTTAAGCAGGGGAACCTTCCGTGCCATGCATGATTTCAAACCATGACGTCTTAGTGTATTACCAACAGTAACCTTGGAAACGGTGGTCCCAGCTCTTTTCAGGTCATTGACCAGCTCCTCCTGTGTAGTTCTGGGCTGATTTCTCACCTTTCTTAGGATCATTGAGACCCCACGAGGTGAGATCTTGCATGGAGCCCCAGTCCGAGGGAGATTGACAGTCATGTTTAGTTTCTTCCATTTTCTAATGATTGCTCCAACAGTGGACCTTTTTTCACCAAGCTGCTTGGCAATTTCCCCGTAGCCCTTTCCAGCCTTGTGGAGGTGTACAATTTTGTCTCTAGTGTCTTTGGACAGCTCTTTGGTCTTGGCCATGTTAGTAGTTGGATTCTTACTGATTGTATGGGGTGGACAGGTGTCTTTATGCAGCTAACGACCTCAAACAGGTGCATCTAATTTAGGATAATAAATGGAGTGGAGGTGGACATTTTAAAGGCAGACTAACAGGTCTTTGAGGGTCAGAATTCTAGCTGATAGACAGGTGTTCAAATACTTATTTGCAGCTGTATCATACAAATAAATAGTTAAAAAATCATACATTGTGATTTCTGGATTTTTTTTTTTAGATTATGTCTCTCACAGTGGACATGCACCTACGATGACAATTTCAGACCCCTCCATGATTTCCAAGTGGGAGAACTTGCAAAATAGCAGGGTGTTCAAATACTTATTTTCCTCACTGTATATAGTGCTCTTTTTAACCTTAGATGTTACCAAAGCGCTTTACACTGTGGCCCAATCATCCATTCACACACACATTCACACTCACACACCAATGGGGGCAGAGCTGCCATGCACGGCACTAGCCTGCCATTGGGAGCAACTTGGGGTACAGTGTCTTGCCCAAGGACACTTTGGCACGTGGAGCCATGTAGGCCGAGAATCAAACTACCAACCCTGCGATTGGCAGCCAACCCACACTGCCACCTGAGCCACAGCCACCCCTCCACATATAATATCCAATACTATATGTATTGGATATTATATGCAGATGTACTATAATTTCTGTACATAATTCTTCTGTTTTCATACTGTACCTATTTAAAGCATGCATTTGTTAACTCTGCCTGTCTCCTTGATGACCCTACAAATGTTTAGTCCTTGGTTGGCTCCACCTAATACTCTTTTTTTTTTAGATTAATGATTTAATCAATCTGTGAGATAATGATTTGGACAGATGTCACACTAATGAATCCAGTAAGAGGAGGACAGAGATGATCAGAGTGACATGACCATTGGTGACCACATTGACATTGGCAGTGATAAAGATGTCAGGGACAGTGTCTATGGGAATTTGCCTCTAATCAATATGTCTAAAGACAGATTTCACAACTGTTTACTCCATAACAGACACCCTATTATTCGATTACTATTTTAAATTTGATTGGGAATGAGAGAAGACAAAAGAGATGTGAATCCACTAAGTATAAACACAAAAGAAGATCCAAAGGACTGTCAGACTAGAGGATGAATGAAGGATATAAAGAAATAGATGGAAGACAGATAGCTAAATGGGCACATGGTTGACTGGAAAAGTAACAAAGAAAGAAGGATTTAATGATATTTAATGACACAATCTAGAAAAATCAAAAAGTAAATTTCCACCAATCACCACATCTAGCACCATCTACCATTGAGCTTGTATTTATTCAAAAGGCAGTCGAGGGTAATGGGGCATTGTTAATCATGATGCAGCAACATGATCAGATGGAAACTCGACATGTTGCTACCAAAGGTTCCAGTACCCTGACATCTGTCTACTCCATTCTGCTGATTTGCTGTCCCTCAGCAAAGACATCTTTTCATCGATTCAAATGTGTATAACTTTTTCTGTGGTGTTACTGAAGGTCTGTTGCGCAAATCTCCTCAGACACAGGTTCTGGTTGCACGGGAAGTAAGGAAGTAATCACGTTCACATTATCAATGAGGAGCATGATTCGGAGGTTACATTTTTCGTCTAAGATTAAAGCTGCACTATGTAACTTTGTGCTCTCTAGCGACATCTGTGGTTGAAAAATAAAATTGCAAGCAATTTGCAGAAGAACTCTTTTGTCTTAACTCTAAGTCATGTTTCAGCGATGATCTTCTGTCAGATGAATAATTTGATTTGAGCTTACCTGGACATCAACTGAGTGCAGGGCTGGACTGGTAATCTGGCATTTCAGGCATTTTCCCGGTGAGTCGACACACTTTGTGGCCGATCAGGGGCGGACTGGCCATCGGGAGAACTGAGCGGGCCGATGGATCGGCCGCGAAACGTGCTGAATGGGCCGTGATAAGCTGAAGAGAGCCACCACGTTATGTAGAACAGACCACAAAATGGCACCGCGATATGCAGAAAAGGACAGCAAACACAACTTTCAGATCAACCTCCTTCCCCTGTTTTGGGCTAGTTGCCATGTAAAATCCCAGACCAATTTCTCTCCAGTCCAGCCCTGACTGTGTGTGATAATGACTAGGAGATATTCAGAGCCAGAGTCATAACATGCTATTTTCATGTTGATTTACAATTAAACAATTAAAAATGAAATATTACTTGCTTTGATGAAGATAAAATACACTCTTATTTACATAGTTTGAATTAATTAATTTTAAACTTATTTCTGACACTACACTCTTACATAGAGAACATCTCGGGTTACTTAACTGTAACCCCTGTTCCCTGATAAAAGTGGAACGAGATGCTGCGCTGATTTAGCGCTTTGGGAACAAATTTAGGTGTGACCAGCTGTGAATATGTGTGCAACACGTAAATTAAATTGACAAGAATTTATAGCCTCTGCTGGTGACATCATTGGATGCACCTGTAGCAGGGCTATAAATAGATGCGTCACAGGTGCATCGTCGGGTATTTTGTCTGAAGAGAAGTCCTGGGGCATCCCAGTGCGGCAATAAAGCGCAGCATCTCGTTCCGCTTTTATCAGGGAACAGGGGTTACAGTTAAGTAACCCAAGACGTTCCCTGTCAAAAATCTACACTTTGATGCTGCCCTGATTTAGCGCTTTGGGAACAAGAATACCCATGCCGCTGCACTGTGGATGTCCGGACCCCTTACGGTTGTTTAGTTGTCATGTTGACACAAGGACATAAGAGCCCGAAGTGGCATGAACATCCAAACAATAAAATCTTAGGAATGTGTGCGGAGAGGACCAGCCTGCCGCATCACAAACATGCTGCAGAGGGACACCTCTAGCCAAGGCTTTAGAGGAGGCAACCCCTCTGGTAGAGTGAGCCCTGATACCTACTGGTGAAACTTGACTGCGCACCTCGTATGCCAGGGCAATAGCATCCCTCACCCAATGCAACATAGTCTGCATGGTGGTGGCCATCCCCCTGTTGTGGCCCCCATTGCAAACGAACGGCACTGATTAGTGTGGTGGACATAAGTCTGAAGGGCTCAGACTGGACAAAGACCGTGAAGTCTTTCCTGCTATGGTGTCATAAACAACGGGGAGCAGAAGGCTTCGAGAGATGTACAGTCGAGAAAGGAACCTTAGGCAGGTAGTCAGGATGAGGGTGCAAAATTGCTTTAGCCATTCCTGGGGCAAAATCTAAGCAGGCTGGCAAGACAGACAGAGCCTGTAGATCCCTAATTCTTTTTAGAGAAGTAATTGCCATAAGAAAAACCATCTTGAGAGTCAGAAGATTATCAGACTCTAGAGGTTTGAAGGGGGTCTCAACCAGACCCTCAAGGACTATTGCTAAGTTCCATGAAGGTATCCTGGTCCTAGCAGGAGGTCTCAGTCGCATGGCTCCACAAAAGAAGCGAGCGAGCAGAGGATGTCTCCTCAATGGCATCCTGTCAATCAAGGCGTGGCAAGCCGATAGAGTGGAAACGCAAACCCTGAGAGTGGTGGCGCATGTGCCTGCTGACAATTTTTCCTCCAGAAAGTCCAGAACTGAAGCAATCTGGCAGTTATCTGGATATGTATTATGTGCACTGCACCATCTTTTAAAGACACCCCAATTATTGGCGTAACTTCTTCTAGTAGAGGGAGCCCTAGCACTTAGAATGGTCTTGATAACTTCAGGTGAAAACCCAGAGTCCCTCATTTGGGCCGGGGATGAAATATTGTCC
Organism: Moxostoma hubbsi; assembly: GCA_032164185.1. NCBI lineage: Eukaryota > Metazoa > Chordata > Actinopteri > Cypriniformes > Catostomidae > Moxostoma > Moxostoma hubbsi. The sequence continues at coordinate 22,269,244 of JAVLUX010000010.1, forward strand.
CCTGCACCTGAGACAGAAGGTCCCTCCTGTCCGGAATCGCCCAAGGCGAGCTGTCGAGGAGAGACATTATCTCCAAGAACCATACCCTGTTCGGCCAACAGGCTGCTAGCAGTATGAGGCAAGACCCTTGCTGGCGAACTCTGGCCAAGACTCCTGAGAGCAGAGAAACCGGAGGAAATGCATACAGGCGCATTTTGTGCAATGTATGTGCAATCGCATGGGTGGGTGAGTGACTCAGAGAGAAGTAGTGGGGATATTGTTCTGTCTGTTAGGAGGCGAAGAGGTCCACTTCTGCTCTGTAAAATGTCAACCAGATTTGTTCCACTACCTCGGGGTGGAGTTTCCACTCCCACGTCGGCATTTACTGTCTGGACAGTAAATCTGCTCCCACATTCAGGCATCCAGGGATATGAACTGCTCTGATTGACAGCAGCTTGCCCTGGGCCCAAAGGAAAATCTGCCGTGCCAGTCTGTTGAGCTGGCATGAACGTAAACCTCTTTGATGGTTTATGTAAGAGACTACTGCTGTGTTGTCCACCCGCACCAGGACATGGCAGCCTCTCAAATACTGGAGGAAGTATTTCAGAGCCAGAAATACCGGCATCAACTCGTGGCAGTTGATGTGCCAATCGAGCTGATAACCCTCCCATCCCCTTGAGCTGGACGACCACTTAAGGCCCCACCCCAGCTCATCAGGGAGGCGTCTATCATTAGCAATTTGCAATGGCAAGATGCACCATGAGTGGGACCCAAACTGAGGAACTGGGGCCTGAACCACATAGAAAGGGTACGAAGTGCGTGGCGCATTACCCTTATCTTCCTTAGGGAACTGGCCATTGGATGAAATCCCCTGGCTTTGAGCCACAACTGAAATGGTCTCATGTGCAGAAGGCCCAAAGGGGTCACCGAGGACGCAGATGCCATGAGACCTAGTATTCGTTGATACTGATGAACATTGCAACCTTGGCATAGCCTGACTTTGCTCAGGGTGTTCTGAATGAACACAATTCGAGCGGGAGACAATTCCCGCATCATGATCGAATTCCATACAACGCCAAAATAGGTAATTTCCTGAGTGAGAGAGAATGCTCTTTTTGACGTTGAGACTCAGACCCAGAGAAACTAGATGAGCTAAGACGATATCCCTGTGCTGAACTGCCAGTTCTTGTGACTGTGCTAGTATCAGCCAGTTGTCTATGTAATTCAGAATGCGGATGCCCTGGAGTCACAAAGGAGCCAGTGCTGCATTCATGCATTTCGTGAATGTGTGGGGTGATAGGGCTAGGCCAAATGGAAGAACCTGATATTGGAAAGCTTTGCCCCCAAAAGCGAACCTCAGGAACTTCCTGTGTTGTGGCAGAATTTCTATATGAAAATATGCATCCATGAGATCGATCGTGACCAACCAATCGTGATGCTGGATTTGAGACACGACCGTCTTGACAGTTAGCATCTTGAGCTTGAACGCCCTGATTGAGCGATTCAAGCCTCGAAGGTCTAAAATCAGATGCAACCCCCCACCCTTCTTGGGAACCAGGAAGTATCTACTGTAGTATCCTGACTCTTTCTCTGGAAGGGGAACATGTTCTATGGCCCCTTTGACCAAAAGATTTTGCAATTCTTTCCACATTTGACATGCTTCTTCTGGTTTCATGGTAGTGGAGACCACGCCATTGAAATGCGGAGGACGGCGATCAAATTGAATTCTGTAGCCTTTTTCTACTGTTCTTAGAACCCACATAGAAACACCTGTCTGTGCAGCCAGTTTCTCTGAGATGAGTATCAATTTTGGCACTTCCTGTTGAGGGGATGTCAAGCATTCCGCATCCTGGACTAAGGCAGTAAGCAACGGAACACCCAACATTTTGCTGGAAACCTCTAACTCCCAAAACACCAGAGGTGGTGGGAATGGAGAGGTTTCGTGGGGGTATCGGGAAGGTACAGGTGAATGCTTCGCACTCCTCTACCTGAGGGCGGCTACCCCCACAAGTCTGGGCACAAGACCGTGAGGGTTTTTACTTCGTAGAAATGACTGCCCTGAGGTCTTGCTTTGGGGGCTGCTGAGGGCTACAAGCCGGCCCCCAGTCTCTACAAGGGGGAGCATGACTTTCCACGCTTTGTTTTTGAGCCTCCCTTCTAGAAGGACCGGGGCGGGCCAATGGCCCCTCCCCCTGAGTGCGGCAAGGAAGGAATTGCCTGAAGGCTTCCTCGCGACTCTTTGACTCCTGGAACCTGGTGATAACTACATTTATAGCGTCACCAAATAAGCCAGAAGGCGAAAATGGGGCATCGAGAAGGAAAACTTTGTCCTTGTCTCTGATGCCCGACAGGTTGAGCCATAAGCATCTCTCCATGCTGACTAAAGCAGACATAGACCGGCCAATGGCACGATTCTCAGAGAAAGCCTCTTGGTTGACCGAGGTGCCCGCACTCAGGTCCTTCAACAAATCACCCTGTTACGCTTGTAACAGTGCCATAGTGTGCAGGGCAGCACCAGCCTAACCTGCTGCCTGATAAGCCTTCCCCACAAGCGTGGAAGTGGTCCTGCACGGCTTTGTGGGGAGAGTGGATGTCTTTAGTGATGATGCCGAGCCAGGCGAGAGATAACCCGCTAGTGTCTCTTCTACCGGAGTCTTCACTGAATACCCCCGTGCCTCAGCACCCACGATAATCGAATATGTCAATGTCGAGGGCACAACGATACGGGAAGTATAAGGTTTCCTCCATGAACGAGAGAGCTCGTCATGGAGGTCATCAAAGAAAGGAAGGGACTGATATAGCGTTCGTGTGGCCAGTCTAACTGTAGCCTGGCTACAGCCTGAGTAACCACCTCGAGTAATTCCTCTGCCACTTTATTATTCTGGGTGGAATGTTCAGAGGTTCAGCGTCCCCCTCGTGAACCAAAGAGGCATTGAAGCATGCTTCAGGCTTACAAGAAGGATCAGAGAGTGAGTGATATGGACGGACCCGTCTCTCGCTCCTCAGCCAGATCTATGCAAGATCCCATGATGAAAGAGTGGGTGCTGGCTCTTGGAAGTAAGCAAGACGAGTGCGAAGCATTTTGACTGTAAGCAGATCGCAATGCTCGCACCCGCCCCGCCCCAACACAAGAGCAGCATGCTCTTCACCCAAACACACAAAACAAAACTGGTGTGTGACTGTTTCAGCCATAGTGCGTAAACATGGGAACACACACTACTTGCTTTGTTTATCAGTCATTCTTTTTCTTCTTTTTTCTTTTTAAAGAAAAGAGAAAGAGAAAGGTTTCTGCACACTGCCTAACAATTCTAACTCCTAACAGAGGAAAGTAGAAAAGAACTATAGAAATTATATTGAAACTATATTGACTATAGAAAGACAGTCAAGAAGCACAACACACATAGAATGATCTGAAGACAAAATATCTGACGATGCACCTGTGACGCATCTATTTATAGCCCTGCTACAGGTGCATCCAATGATGTCACCAGCAGAAGCTATAAATTCTGGTCAATTTCATTGACGTGTTGTCATGAAGTGACAACATGAAGTTGTTCCCAAAGCGCTAAATCAGCACAGCATCAATGTGTAGCTTTTTGACAGGGAACAGGGGACTCTCCTCAACCAACACCAATATATTTAAATATGATTATTCAAGTGTTTTATCTACTTAATGTTGTATTGTACTACACTTATCAGTTTAAGAGGTGAAACTGGTGATATGGCTGACACGAGTTTAAAGGAAGACTTTATATTAATTTGTATAGCAGCAGATTATGCAAGTGAACCTCAATACTATAATAATATGTCTATGCAATGCACACAATTCAATAATGATGGGGATAAAATATACTTTATAACATGAAATTATGCTTAAATATGCAATATTACAATTAAAAGAATTACATTTCAGAAGTCATATATAAATGTCACAGTAACTTCCCCCGACAAAATATATACATTCTGATCGGTTAACACATGAGTAATGTTATATTCATAAAACCATGACAACCAATATAAGCTTCAAAAACCCTACTAGAAAATATCCAGCATTATAGCAAGTAAACATCAAACGGATAACAAATAAACATCAATCCAGACTGCAGCGATGCTGTCCTGAAATGTTTGAGTGTGAATGAACTGAACTAAATAGCGTAGTTTCCCAAGCCGGAGCACGAGACAGCTGGTACTTCTTTCCTGTGTTTTCAGACATGATGTAATGACGCAAGGATGAATGACATAAGCCAGTGATTTTGCACCAAATCTAGACCCAACAGCTCAAAATACAAATAATATTTATAGGCTTACCGTAGTGAATCTGGGTAAGGTAAGGACATTGTTTTGAACACTGATAGTTTATACTCAATTAATAATGGCAATTTGTTCATTTCAAACCAATAAATCTTACGTAGTGCAGGTATACATTTTTACTCCACTGACGGTTAGATATATATGCATTAAAATATGCATTCCTGTTGACTGTATTACATCATTCACAAATAAAAACAAATCACTTTACAACTCGATTTCGGTGCCGTTTGTGGACATTTCACTCGGAAACTGTGCTCACTTGTGCCAACACTTCCAGCTTCAACCACTGGGTGTGAGTAATTTCAGTGAGCACAGACTGATTTCAGTATGGCACTGAGGGCCTTTTGCACTTATGCAATGGTTACTTAATTTAAAAAAATATATATATTAAGGATTTTCTTTAAAATAATATTTTACTACAGTAATAAAATTAATGAGGTGGCATCCTTCCAATAGAAGACAGCTCCTCCTGACAAAGTGGAGCAACATAGCGAACAGGAATTTTACGTCATAGCCATTAGTATATCGCTTTTAGCACATCTGAAATACTGTATTTGACTGATCATCATCCATGACTGGATCTATCCATTTTACAAGCCTGCAGTACGAGTGGTGGTACACGCAGCTACACTAAACCTGGGCTTCACCCATCAGAAGTGCCGTATTCCATTTTGTCATGCAACCCATGTCAGAATAATAATTCGATCCACCTCCATCCTTCCATTTCTCTTCTCAATTCCTCCATCCTGCTCTGATTAATGTTAATTTCATCATAAGTCTTTTTCAGCTCGATAAACCCCCCAAATCAAATTGTAACTGATCAAAGTTGACTGCTGAGCTACTACCCTGCCATCCTCCCCATACACACATATGCATATGCATAAAAATTGTAAACCAGTGTCTGCCATACACCGCTTGCATCCCACCTATTGAATATTGCATGGACACCAGTTTTTAAAATCATAATCATTTCATTTCATTTACATATTAGTTATTACTATCATTGATACTATGTCTCTGGATTTCACTGGGACAAATTGCCATTTGGGCACATCTGGATACATGTATGTACAGTATGCTTTGTATAAAATGTGTTTAAATATGTGCCTAAGAAGTGTGCTTCTCAGTCATGTTCCTCCCAAGGTTTCTTCCTCATCTACTTGAACATTTTAGGATTAGTTTTCCTGCAACTGTTGCTTTTGGCTTTCCCTGCTTTGGAACAATTAGTATCATGAACAGTGCTAGACAAATACACTGAATTGAATTGCATTACTTTGTCATAATTAAGTTTAGTGGCTAATTGATCACTGATTAGTAAGCTTTTGATGGTAAAAAGGTTTCGACAAAGGGACATAGCAAGCAAGGGCATATAGCACCACTACTGAGATACTAGCAAAAGAGACAAATTTGAAAATGTTGTCTTTATGTATTTTTTACATGATGCTGTTGGCAAAAGGTTTAGATTTTACATGCTGACACTCTCTTTCTGTCTTTATTTCATTATCTGTCTGTCTTTCACTCTATATCTCTAACACACACACACACACAAAACACTGAACAACTTACTGAGTACACAGGGTTTATTGATTGAGCTACGAGCACTAATGGAAATGAATCAGATATTTGAAGACAGTTCATTGGAATTGCTGTTTGATTAAAGAAAAGCTTATCAGTGGTGTGTGTTTATGCATTCTTAAGAAAGGAAGAAAAGAGTATGTTCAGTTTGATTAGTTTGTTTTAAAAAAGTTCATACTAAATGCCACTATTTGCTCATCATTGATTTTAAATGTAGATAAACAACTTTTGTTTATGTGCTGGCCAATATGAAAATGATAAAGTTGAACTTTATACTGACACCTACTGGTGTGGATGCAGCAGAAAGCAAAAACAACGTTTTCAGTTGCTGATTCCAGTGAGATTCACAGTCACCCAGGATTAATCAACACTGAGAAAAAAAAAAGAAGAAGAAAAAAAAGTTTTCTTCATGTTTCATGTAGAAAACAATTAACTGGTGTCATTGAAATCAAAAATATTATTTAACATCACTGAATCAGTCTGAATGCCTTTGGATACATCTACAAAATACATTAGAAGTGTAGGATCAGGTAGAAATAGCCCCTTAGGTTAAGAATTGTAGGTTACCACTTTGTACAGTTTATGCTGTGGATGGATGTGTCCAATAGCCATGTGTTACTGAGATAAAGTTGGTAGTATTCAGCCTGCCATGCGATCGTATTTCTTTTTTTTATTATTATTACTTCAGTCAATAAATAATACATATCAAAATCAATACAAATCAACCTGACCCAAAAAAATACCAACAAAACTCACTTTAAGGGACAGATCAAGTTCCTTAAAGGGATAGTTCGCCCAAAAATTCAAATTCTCTCATCATGTACTCACCCTCATGCCATCTCAGATGTGTATGACTTTCTGAACACAAACAAAGATTTTTAGAAGAATATCCCAGCTTTGTAGGTCCATACAATGCAAGTGAATAGTGGCCAGAACTTTGAAAGTCCAAAAAGCACATAAAGGAGGCATAAAAGTAATTAATATGATTCCAATGGTTAAATCAATATCATTATGATTGATATGATAGGTGTGGGTGAGAAAACTATGATTTAAGTCCTTTTTTTTTACCTATTCTTATTTCTGCCCAGTAGGTGACAATATGCAAAAAGCATTTGAATTTCAAAAAACAAAAGAAGAATGTGGAAGTAAAAGTTAAAGTGGGGATTTATAGTAACAATGGCTTTCATATTGATTTGTTTCTCACCCACACCTATTATATTGCTTCTGAAGATATGGATTTAAACACTGGAGTCATATAATTACTTTTGTGCTGCATTTATATACTTTTTGGACCTTCAAAGTTCTGGCCACAATTTAATTGCATTGTATGGAACTATCCCTTTAAGGTAACAACTGCAGAATACCAAGTAAATCAATGTGCTTAATGTGGTAACACCTAAATTAACTGTTTTTATTCACTCAAATGTATTATTTCTTTTGACAAAACCAGCCTTAATGCATCTTGGGTCTGATCAAGTAGAAATAGCACCTTAAGGTAACAATTGCAACTCTCCGAGGCCATAATAATGACCTCAGATGACCTCAATGTCACCTCAAAATTAACTCTCAGTGAGTTAATATATCCTGTCAGGTAGAGTTTGTGAAATTGCATCACCTCACATTGCAATGGCGATGCTTCCTGTGTGCTTCTCAGGGTGGGAGGAAATAGGTGTGTTTAGTAATGTCTATTCATTCTGAGTTTTAATCCCTCCATTTTCCCCTCTCTAACCCTCAGTTACCTTCTCTTTCGGCTATGGGGGCATTGGAAAGTGCTTGACCACCAGGGTAAGCCTGCAGTCAGAATGGAAACTGCTTGGTGCAGCAAGTCAGTGACTCAGAAAACTTCACTAAGTTCCTCCACACACCACCCCCATTCTCTATCTCTCTGCTCCTCTCTAACTCTCACACTGCCTCCTTTTCGTCTCCCTTGAAATTTCTTTGAGAGCATTATCCGCAGGTAAGCTTGTTACCGTGGTGATCCTGCGTCAGCAGCTCTTGCTCTCGCACTGACCACTGTGAAAGTGTGTTTCTGTGTGTGTGGTAGAGAGAGCAGGTCAGTAAGGATTGGGGGACAATGTCTGTGTGTGTGGGGGTATGAGATGAGTGGTGAAGCAGCTAGCCAGCCTAATGTGGTGTGACGACATCATAAGACAGGGTAAATGACTGTCCGGGTGTTGAGACAGGGGTTTGGGGGAAAGAGTGAAGAAATAGAGGGATGGTGGAATTGAACGGTAGAAGTATAGAGGTATGAACGGGTGATACAAAGCTGTTCCCCAAAGCTCACAGTCTGTGGCCAGCTTCATTGCAACATCTTTCATTGAATGCCCCCACAGCAAGTCTCCCTTACTACACACACATAAACACTGTAGATGAAGTCAGTTGTATGCACATACACTTTTCAACAGTAAATTAATGGAAGATAATAAATAAAAGAGGATATTTACCAATGTTGGAAATTTATTCCACTCAGGGAGACAGATACTTTTTATTTATTTAATTTACTTTATATGTGGGGGATGTGGTGGAGAAGAGAGTAAGACAGGGCATACATTTTGTGATGGGTTTTATACTGTGTGTTAATGCACGAGCAATCTTTGCGATTACATTTTAAAGCAATACAAGGGATTGGTTCTTAAGTGCAACACTGTAAATCACTGTAACACGTGGCATTGTGAACAAAATACAATAAAAGACACCAATAAATAGTTTAAAACTTAAATTATTATAATAATATCAATTAACATAAATAATACAAATAAACAACATAGTAAAAAAAAAGATACAAAATGTGAATTGACTGTGACTAGTATTGAGTTTGCATGTCTGTTTGTATGTGGTTATGTTTGTGTATAGGCTGTCTTCAGATGTAGAGACTTAAGGAAGGCTTTCTCTCTTGGCACTTAGCTGCAGCTTTGGGATTGCTGCTGCTCTTGGGAAGAGAAGAGAGAGATAAATGGACAGGGAGAAGGATGAGGGGGATCTATTCTTCCTGCGATGGAGGGGAAATCTGCACAAATCTTCACTTGTTAGAGGCAAAGGGACAGAGAGAAAGAGAAGGATCAGAGCTGAGCTCTCTCAGGAGGACAAACAGCTTTCTCTCTCTGATCCTGACTACACATGGACAGAAGATTGCAAGCCCTGTCTGTTCCTCCAGCTCTCTGTCTGACAAGGTTAAAGACAAAAAAAATTAACACTGTAGGAATACTGACTTGGTAATGTGTAAATGTTGGAAGAAAGTATGAACAAAAGTTTGAAAAAGAATGAATGAAAGAATGACAGGCTGGGATGGAAGGAAGGAAGGATACAAAAGAAAAAAAAAACATTTAATGTGATTTTATAAATTTACACCATGGTTAAAAAGATCTACCAATACCAATTTACAGCAAATAGAAATAGCTCTAAGCATTTGCTATGCAATTAGCTCTCCCTCTAGTTCACCAGTGTTAATGAACAAATGTCAGATATCTGCTTTTGTAAACCTGAGAAAGACCCAGAGGACTCACTGACACAGAGGTGAGAAAGTAACAGCGGTGGGCTCTTCACTGTACTTGTAGAACAGAGGGCAAAGACACATACATATGCTGGAACACGGGACAAAAAGACCACCAAAGGGAATAACCTGTGTGCTCGAAGAGGTGATGATGCCTCTCTCTCTTATTTTGGAGGAGAATATATTAACAGGTCGAGAGCAGATGATGAGTATTATTTGAATTGATTAGCAGATGAGATGCTCTGAAATAAACCGAACATCTGTGTGAGAGAGAATTATTTTGTCTCCTGGCTAAAGTAAGTGTCTCATCAAAGTTGTGTTGCTCCATGGGATTCAGTCATGTGAAATAGGATGTGACATGTGAGAGCTTGCTGTTATACTATGGTGATTTTATGTCTTTTCGTTTTTTGATTTATTTTATTTTATTGATGTTTAGGTATGAATAATGTGAAGCGTTTTTGCTTTTAATTTCACTAATGTCTCGCATCATGAGTGGTAATGTGTGTGTGTGTTTGTTTGTGCGTGCGTGCGTGTGTGTGTGTTTTCGACCCTAGAAGTTAGGTAAATTTGTCTTTAGGGACATCTTTAAGTAAGGGTAAAATATTATAAAGGTGAAAATGATTCATAAGTGAACATGATTAATAAATGAAGTGACTACATTTTTTTTATTATTTATTTTTTTTAATATTCAAAAAATGCAAAAAAAGAGAAAATGTATGTGTAGAGTCAGGGTTTGGGTTAGTCTGCAGTACTTTAATTTTTTATTTTTTTTAAACAGTTTTCCCCCAATATGATAGATATTAAAATCTATCCTTTGTGTTTGTGTGTGTGTGTGTGTGTGTGTGTGTGTGTGTGTGTGTGTGTGTGTGTGCGTGTGCGTGTGTGCGTGTGTGATCCTTAGCCTTGTTTATTTTCTCTCATGAATACAACCGTGGCCTGAAAAAGACTGTGACGCATTTTTGCTGACTGCTACAAATAGATTAATGGGCTAAATATCTGGGGAATGTTAATTAATTTGATTATACGCAGTGGGCCACAGGCCTGAGGTGGAGGGAGAGTAAGGAGGGCTGAAGGAGTGCAGGGATGGAGGGATATTCTAATCTGGGATGGATGGGAAGATGTAATGGAGTTTTGGCAGACTGACCACACCACACCTAATTTATAGTGTGCGCTGCCACATAGTCAATGCTGTTTTAATTCACCCCCCATACTGAAGCATCTACCCTCCCCATCATTCTCCCCTCTCATTAACAGAAATCTAATCATCTACTGCCCATGAACACACACAGTTATGCACACACATTTGTACACACTATTCATTTATTTTATTCCTTATAATTTGCATCTATTTTTATGTATGTGTGTATTTATCTTGGCCTCAATAACAGTGTTAAGGGTCCAAACAAGGCCTTGTGGCTCTGACCCTGCTGTGTTTATGACCATCAAAATCAATCCATCCACTTCCCCTTTCACCATTCTCATTTAATTCACTCTTTCCTTTACAACACTCTGTCTTCATCTCAGTCTTCCCCTTTTCTTTTTGTTCAGATAAATGGAAGGGGATTCAACATGTTACATTGAACCCACTAAATAGAGTGCAGCTGGAAAATGTACTTAAAATTTGACTATTTAGAGAAGCTGGCTACTGGCTTGTTCAAACAATCAGTACACTTACATGCAATATAAAATTTTATCATACAAATAATCAAGTTAATTTGGGTGTTTGCGTAGTTGATCTGCAGCTTTTATTTGTCGTTGTTGCGCATTAGTCTTTCGGAACGTGCAGTGCCAAAGGCGATTGTGGTCTTTAAGTAATATGTATTCACTGACGAGCCAAAACATTTTGGCCACCTGTTTAATATGAAGATTGGTCCTCCATGTGCCACCAAAACAGCACCAAGGCATGGATTCAACAATACCCCTGAAGGCATCCTGTGGTATCTGATACCAAGACATTAGCAGCAGATCCTTCAAGTCCTGTAAGTTGCAAGGTGGAGCCGTTGTGGATTGGACTTTTGGTCCAGCACATCCCACAGATTCACAATCAGATTCAGATCTGGGGAATATGGAGGTCAGGGCAACACCTTGAACTCTTCATCATGTTCCTCCAACCATTTCCGAACATTATGTGCAGTGTGGCAAGGCGCATTATCCTGCTGAAAGAGGCCACTGTCATCAGGGAATACCATTGCCATGAAGGGGTGTACCTGGCATGCAATGATGTTTAGGTAGGTGGCAGGTGTAAAATTGATGTCCACATGGATGGCCAGACCCAGGGTTTCCCAGTAGAATATTGTCAAGAGCATTACACTCCCTCCACCGGCTTGTTGTCTTCTCACAGTATATCCTGGTGCCTTCAAGGTAAATGGCACACAGGTCTCAATGGATCAGGCAACCTTCTTCCCCTGCTCCATGGTACCTTTCAGATGCTTTTGTGCCCAGTGTAGGTACTTTCACCTGTGGACAAGGGTCATCATGTGCACACTGACAGGTCTGCAGCTAAGCAGCTCAATACACCGGAGGGTGCGATGCATTATCCCATAACCATATTTAAAATTTTCAGTGACTTTTGCAACAGTAGACCAACTGTTGGTTCAGACCAGACGGGATAGCCTGCATTTTCCTCACGCATTGATGAGCTTTGGGTGCCCAACACCCTTTCACCATTTTGTGGTTTGTCCCTCCTTGGACTACTATTAGTAGGTAATATTATGAGTATTGTTGTAACTGTTGTTATAACTAAGGAAAGGAAACATGTACACTGCACCCTACCAAGATATTTTAAAAGAGTTCTCTCTCTGATACATAAAAAGAAAATTGATGATAAAGCAAATATAATCAGAACAGATGCACTGCATTATGTCTTTTTTAACATTAAATATGACAGAAAATACCTCAGATTCAAAAACACTGCAAAGTGTAATTCTACTAGTTATTGCAGTTAGTGTGTATAGGAAATTTTAATTTGCATATTCATTAAATTCAGACTGTATTCAATAGGTAGATTACACGTTATCGTCATCATCATCATTATTATAGCAATAATTAGATGCTGGAGAGTGTCGTTCCTCTGCGTACCTCTACATGGCGTTGAGTCTTCCGGAATTTGGCCCCGCCCATTGCCCACAAATAGACAAATATTGTGATTCGGATCATCGGACACAACTTTGCTGCAAAGCATTCACCTTCACCAGAACGGCTCTTCCATCCAAACAATCTTGTTATTCAAAATAAGCTGCCACAGCAGCTCATTTGTTTCTTGCAATATTGACCGCTACATGTTAAGTGTTATATTTTAATCTTTCTTTCTATGCTCCATTCGCAGAAGCAGTTTATAGCACTAAGTTGCTTCTGTAAACTGGTTGCTTTTGCACTGTATACATGTCAAACAGCTCTCTACGACTGCTCATATGTTCTCCTATCTAAATTTCCCACCCGGAGCAGCTGCCTGTATGAAGCTTCTTCCACAAACTGGCAGCTTCAGCACTGTATACACATCAAACAGCTCTCTAAGACTGATCATATGTTCTCCTATCTAAACTTTCCACCTGGAGTGGTCCATGCCTCCGTGAATGGGCGCTGCTCCAGCTTCATTCCACCTGAGCCCTATTACAGCTTCATTTGAACGTGAGGGAAACAAAAGATTAACTATTTAATTCAATCATCATTCCAACACTCCCCAGCATTTCGATATGGTTCTCCGGCACAGGTGATTCCTCTCAGCCTCATTACCTCACCGTGCAGCTCATTTAGGGCATGATCCATTCAGCGATTCTGTTTGTCAACTTCTAACGTGAATATTACGATCATTCTCTCTCAGGGCTGGACTGGGAAGAGAAATTGGCCCGGAATTTTACATAGCAACTGGCCCAAAAGTTCGCTGTCCTTCTCTGCATATCGCAGTGCCATTTTATGGTCTGTTCTGCACAACGTGGCGGCTCATTTGAGATTATTGAGGCCAATTTGGCCTGTTTCGCAGCTGACCCACTGGCCCGCTCAGTTCTCCCAATGGCCAGTCCGCCCCTGATTGGCCCCAAAGTGCGTCGGCCCACCAGGAAAATGCCGGAATGCCAAATTACCAGTCCAGCCATGTTCTCCCTTCAAAGTGCCCTTCGGAGCGTGATTTATTCCATTCGGAGTATAGGGGCAATCATGCAACAGGGAACTCATTCTAATCGATCGATTCTCGCTCTGACCATTCCACAGCAAACTGCAGATGCACATAGCCTCTGAACAGTCACGAATGGGATTCGGCTCTACAAGAAACGGATCATGCACCGCGTCCCAATTCATTCATAATCATTCTGCAAACTCGTTTCGACTCTCAGGATTTAAGTTCTCTAATTTTGCCTGAATCATTGGATTACAAACTTTATTAACAAGCTTGACCATACAACTTAATCTCTGCATGATCTTAAAAGCATTCAATAATCTGTCATAATTTTACACCCCACTCAAATTTAAAGTAACAGATTTAAATCAATGCCGAATGACTCAGGTTGGCACCTTGCTTTATACTTCATAGCTTTTCTGTAGAACGTATTACAAGTCATCAATTTAAACAAATAGTTTTATTCACCACACTACTGAAAACTGTGCTCTTACAATTTCTATTAAATCCAACTCTTTGGCAAAAACTCTTATGATTCATGCGTCCTCATCAACCAAGATGCGTCACCCCGTGGCAATAACATTGTTCCTATTCACAAGCAAGCAAGTTTCCTGACATTGTTTCATACATTTATTCAAGCAAACAATTACATTCAGGCATCCGCAGATGCTACGTTTACCACGTTACCATGTTTTCCATCAGTTCAAAACATCCATAAGCAGCACAAATGTGCTGTCCAGATACCGCAACAACGGCATCTGTGTGACTAAATCTCCCCTACACCACAAGCACTGCAACTGTGGCGTCTTTAGGGACATACGACAAATTTGAATACTAATATCGGCGCATATCTTGGCTGCATCCACACCAACCGTCTCCAAATCAGGAAAATACATCAAGCCCTAATTAGCTAATCCTCATCTATCCAATAGGCCGGCCCCAACGTTCGGATACTGCAGGGGTCCACCCCAGACAGTCCAGAAGCCCCCAGTCCCACAACGCAGGACGTGCCCGCCTTAAGCGCTAAAGGGCTCTCCCGCTCGAATGCAGTGCAGTCTAATTCGTGTTTATTTGTATTGTGGGCTCCCCAGTTCAAAGTGCAGCGAGGACTCCCCCATTCATGCTCCGGTCTTTTTGAATTTTTCTCAACAATAATTGATCAAAACCAGTTAAATTCTTCATTGAACTTTCTTTCCTAGGAACTTAAAACACATTTTCAATTAATTTGATATTTATGTGTACAATTTGGATTTGTTAATAATGATCGGGGATGCAAAATCATGAGAGGTGAAAAAAAGGAGAGAAAGTCATAGCAGGTTTTCCAGTGGTATATTTTCAGTGAATTTTTGTATTGTTGTTTTATTAAAAAAAATAAAATAAAAAATATGGAATGGTCATTTTTTTCAGCTTCAGTATGGAATGAAACAATATACAGGATGTCCTGGTTAATATAGTACAATTTTCATTTGCAACCATACAAACTAGGGGATTTATATGCCATACCAGCAATGATACACAAATCGCATCAGTATTGGCAGATATTCCTGCCCCTGCCAAATAATGTGGCCACGGATTTCTTTGAACACTAAGGCTAACTAATTTTAACACATTTTAATACTAATACATTTTAGCTAACCTAGTACAATGGTTTTTGATGTAACTGTAAAATTTTACAGTTACCTAATGTTTTTATCCTGATTACCTAATGCCATTACAAGTAATATGTTACTCCCCAAGCCTGGTTATTTGCTTCACCTGTGAGTGGTCATAATGTTTTGGCTCATACTGTATACTGTATATATCGGTGTATACTGTATGGTATTCAACCATGTGGATTTCGGTGAGGGTACTTGTGCAGTCCATGTGTGTGTGTGTGTGTGTTGCCAGACATTGACACACACAAAAGGTAGACTATAACCAACATGACAAGGCCAGGCAGGGGCAGTACAGCAACTGTCATAGCCCTTAAATGTCCTGTGGTGGCAGCACGTAAAAAGCTACCAGTCACCACGTATCTCCAAACAACCTCTCCAGCAGTCAGGAATGATCCAGGCAGTTGTCAGGTGGAATAACAGAGTAGGACAAGAGAAGAATATGCATGGAAGATGAAGCCTGTAGTTTGGTTTTCATGAGCAATTAAGTACAATTCAGAATGAATTTCATCCGTTATATTCACCAAAAGGCTCAACCCAAGTCTACAGCTTCCTCTGTTGTCTTTGTCGATCGTATTTACTGTAAAGCAGACCTCCACTTGCCTGGTCTCATTTGTTCATAGTTTTTTGCTTCTGTAAGATTCTCATGAAGAATTCAATAGGATTCACATTTTGAAAGGTGCTAAAAACTTTGGAATGCCTCTGTGCCACAACAGTAAAGAATGGTGCCTGACAGCTTATGGAACATTATTTATCACCTGTCACATCTTAAATGCAGATAAAAGTCAGGTTGTGTGAGAACAAAGGCCTGTTATCATTGTTCTCTTATCCATTGCTTTTTTGTTTTTCATTTCATCATTTGCATTAAAAGCACACAAAGAGCTCCCCTGCTTCTCTCTAGTCACTTGAAAGGTTGGATAACCGCCTTGGCTTTGACAAGGGAAGTGTTCTAATGAAGAGACATTATGGTGAGGGACTCTAAGTGTGTAAGTGAGGATGAGACGTGCTGTGTGCGTAACCCTTCAAATACTGTCCGTCCAATTCATCGTGCCTCTTACTGCAGTCTGAGAGGATTGTCACTCAAATAACAGCTCAGTATTAAAACTTTACACTTTACACTGAAACCACACTAACATTAGGAGCATCAACCACTCAAAGCTGACATTAAAGCTGCTGTTTGCTGTGAAAGATGCAGAATCACAAAACCTCTGATGCCTGATTGTTTGAAAACAATAAACGGATATAATTATATTTTCTGTTCCTGTTTAAATGTATTAAGAGGGTTAATCAGGTAACTAACAAAATTAGGTTTTAAGATTGTATAAAATTCATCAAGGTATAAGATAACATTTCATTTTCCAAGTTTTCAGACTACTAAATGAACACATGTCTTTGCCATGCTTTCCCGCCCTGTGCGAGCACTGCACCATCTCTGCACAACTCACCGTAATCGCTCTGTAAGCACTTTATCAAAAACGCTTGTTCTTTTGGTCTTTTTTCTGCTTTCTTGTTGTTTTGTTGTTCTGATTTCCCCCTCTCCCTGTAAAGAAAAAGAACAGTCCTGACACTCATTAAAAAAGAAAAAAAAGAGCGCATAACATCAAGTGGAGAAAAGCGAGCCCGTCTCAGCTCAACCTGCGGTCACAAAGCTGTCATCCAGAAGGAGACAAGCTTGTTAGCCAGCACCCCCCACCATCCACCTTCCTTTTCACTTTTTTATACCTCAGATACCATCTCCCACATGAACATAATCAATTATGGATCAAATACAAAACAGGCTTTAATTTAGTTTACTGTCACATCTTTCTTTAATTCTTCCCTCTTTACTGGCCTGAAAAGAAAAAGGATCTGAGGCTTAACAATGTGAGATGGCTGCAGGTGTATTTGTGAGTAACATTTTATCATCAAAAAGAAAAATCTGAAAAAAAGTACACTGGATATAAGGTCTTAAATTTCTAGTGATTCCCAAAAAGTTGAGCGGAACTGCATATTGCCTATGCTGCCATGTACATTTTGTCAAAATTGAGTTACGACCAAATTCAGGTCTATGGTCTATACTGTGCAAGACAGGTATGGCTTGGCTATGCTCACATTTAGAGAAAAACAGAGTGTGAAAATTTCACACTAAATACAAATAAATCTTAGGACATACAGTATTTCTTAGTTTTAGTGTTAGTGGCATTGTTACTACATTTTGCCTTGGTAGGGGAGTATAGATAATTGTGTTTTTCTGCAAGCTTACACTTATTACAGCACTACCAGGGTTTTTTTTTTAATCCAAAATCACAGAGAATATGTGTATTAGAGTATATTGCTGTGTGTATGAGTGTGTATGGTACTTATCTCCCTTTCAGCTCTCCAGCTGTTTTGGTATAGCCAGAGATAACACCATAACGTCACCCCATTTCATCCTCTTCTCTGTCCCTCCACCCTCTTTTCGTTTATCCGCCGATCCCCTCCATCAGTCTCTCATTCATAATTTATCAGGTAGGCTTTTTTTTTCTGCAGACACAATCAGAGTGTGTGGCAGTGCAAACACTCTCTCCTGTTACCCGTTAGCCTCTTCCTACACCAGCAGGAAACAACTATCAATATAGGCAGGAAGTGAGAGCAAGCACTGACCCTTAAATGACACCTCAGTTTATCTCTCATTCTGTCTCTCTCTCTCTCTCATTCTGTCTCTCTCTCTCTCTCTCTCTCTCTCTCTCTCTCTGTCTTTATCTTTCTTTCTATTCCTCACAAAAACATACACAACCAGGTGAGTCTGTCACCTAGGATTTTGTTTATTTTGATAGCTCAACTCTCTGTCTCTCCATAAGACTTTCTATCTTTACACACCCTAAAACACAAAAACATACATACACACGCACACACACACACACACACGCACACACACACACACACACACACACACACACATACACAGAGAGAGAGAGAGAGAGAGAGAGAGAGAGAGAGAGAGAGAGAGAGAGAGAGAGAGTAGATGTTGTCCTAGGGTGTCACATATCCCTGAGCTGGATGGTTCTTCATGGCTGCTCTTTATTGGCACGCTGTGCAGCAGCCTCGATGACTTAATGAGAGGACAGTCAGGGTGTTCATTGAAGGTACAGTTACAGAACATTCATATCAAAAAGAGAGAAAAAGAAGAGATGAAGAAAAAGCAGAATGGCAACTTTTTTTGGCAACATTACATTTTATAATAGTTACGCACATGGCTTCCACAAGATTGAAGCAAAAGTTTCACAAACTGATCAAATGTAGGGCATGAAGTCATATTGTATAAAAATGTCTGCCAAATGCATATATGTAAAATGTAATCTAAATGTAAATTTAAGTTCTATGGGTGATATATATATAAGTCTAACAAAAAAATCTTAATTATTCAGATAATTTTTGATATTACCATTACAGTAACATTTATTGTATGATAACTTTAAAAAAATAGAGGGTTTTTTAACTATCATAAAATAGAATATTTTGGTAAATTATCACAAATTAAATGGAATGTAATCATATTTTTCAAATAGATCTTGGGTGAGCAAAATAAAAATCACACTGGCAATCATTTATGTAAGAGTCAACTATAAAATCAATGTATATTTAAATAAAAAAAAGTTCTCAAGGATATTTTTCTGTAGTATCATGTCAGGGTAAATTGTTACATTTTGTCACATAAGACATACGTTTTCACATATGTCTTATATGTTGCAATTTTAAACAATTTATTTATTACAATTTCTGCAATGTGTAATCAATAAACTGCATCTTTTTTACAGGGCAATAATGGAAATATACAGCAGCTTTTTGTATCCAAGATTTTCAATAAACCTACCTTGAGAAATATTCACTGCACTGTAAAAAAAAAAAAAATCCTGTTGTATTTACAAATAAAAACTGCCAGCTGTGGTGGCCAGAATAATTATGTAAAAAAATACAGTAAAAATGTAAACAACCTTACAGAACAACCTGTACATGTTACAGTTTAACATTATTGTAATTTACCTGACCACGCTGGCTCTGTAAAAAAAAAAAAAAAAAAAAAACATTCTGTTAAATTCACAGTAATAAAAGATTCATAAACTTGATATTAGCCTTCTGAAACTATACAAATCTGCTATTTACTTTATTAGGTATTTGTTAATCACTGCAGTAGCTATAGAAGGGCACATGATGTCATGAAGTTCATCAATAGAAGCTCTTCCAGGAGCAATGACCAATAAACATGTGCTCAGTCTCACTCACACAAACACTAAACACCATCAGTGTAACACATGTGAGATTTAAATAATGCAGTAAACATTCATTAAATTACATCAAATATAAAACAGAACATCCCAATGAACTTAACTGATATTAAAAATAAGATGAAACATAACTATTCCCATAAAATATAATGAAATGTAATGGGTCATACAGGGAATTCTGAGAACACCCAATTACGTTTTTTTATTTACTATAATTTTTTACAATAATTTATTGTAAAAGGTACATGTACTCTCTTGTTAAACATAATGTACATTTGTACCATTAATTATAGAGGAAAATCTTACTATTTACATGTACAAAATTGTATTTTTACAACATTTTATTAAAAAAACTACTGTATTGTCTTTTAAAATATATTAAAACATTTTGCTGTATATTTTACAGTTAATATTCGTTAATCAATTAACATTTTATTTCTGTAGCATTATTACAGTATTTTACTGTTAAAATTACAGACATTTTTTACAGTGTGGAGTTACAAGTTGTGTTACAAGTAGCCCCTGTTTCTATAACAAATAAAAATAAAATGTTGGTACTTAAATTATAGTTTAGATGTATTTTGTGTACAGTGCAATTACTATCTATATCTGAACTATTTAAAGTTTTCATAAGCATGCACTAAAATAGGGTAACATATAGAGACATGCATGTACTTATCTCTCTTTCCCTCTGTGTGACGCACTAAGATTTGTTAGCATGTAACCACATATGCTACAGCTAGACCTAAGCTATGTTGTAACATATGCACAGTTGGCACAAGAGGCCCATATTCTTCAGTAAAGCTCCTAGGCTAACAGAGCTTCATCCCTCTGGGGGTCGTTAAAGAACAGCACCAAATAAAAGCATCTAAGGACTAATGCATGTGTGTGTGTGTGTGTGTGTGTGTGTGTGTGTGTGTGTGTGTGTGTGTGTGTGTGTGTGTGTGTGTAGATGTACTGTATGGTCTGTGGTGATTACAGTTTTCCTGTGGTTAAAGAGAGGAAGGTTGGGACTAATATTTATATATCCTGCTCTCAGTCGTTACTGACATTACAAGAGGGGAGCGAGGGTGAGGTGGGGGGACTCATAAATTAGTCCTCATGTCCTTTGGGATAAGGGGTGACACAATGGAGCTGCCATGCGATGTTTTGGTTAATTATATTAAAAAACAAGAATAATAATAAGAAGAAGAACAACAACAACAACAAAACATGACTTTTAGTTGTCCTTTCTTTCTCTGAGGTGTCTACTGGGTGCTGTATTTCAGCTGTTTTGTATGTCTTAACCATTAACCACACTGCAATCGAACTTAACCAGGCACTAATGTGCTGAAACAGCACTGTGTCATGAGCATTTACAGTAAATTAAGTAATTATTAAGGTATAATTTATTCTTTCCAGCACGTCCATACAGCGATTGTATAGTCACAAAACTCAGCGAAACTTGCCAGAGGCTCTAAATGTTGTGTTATTACTGCCCACAGAAAGCAGCTTCTAAATGAAATTTTAATGGAAGTAGATACAGTTGTGGCATAAACTATTGGCACCCTTGGTAAATATGATCAAAGAAGGCTGTGAAAAGTTTTGATCTTTCATTCAAATTATTCACACAAATCTAACCTTTAATTCAAATATACTAATTGAAACATTTTCTCAACAATTATTGGCACCTTAGAAATATTATGAGTAAAATATATCTGAAGTATATTCCCATTCATATTTTAAAATTTTTAGAACACCTGGGTGACTAGGAACATGAAATTGTTCAGTCATGACTTCCTGTTTCACAGGGAAATAAATACGAGGCAACACACAAGCCAAATTCCCTTAGTCATCCATCACAATGGGTCAGCCCTAATAATAAAGTTATGATGTGCGGCAAATGGTTGTTGAGCTTCACAGAATGGGAAGTTGCTATAGAAAATAGCTAAAACATTCAAAATACCCATTTCCACCATCAGGGCAATAATCAAGAACTTTCAATCAGAGATGTTAAGAATTGGTCTGGAAGAGGACGTTTGTCTATATACTGTCTCCACGCATGGTGAGAAGGATGGTTTGAGTGGCCAAAAATTATCCAAGGACCACAGCTGGAACATTTTCAGAAATTAATTTATGTCTTGGGGGTCAGAAATTCAAACATCACCTACATCACAACAAGTTGTTTGGGAGGGTTTCGAGAAAAAAGCCTCTGCCATCTTCAGTTTGCCAGACACTACTGGAACTTCAAATGGGATTCAGATGGGTTTGCCGCACACAGAAAAGTAGCCATATGGAAAAATATCTCATGTCCACGGTTAAATATGGTGGTGGATCTTTAAGGTTGTGGGGCTGTTTTTATGCCAGTGGTCCTGGACATCTTATTGGGATAAACTGCCTTTGCCAGAAAGCTTAAAATGAGCCCTGGTTGGATCTTCCAGCAGGACAATGATTCAAACACACATCAAAATCAACACAAAAAGGTTCACTGACCCAAAAAATCTAAGTTCTGCCATGGCCATCCCAGTCCCCTGACCTGAACCCCTTAGAAAACCTGTGGAGTGAACTGAAGAGGAGTGTCCACCATCATGGAAGAATTTGAAGGATCTGGAGAGATTCTGTAATGAGGAATGGTCTCAGATCCATTATCATGTGTTCTCCAATCTCATTAGGCATTATAGTACAAGACTCAGAGCTGTAATCTTGGCAAAGTGAGGTTGTAAAAAGTATTGAATAAAAGGGTGCCAATATTTGTGCCACAAATATATTTGACAAAAAAAAAAAAATAGTTTTTTGATTAAAGTTGTGTTGTGTTTGCCATTGTTTGATATCTATTAGAGGAAAGATTTTAGTGAATATTTTGAATGAAAGATCAAACTGTATTTTTGTAATTTTTTTAAGATTATGCAATTATGGAGAAGAGCATTATAACTGTAAATTTTAGTTTTTATGTTGTATCAGTAAATATGTCAGTCGTTTTGGACTTACATGGACACCTAGGGGCATGGATGCCTTATCATTCAAACACAGTCATTTTCATTGTAGAAATTCACTTTTCACAGTCAACCATGAATAATGTAATCTATGAGTGAAAAATGCATCCATTACTGTGAATAAGCAAGTAGTATTCGGCTGGTCATGTGATCTTAACATGGCAGGGGAAGCTCTCCATGTAGAACAGGTTACTGACATGACTGGAGTCATCATCTCATGTGAGTGGTCAGGATTTTATACATATGTTTCAGAATTACTATTTGTTTCTTCAGAATTAAATATTTTTTAATGAGGAAAAAATACTGAGTGCATCTTTAAAATGTGTGGTGCCATTGAGCACACTTTAAAAGAAGGGATTCAGGTGCCAGGATTGCAGTGCTCTTGCGATGTTAAGTCCCAGTAAATTGTTCCCATTCACAGCAGTCTGCTGCATCTTCCTCAACCTAGCACTCAGAACCATCCAGCAAGACTGGTAATTGCGGCATGCAAATTGCATTCATTAAAAAGAAATTTGGCATGTTTGCGCTGTAACCTAATTTACCTTTGTAATCTTTTTAGAACATATTCTGCATTGCAATAAACATATGACTAATGGGTTCTAGTTCTATCAATCACTAAAGAAATTTTGGAAATGATTTATGTTATTTGAATTGGTGTTTTTTTTAGTGCATTTATATCTTTCTAAGCTTTGTTTGTAAATGTTTTAAATAAGACAGTATTGTTACATATTGTTTTGTTTATTTCATAACAAGGCACTCAATGCATTTTGACAGGAACAGGAGTGTATATACTGTATAGAGTCAGATTTCTTCACTTTTTAAAATCTGTAATTACCTCTGAAAAAGTATGTGGTTAACCGGGTTCAAAGTCAGTCTCTTTTAATTGTTTGTTTAAAGCACACAATCATAAAATAACTTATAAATAAAATCACTCTCAATAAATTGCTCTCTTAGTCCGGGATGTCGTGCTTTCCGGTCACTCTTTCTCCCACACTAATGCTCTGGCATGCCTTTTCAGGTCTCCTTCTGCCATCACTATAATTAGAGACAGGTGTTAGAGCCTTACCACTCTCCCTCTCCCGCAGACCGACACATGACCAGGCACCCCCCCACCGCCCCCCATGCCACGTACCCCCACCGCCGACTCAGGCCAGGGAAACATGCAGCCTGACTACTTCCCCCACCATTTCTGGAGAGACAGTCAGCCACAACCATCTGCGCACCCTGTCTGTGGACCACATAAAATTTAAAGGGCTGAAGAGTCAGATACCAGCAGGTGATCCATGCGTTAGAATCCTTCATGCGGTGGACCCATTGCAGGGGAGCATGATTGGAACAGAGTGTGAAGGCCTGCCCCAGGTAGTAGCGGAGGTTAAGAACAGCCCACTTAATTGCAAGACACTCCATCTCGATGGTACTATATTTTGTCTCCCTGAAGGAGAGCTTCCCACCACCTGTGAGAGCACTGCACCCAGCCCCCTGTCAGATGCATCAGTCTGCAAAATAAATGGGAGAGAGAAGTTAGGAGCATGTAAAAGCTGCCCCCCACAAAGTGCAGACTTCACCATCAGGAAAGCCTGTTGGCACGACTCTGTCAACTGGACCAGATTGGGGGGCCCCATTTTTAGTAAAGTCAGTCAGCGGGCTGGTGGCATCAGAGTAACTACGCACACACCTCCGGTAGTAGCCAGCCAACCCCAAAAGCTGCCTTTCCTCCTTTTTGGTCTTGGGTGTCGGGCAGGCAGCGATCATTGCTGTTTTGTTAACCTGTGGACACACCTGCCTGTGACCCAAATGAAACCCCAGATACCTAACTTCCACCTAACCAATTGCACACTTCTTCAGGTTGGCCGCAAGTCCCGCCTGTTGCAGCACTCTCAGGACAGCCCTCAGATGTTGCATATGCAGCCGCCAGTCATTACTATAAATGATGATGTCATTTAGATATGCAGAGGCACATGCCATATGCGGACTGAGGATCTTATCCATGAGGCATTGAAACATGGCCGGGGCTCAGAAGGAAGTGGTGTGGAATCTGAATGGTGTGGAAAAAGCTGTTATTTCTCTGGATATTGGAGTTAAAAGGATCTGCCAATAACCCTTTGTTTAGTTCAGCGTCCAGTTAAATTGAGCCGAGCCCAACCAATCGAGTAACACGGCATTTGATAAGCATAAAATTTGGACACCACATTCACTTTCCAGTCAACACAGAACCACAAGACCGAGCCGTCCCTCTTTGGAACCAGAACTATCGGGCTTGCCCAATCGCTGTGCGACTCTTGTATTACCCATTTCAAGCATTGCCTTTAATTCTTCCTGAACAATCTTTTTCTTGTGTTAAGGTAGATGATGGGGCAGCTACAAACCACCACCACCGGGCTAGTCTCAATATGGTGCTCTATAAGGTTTGTGTGACCGGGAAGGTGTGAAAACACATCCGAGAATTACGCTTGCAACCGGCAATGTGTGTAAGCTGCGACAGTGAGAGGTGGTCTCCACAAGGGACCGGGGTGAATAAATTTGGGTTGAGAGTCACCTACGGCCCGAGCTCCACCCTCTCCCAAACTACAGTCACTAAGGTTATAGGTACTGCCTCCCTCCATGGTCTGAGGTTGTTGAGGTGGTAGATTTGACGTGCCCCTCCCCTATCCATTCGCCTAACCTCATAATCGAGATCTTCAACTCGTCATGTGACCTCAAAGGCTCCTTGCCACTTGCAGAGTAATTTGGAGCACGAAGTGGGCAGCAATACAAGCACTTTATCTCCTCTGTGATTTTGCTTAATCCAGTGGCCCTGTTGTACAGTCTGTGTTGACGTTCTTGTGCTTGGAGAAAATTCTAATGTGTTACCTGCCCCAAAGTGTGGAGTTTCGCTTTAAGGTCAAGAACATATTGAATTTGGTTTTTGCTATTCGAAGTTCCTTCCTCCCAAGCTTCGCGTCTGACATCAATCACGTCGATGCCCATACAGTAGCTAAAATGTATTTGTTTAAATTGTCAAATTTAAAAAGTGATTTGATTTGAAATGGGGAAAATCCTCTGGAGGCTTGTGGAACCTCTTGTACTGCAAACAGCAGGTGTTCGAGCCACTTATACCAATTCTTAGCGTGTTTGTGTACAAACTTTATTAGCATGATTGTGTTTACATACAATATTCATACAATAGAAATTTATAAAATAGAATAAAATCCATAATATAAAAATAAATACTGTGAACTAAGTACATTAAGTCAGTAATTGGTTTCTGAGGGTGTGCATGCTCTCTCTCTCTCTCTCTCACTCTCTCTCTTTCTCTCCCTGCACCTCAACTTGCTGCGCCGTTCCCAGAGGAGGATTTTCTGGGAGCAAGTTGCATGTCTTTCACCCATAAACGAATGTCTACAAAGATGCTGTCTCAGCACAGGCTGCCCCACAGCAAAAATCAAAATATCAATAACCTCTTATAGCATTAAGGAAAATGCCTAAATCTTACGTGCTCTTTTTTTTCCTCCTCTGTCTTTTTGCCAATATCTCTCAACCACTTACACTTGGCACGAGCCCTGCTGAAGATTTTACGTACACATTAGACAGCCTCTTCTATCTCTCTCTCTCCCTGTCTTTGTCTGTCCAAGTCCATTTATTTTTGGCTGGATAAGCTCTGTTTTTACATGTTCTCTGAAATTCTCAATTCACATCCGTCTATCACAGCATTCTGCAGTCAACATTTTTAAAATAATCTTATATTTTACTTTTGTCCCTGACAACCAGTTTTCTGCACTGTGTTACTTGTCTCTAATATAACTCCTTGTTCTCTTTCTTTTAACATAATAAATTAATGTAAACTCAAAACAGTGTTTTATGTTTATTTATTTATTTTGCAAGCAGTTGTATAAAAAGCTGGATAGTGTAAAGTTAGCTGGTCATTATCACAGAAATAAACCTGTTCAGGAATATCCTCTGTGCTTTTCGTCAGGGCCCGGATCACCCTACTGGGGGTTATTTTGTGATGAATGACTGACTGTACAAAATTAATTATCTTTTTTTATTATTATTATTGTAGATTTCCTCTTACAGAGAAAGTTAAATAATCTTTGAAATTATTTCATCCAAAAAAGATTGATTAAAAATCCTTTGAAATTTGAACATAAAGCATTGAAAAGCCATTATTTATTATTTTCTAGATACACAACATTTATGTTTTCCTCTTGATCATTTTTGGACGCATAAGTGTAAATCTCCATTTGAAAGTGCAACCTCTCCACTGGATGCACTCACTTGGCCTATACATTCAAATCTGAATTTGACAGGGGATAACTGCTGAGAATATCTAGACCAGATATGCAGACAAATTATGCAGTTAAAGGACAGGATATTCAGCACTCTCAAGATATGACTTTAATAGAAAGGGCAGATGTTGTGATCTAGAAAGAGAAAACTGAGATGAGATGTATGAGACTGACAAAGAGTAAGAGAAGGAGATGCAGGGTGAATGGTGGTAAAGCTGAATGATTGCTTGGTGAGAATTATTATTGATGATTCAGGCAACGTGAATTATTAACGAGAGAGGAAAAGCATCTCTGAATGTGTCTTTGACATTGAATACTGACAGAGATCGATGGAGAGGCCAGGGGAGAGAGCAGAGGAGAGGATGGACAGAACAAAAGTAGTGGGTAAACCGAGAGCCCTGACACAGGGGCACAGGGAATAGGTCAGGGTTTTAGAGATTAAGATTTATTTTTTATATTAACGTCTTAAAATTGTTTTAAGCTTTAGATGTGCAAGCAACAGAAAGGACACTACATAAAACAAAGTCAATCTATAATTTTATAATCAACAGTTAATAGGGAAATTGGCCTCTAAGAGCAGTAGAAAGAGAGAAATAGATGGTTTCTAAGCAAATTTGTTTAGAAAAGGCTAATTCCAAAGTCACAAAGCTTGTTACTTTGCAAATTTGTTTTCTGCATTTGATTATATCTTTCCCACAATATACATTATATACATGTACATTATATACATGCACTGTACTGTGACAATGAAATTCACAAGGTAAAACATCATATAATATGTACTTGTATTGCTTTCGATGTAGAAAAGGGTGAATATAATTATGTTTTTATAAGCATTTTTTATACTGTCCCAACTTTTTCGGTATTGGGGTTGTACAAACTCTACCAAAATTTCTAATATCTAAAGTTCTGAATATAAACTTGTTGAATTTGCAGTAATTCCGAAAAATATTATGTCAACTTTACTATGTTCAATATGTTCTTCTGGATCATTCATGTACTGATTTGAAGTTCTCCCTGTCATTTTGCGTCTTTTAATTGTGTTAATGACATAATAATAATGTTCGCTTATTCAGAATACTGTCTCTATTATGTTGATTGTGAACAATGGTACTGATCCATTCTTTACTGATAATGATCGTTCTTCCACAATTAAACAGGAAAAAACACTTTTAACAGTTTTTGCTCACTTTTGCTAATTTTTAAGTTTTCACAACCCTTGAATGCATGCACAATAATAAGAAACAGAAAAAAATATTTCTTAACCTTGATTCCTGTTTCCCCATTTTGTCCTTTCTCTCACTTCTTTATAAAGTTGACTGTGTGCTTATGACTTCTGATATATTGTTATTGCCCTAATGTACAAAGGTATAGTTCTACATTGTGTGCCTGTGCTCTCAGTCCTGTCTAAACTAAATGCAGATCCATGTGTTTTTGAAATACAGAAGTTGTGTATGTATTTGTGAGCGCATGTTCATCCTCACATGTGTGTCTCTGGTTTTGTTGTCCAGGTGCAGATCTGTCCTCAGGGTCAATGGGTCAAAGTGAAGGGACAGATCCTCTGGGACAGTCTGCCATGGTCATTCAACTATCCTGCCGCTTTTGTCCATCCTTTCTCTCTCTTTCCAGTCTACTCCATCCCCCGCCTGAGAAGTGCTGTCATCTGGCGTGACACTAAGAGGGGACAGGGATCGCTTCCAATCACCCTCCATCAGCTTTTATTGCCATGATGACAGACAGACAGGCTGATGGCGGTAAGCTGTCACCTCTGATTATCTGTGTGCTGGAAACTGATGCTCTTCTAATGTTCAGAGAACATTAGAAATCCCAAATATACATGTTCTCTCAATGTCCGTGCGATCCACTGACTAGACAAGGAGTGTAGTGAAAGGATTGGGAGGTATGGCTTAAGGTGGATTCTCTTGATTTGTTAACTTTATATTTATTTTAAATATTCAGATACAATTTTCTTGGTGAGGATTTTAGTCACACAATGCTACATTCTGTTTTATATAAATTAAATATTTAGAATGCTGCCATCGTCTGTGGGTGGGTGGCATGAAGGTCCATGAAAATTTTGTCCCAGCCCCCACCTATTTCTAATTGATAAAACCTTAAACTTAGTTTTGGTGTAACCTAATTCAGTTTTTAAGCAGGTTGATTTAGTGATGTTAAATAATATTTTGGAGTTGAAAAAAAAAACCCACTTAATTTAGATCATTAGCACATGAAGCACATCTTTTAGGCTAACATTTTTTCAGAGTACCTTAAGTGCACATTCACATTGAGATATGATCCATACAATATATGATCCACTGAGTGGCCATATTAAAACAATAAAGCAGCCTTTGTGCTTTTGAAGTGTCTACTGACATGCCCATAAAAGTGACCCAGTAATACGTTAGAGTATGCCATCTTCAAATAACACACACTTACACATATATACACACACACACACACACACACAGAGAACCATTGCAGAGTGTGTGTGCAGGGCAAAGGGTTAATAGTCTGTCTTTCTTTACAGCACATTACTGGCTGGACACTCTGTTAGCAATGATGTGGAGGTCAATCACACTTGTCCCCTCACATTACAGCCACAGGGTGACAGAGAGAGACAACACACAGATTCTCACACACTATTAGAGTGGAACAGCCTGCCCTGTGTCTCCTTTGATGGGGGAAGCACTCACAAGCAATCAAGGGAAACCCTTACCACCAGTTCAATCACAGGCCTGAGTGTGTGTGTATGTGTGGTTTGTGTGCTGCATTAGTAGATACCTTGAGAGATATTGAATTCAGAAGACACAGAAAAGAAGATAAAAGTAGAAAATCATTTGTATTATTATGATATTATTATGTTCCTGGAAGTACTATTACATACATGAGTCCACAAAAAAATAAAAATTGTATACAGTAACAACATTTTCAATTTCAATAAGTATAGCACTTTTCACAATACAGTTCATATTGTTCCATAGCAGCTTTATACAACTTTACAACCCTTAGTGAGCAAAAACTTGCTATGATGATTTGGTATAAACCCACCTCCTTAAGCTGGCACACTTTTTAAAAACTATATACAAATATATAGGTCAGACCAGGGCTAGTTGTCACACTTTTTACTCCAGTGAATATTTATCAGGGTAGCAGTGCTGGTCCTCCATAAATGGTGTAACAATGCTAGCAAGGAAAATGAAGATGATGGCGTGAAGATGAACACAAGTGCAGTTTATTTAAACAAAACGTGAAATCCATAAACATGAACTAAACATGAACTAGACTTGGCTCTTAAATATAAAACAAAACATAAACATGAGCTTGGATTGGCTTTACAAAGTTTGCATGAACACATTCACATACACTACTTGACAAAGACACAATGGAAAACATGAGGCTTAAGTACATGGGAAACATCAACCAATGAACAGACCGAACTATAAACAAGACAATGACCATGGACCAATTACATAACAGAACTAATAAACTAAAACCAATGACAAACTAGAACTGATAACAACATAATGAAACAAACCAATGAAAACAAGACACATGAACATGGAGGGAAACATGAACTCACATAGCAAGAGAACCACATGACATGAAACAGGAACTAGACTTTTCAAAACAAAAGACATGAAATACATGAACACACCCATTAAACATTACAAACGGAATCTAAGTTGTGTAAATAATTTCTTATTTTTTATCATATCATATTTTACATTCTTATTAATCTTGATATTATCATGGAGCTCATACTCCAGGTCTCCAGCCTTTACATTAGACCACTGTTTTACAATAGAAATGCCACAATGAAAGTAAATTCATAATTTGTGTCAGGAGTACACATCAAAGCATGCAAAATCTAAAAGTGGGTTTTAGAATGTAATAAAGAATCTCATACCTGTTCACTTGTGCAAACTCTGCTGTCATGTCAATGCTTTAATAAACAATATTTATTAGACCTTTAAGTCCACAGTTTGCTCATTTAGAGAAAATTTATGGATTTACGAATGTTCACTTCAGATTTCTTAAGGTACTATTTATTGGACCAAAAAACTCAAAAATAAGCTGCCAAAATATAATTTCACTCTTGATGGATGTACTGTTACCAACTGTATCATCTTCAACTGTGAAGAACTTATGTGTTATATTTGATAATCCTTTGACAATCAAATTACCAATGTTTGTAGAACAGCATTCTTCCTCCTAAGAAATATTGCTAAATTATGTCACATGCTCTCTGTTGCTGATGCCAAAAAACTATTTCATGCATTCATGACCTCAAGACTAGATTATTGTAATGCATTACTGGGAGGATGTCCTGCAAGATCAATAAATAAACTTCAATTGGTTCAAAATGCAGCAGCCAGAGTGCTAACGAGAACCAAGAAATATGATCATATTAGCCCCGTTTTATCATTGTTACATTGGCTACCTGTTAAATTTCGTATTAATTAAAAAATTCGGTTAAATAAATACAAAGCTTTGAATGGTCTGGCTCCACAGTACTTAAGTGACCTTCTACCATGCTATATTCCATCACGTTCATTATGATCGCAAAATTTTGGCCTGTTAATAGTTCCAAGAATATCAAAATCCACAAAAGGATGTAGACCCTTTTCATATTTGGCTCCTAAACTATGGAATAGTCTCCCTAACACTGTTCAAGATGCAGACACATTCCTCTAGACTTAAGACTCATCTATTTAGCCAGGTATACATCTAATTTATCCTTCAACACACAATTAGGCTGCTTTAGTTTGGTCTGCCAGAACCAGAAACCAGAAACATTGATCATGATCTATAAATATGCAATAAATTGAATGGCATCTACGCTAATGTTATTTTATTTGTTTCCCTGTCTCAACCTTGGGACTCCTATCCTGAGGTCACCAGAACCAGCAGGATTCAGCTCCATTCCTGCTTCGTGTTGCACTCCACTGCTACATGTCTTTGAGTTATGATGACCATGCAGCCGGTGCCAGCCATACATCACTTCATTCTATTATGATGGACTTCAGGGGATGAACTGATGCCAACTCCAACCATAAGACATGGGATACTTCATATGCCATTGTCTGAACCTTGGACGGACCACACCGAACCTCACTGTAATTACCAGCCAGGTTAACTGCGATGCACCTCACTGATCTCTGCCTACATCACTTTGGTCTATTGATGGACTACACTCTTGAAATGGAATACATAGACTATCAATTGCTAACAAAACACTTCATCAGTCAATTAACAAGGACAATTGCATCTATGTGAACTTCTGCAGTTAATATAGGATGGACTTCAAAGACATTAGTCATTAATATTACAGTTCATACAAAATCTATGTTTAAACACTGTCTCTTAACACTTACTTAGATTAATAATTTTAAACCATGACTTGCACTATACACAAGTAATATTGGCATTATATTCATGATGTTAGCCAGAGGGGAACTGGCCCCCACAGTGAGCCTGGTTTCTCCCAAGGTTATTTTTCTCATTAACCAACATCTTGTGGAGTTTTGTGTTCCTTGCCACAGTCGCCTTCGGCTTGGTCACTGGGGTTATAAATACAATTATTCAGCAATCAGCTAAAGACTTCTCGTCTGCACTTTTGCACGAATGTAACGGAACCAGCTTGCAATCATGATCTGCTCTGGTCTCTGGCGCGCACATGCAAAAACTGGGCTTCACTTAAGAGCAGACCTCAAAACTGATAAGACCCATTTTAATTCTAGTGAGACTTTTCTAGTTTAAAGTGTTACGCAACAGTATGCAGCCCTGCCAATCAGTACTGAGGAGGAAAAGAGCAACACTGTGAAATGCACCAAAAAATAAAATAATTACATATCATCACCTTTAATAATTTTTTTCACGATTTTACATGAGTAAAAGTAACTTATATTTTCACAAAATGTTATAGTTTCATATGAAATAATCTAAAGGTAGAATCTATTAGACCTTATTTTATATCAACAGTGGCAGTTGTAGTTAAAGTTCCAAGATGTGTTTCAGCTAGTACTTATTTTTTCATAAATACTATTATTTATTATTAATATTACTATATTTTAGATTAGCTACATTGACGTAACCATGGTAATGAGGAGCCCTTCCTCCTGTGTAAAATGTATGTTCTGTTTGAATTGTTTGAAATTAGAAAAAAAACAGGATAATAATGGGCCCATATAAGTAAATATGCTCTTCAATTTTTAAAAGGAGGAGAGAAAATTTCCTGTAGATTTTGTTGTTGACGTCAACAACAAAAATAATGTCACTTGATGCATGTCCTTGTACTTGAAAACCATGAACAAAACTATGCAACATAAAAGGAAATACATTAAATACAGGTTACGTTTTTAATATGGTGGGTCGCCGCATATAAAATCTGTCCTGAAGCAAAACCAGTTGAGGACCACCGAGTTAAAGTTACAGACAGGAGCAGTCTGGCTGCACTGTTGCACAACTACAGTAAATGTTAATTGTTAAAATTCGGAGAACATTACTTTAAAAGCTGACACAGCTGATGTTATTTAAAAAAATATCAAAACGTTGTTTTGGCCAACAAATACATTTCTAACACTTAAAACAGTGAAAATATTGGGAGAGCGTGAAAGTGTTTGCTTTGGCCCCCTGACCAACTTTCCAGATGTGTCATTCAGCTTTATGTATGTCCTAAATAGAGGTTTGTCTCTGTCAGTCTGTAAACATATGGGACAATGAGCATCAATAGAGAGGGAGAGTTTGACTGTGTGAGAGTGTGTTGGTCAGTTTGAATTAATTCTGTTCATTGATGTCAACAGAAGTGACATTGTCAGGCAAAGTGACTGTTCTCAGTGAGAGCTTATGTGTAAGTGTTTTTATACATATGCAACACATGCAGTTTACAGTTTACTGCCTTATTCCAAAGTGGATTAAATTTATTATTTTCCTCAAAATTCTAAAAACAATACCCCATAATGACATTGTGAAAGAAGTTTGTTTGAAATATTTGCAAATTTATAAAAAATAAAAAATGAAATAAATCACATAAGTATTCACAGCCTTTGCTCAATACTTTGTTGAAGCACCTTTGGCACCAATTAGAGCCTCAAATCTTTTTGTGTATCATGCTACAAGCTTGGCACACCTATTTTTGGGCAGTTACTCCAATTCTTCTTTGCAGGACCTCTCAAGCTTCATCAGGTTGGATTGGGAGTATCGGTGCACAGCCATTTTCAGATCTCTCCAGAGATGTTCAATCGGGTTCAAGTCTGGGCTCTGGCTGGGCCACTCAAGGACATTCACAGAGTTGTCCCGTAGCCACTCCTTTGTTATCTTGGCTGTGTGCTTAGGGTCATTGTCCTGTTGGAGGATGAACCTTCACCCAAGTCTGAGGATCAGAGCGCTCTGGAGCAGGTTTTCACAAGGATGTCTCTGTACATTGCTGCATTCATCTTTCCCTCAATCCTGACTAGTCTCCAGTTCCTGCCACTGAAAAACATCCCCACAGCATGAATGCTGCCACCACCATGCTTCACTTTAGGGATGGTATTGGCCAGGTGATGAGCGGTGCCTGGTTTCCTCCAGACATGACACTTGCCATTCAGGCAAAGGTTTCATCAGACCAGAGAATTTTGTTTCTCATGTTCTGAGAGTCCTTCAGGTGCCTTTTGGTAAACTCCAGGCAGGACGTCATGTGCCTTTTACTGAGGTGTGGCTTCCGTCTGGCCACTCTACCATACAGGCCTGATTGGTGGAGTGCTGCAGAGATGGTTGCTCTTCTGGAAGGTTCTCCTCTCTCCACAGAGAAATGCTGGAGCTCTGTAAGAGTGAATCGGTTCTTGGTCACCTCCCTGACTAACGCCTTTCTCCCCTGACCGCTCAGTTTGACCGGGTGGCCAGCTCTAGGAAGATTTCCTGGTGGATCCAAACTTCTTCCATTTATGGATGATGGATGCCACTGTGCTCATTGGGACCTTCAATGCTGCAGAAATTTTTCTGTACCCTTCCCCAGATCTGTGCCTCGATATAATCCTATCTCAGAGGTCTACAGATAATTTCTTGGACTTCCTGGCTTGGTTTGTGCTCTGACATGCACTGTTAACTGTTGGACCTTATATAGACAGGTGTGTGCCTTTCCAAATCATGTCCAATCAACTGAATTTACCACAGGTGGACTCCAATCAAGTTGTAGAAACATCTCAAGGATTATCAGTGGAAACAGGAAGCACCTGAGCTCAATTTTGAGTGTCATGGCAAAGGCTGTGAATACTTATGTACATGTGATTAGTTTTATTTTTTATTTTTAACATATTTGCAAAGATTTCAAACAAACTTCTTTCACATTGTCATTATGGGGTATTGTTTGTAGAATTTTGAGGAAAATAATTAATTTAATCAATTTTGGAATAAGGCTGTAACATAACAAAATGTGGAAAAAGTGAAGTGCTGTGAATTCTTTCCGGATGCATGGAATATACAGTGTATACTGTATGTCTATGTGTTTCTATGTCTGACTTTCTGTTTGTGTGAAAAAGACAAAGAAATTGAGTTAGACTTTAAAGTGAGTAAGAAAAAGTGTGATCTATTCTGTATCCTTATATATTTCCCTATTGTCATTGTCCCCACGCATACTGACCTAAATTTGATTAGAAATCCCTCGTTAAGACCCTGATGGATTGTTCCTCATTTGGAGGCACTTTGCATATGCACCATTTGCCCTGTTTATGATGCATAAAGGCGGGGCCTTTCTCCCCTCCCTTCCCAAAATCAGCCATCAAGCCCCACCCTCCACAATAAAGCCAAGGTTAATCCCTATCCCCATGTTCCGAACCATCTATCACCATGAAAATCTTTGAGTGCTGTATTACATTTGACATGAGGAGTGGGATGCTAGGGAAGTGTCGCTCCATTGTCTCCCAAAGCACCCATAAAGGGCATTTAAGGAACCCTCTCACAATGAGTTAAGCAGCACGGACTAAAAATGCATTTGGAGGTATGCAGGTGTATATTAATGTTTTGGCAGAGCCAATTATCACATTGACACTATAGGTTCTGTGTAAAATGTTTTACCATAATAATAATTATTTGCTTTTGTGACTTTTTCATATCTTATAAATAATAGTATAAATCACAGTAAATCAAAATCATTTGATCACAATTACATACACTATCTATAAATTTTTTTAAATAATTCATGAGAAACAAGCAGAATTAATTTCTATGCAAATCATATGTAAATTCCCCCTTTAAATTGAATTAAATTTACAATACATATGATTGGTTCAATGAACTATTGACATATAAATTTGTGTTTCATGAATGAGGCGCATAGTCTTTATCATGTATAAAAAGTATTTTGTCCAGAAGACAAACAATGTATATAGCTCTAGTACACCTATCTAAAAAGGAATTTTAAAAAAATGGAAAGACGCTCTGTTATGACAACAAGATTTTGGCATAAAGCATGCTGATTTTTGGCATTGACTAACCAACTGAGAATTGTGTCAACATTGTATATCTCATATGTTTTTTAAAGATTGTATAACATTTACTCACGTCTGTTCAAGTGAGTAAATGTTGTGTAAAAATATCTGCAGAAGTTATTTGAAATTTTCCTTGAAAATCTTTATCTAATATATATGAAAATTTCCCAAATCTGCAAAAATAGACAGAAAATGTCATGTTACTTTAGTAACTTTTGTTCCATGGTGGAGGGAACGAGACGTTGTGTTGATGTAATGACACTAGGGGTCATTCTTCAGAGCCCTGAACACCTCCCATTCTTTGAGAAAAGGCCAAAAAGAATTGGCTAGTGGAATTTGCATGCCACTCCCGTGAACATACGGGTATAAAAGGAGCTGAAATTTCCACTTCATTCAGGTTTTGTGCTGAGAGGCTGCGACATGGTCCGGACATTTCAGCGGCTAGTAAAGTGTTGTGGCAAGAGGGGCACAATGTCTCATTCCCTCCATCAGGAAACGGAGGTTACAATAGTAACCATGATGTTTCCCTTCTTTCACTCACTCGACGTTGTGTCTATGTAGTGACACTAGGGGAGCCTATAGAAAAACACTACAACAGCTGAACTGTGTTATGTGAACTGCTGATGCAGGTGCAAGCAGCCTGCTGCATATATAATAGCAGGTGCATCAGACCACGTGTAACCTCCCTTAATGCCCCGCAGAGACCACATCCTGCCCAAAAGGGGAGGTCAACATATGGCAATACGACACATGGTCTCAGCAGCCATACATGGAAGAGGTGTGGTGGTAGGTCCCATCATGAAAAGGGGGGGGGGGGGGGGGGGGGGGGGGAACTCTACAAACCCAGGCACCTGTGGAGCACCCATCCCGGTACAGGGCATATTAGATGCCGTAGTGGGGCTGGCTGCAAACTCCTCCGCCGAATTTGTGAACCATAGGGCTAGGGAGGAAGGACATCAAGGTCCACGGCTTTGTGAACTCGACTGGCGGTCAAAGCGCACGTTTTCACCTCAGGAGAGGGGAAAGGGGCTATACTCAAATGATACACTCGGCCAGCTGAACTCGTACCAGAAAGAACACGGGATGAAACCAGCTCAACCCGGAGATTGTAAAATCTCAAGAAGGTATTGGGTGTTGCCCAGCACGCTGCTCTGCAGATGTCTGCTAGAGACGTGCCATTGGCCAGTGCCCACAAGGACGCCACACTCCTTGTAGAGTGTGCACAAACCCGCAAGGGGGCGGGCACAGCTTGGGTTTGGTACGCCAATGCAATATTATCCATGATCCAGTGGGTAAGCCTCTGCTTAGAGACAGCATTCCCTTTCCGCTGTCCACCAAAGCAGACAAAGAACTGCTCAGAGTGCATAAAGTTCTGCATGCGATCCAAGTAGGTGCGCAAAGCACGCACTGGACACAGCAACGACAGGGCTGGGTCTGCCTCCTCCCGGGACAGCGCTTGCAGTTTCACCATCTGAACCCTGAAGGGGGTCATGGGAACATTGGTCACATAGCCCGGTCAGGGTCTCAGGATCATGTGAGAATCTGCCAGATAAAACTCCAGGCAAGAGCCGCTGACAGAGAATGCTGGCAGGTCCCCCACCCTCTTGATGGAGGTGAGCGCAATCAGGAGGGCCATCTTTAAGGAGAGGGCTTTCAGCTCGACTGACTCTAGAGCCTCAAATGGGGCTCTCCGAAGGCTCAAGAGGACCACAGAGAGATCCCATAAGGGGAAGAGGCATGGACTGGGAGGATTCAGCCTCCGGGAGCCTCTTAGGATCCTGATGATCAGTGGTGTGTGGCTATAGCGGCTACGTATATCTTCAAGGTGGAGGGGGCAGTCGCCCCTCCAGCCTCTCCTACAAGAAGGAAAGCTCTGACCCGACTGCACATCTCTGGGGGTCTTCGGCTCGGGAAGAACACCAATTTGTGAACAAATGCCACTTCAGAGCATAAAGCTGCTTGGTACAGGGTGCTCTGGCTTGAGTGATCGTGTCTACGACTGATGGTGGTAGGCCACTTAGATCTTCCATGTCCCATCCAAGGGCCAGACGTGGAGGTTCCAGAGGTCTGGGCGTGGGTGCCAGATTATGCCCCAATCCTGAGAAAGAAGGTCCTTCCTCAGAGGATTCCGCCTGGGAGGTGCGGTCATGAGGAGCATGAGGTCCTGGAACCAAGTCTGGGTGGGCCAATATGGGGCCACTAGGGTGACTTTTTCCTCATCCTCCCTGACTTTGCACTGGGTCTTTGCAAGAAAGGGGGAATGTGTATTGCGCAGCCCCCGGGTACAGTTGTGTGTCAACGCATCTGTCCAGAGGGGGGCTCCTGTCAGGGAATACCAGAGCGGGCAGTGGGATGATTCCCGGGAAGCGAACAGGTCCACCTGTGCTTTGCTGAATCGACTCCAAAAACGCAAGGTCTGTCCAAGTGCTGAATAAGTGGCGGCAGAGCGGTGTGATAGCTACGCGATGTGTACCGCATTGCCATGCCCATCTTGGGTCTCGAGTCTGAAGCCACTGCTGGAACAGTCTCAAATGCATCAACCCGAGCGGCGTGACTGCCGCTGAGGAAGCCATATGCCCCAGGAGCCTCTGAAATTGTTTCAGTGGAACCACTGTCCTCTTCCTGAATGACTTCAGGCAGTTCAGCACAGTCTGCACACGCTCGCTTGTGAGGTGCGCTATCATTGAGAACAAGTCTAACTCCATGCCGAGAAAAGGGATGCTCTGGACCTGCTCTTTTCCCAGTTGACCAAATCCCTGTGCGCTCACAGAATTTCTCAAGAGTGTGCAAGAATCAGCCAGTCATTGAGGTAGTTGAGTATGCGGATGCCCACTTCCCTTAATGGGGCAAGAACTGCCTCTGCAACTTTCAAGAAGACACGAGGGGACATGGACAGGCCGAATGGGAGGACCTTGTACTGAAACAGCTGGCACCTGTCAGATTTCAGAGTCAGATGGTTCTGTCCAGCCACCATGACGGGCTGGAAAGCGTTAGCTATGCGTCCAAGCTCTGGGCGAGGGGCACTAAGCAGACGATCGCGTCTGACGTACCTGGGGTGAGGCCTCGTGGCATGGGGGAAGCAGACGACATTGCGTCGAGGAGCTTTGCTTCAACCCGAGGCGGCTGTGCTGAGGGGGAGCTCAATGCACTTACCTTGCTCTGCAAAACCGGCATAGGTTGGGTTAGTGACTGAGGAGGAGGGCCTTTTGGGCCATCCTCGAGCCTCGTCACAACCGGTGGGTAGTAGGTGTGGTGTGCCGGGCGGGCGAAGGCAGGGAGGCTGCAATGACAATGGAACCAATCATCAAGCCGCAAGCTCTCAGGGGAGGGTGGAGGGTTCCAGTCCAACCCAGTGCTCTGTATAAGCCTCAGACTGGGTGGGCAGACCCGAAGTATAAAGGCAACTGGGTGGGCAGACCCGAAGTTGGTAGAGTCATCGGCGTCCGACATCGCCTGTGTGCTCTCCGATGCAGCGATCGAAGATTCAT
The DNA here is from genome assembly GCA_032164185.1 of Moxostoma hubbsi. Classification (NCBI taxonomy): domain Eukaryota; kingdom Metazoa; phylum Chordata; class Actinopteri; order Cypriniformes; family Catostomidae; genus Moxostoma; species Moxostoma hubbsi. The sequence continues at coordinate 22,308,798 of JAVLUX010000010.1, forward strand.
CCTGCTTGCAGGCCCCGAAAGAGACATCATGCTGGACCTAATGTGGGCTGGTCTCATTTCGGAACCGGACGGGAGCAAATGAGCGTGTGCTGGGAATTACCCAGCGAGACCGCACCCATTGAACTCCCATGGGCCAGCCTCATACCCGTAGGTAGAAGGCGCAGCACGGGGTGGCAAGAGTGGCTTACCCTCAGAAGAAGGAAAGCCGCGACCGCAACATTGCCAAGGTCATATTCTAGAAATGAGAACATGAACCATCCACAAATGCTGCCTCAATATGATCACTGCCAAGAAACGTGAGGCAGCTCCAGTGACCGTCGGAAGCGAAGAGATAATGATCGCATCCAGGAATCACACAAAGACAGGTCTTTAAAAAGACATTTAACGTCAATGTGTGTTCTAATAGAGAAAATATACTCTTTAGCAGGAATATACTGTACACTCTTTTAGCACTGTCGAAGCACCCAGGGGAAAAATCTTAACTCGTCGTGCAAAAGGAGAGAAAGCCGCTGGAAATGTGTCGTATATCTAATAGCATACAGCTAAGAGGCTTAAGAGGTGCATGGAACTGCAGTAGTATTCAACTCGCTGATAGTACAACTGCTCGGCACCGAAAAAAAAAAATCTGAATGGAGTGGGCATTCCAGCTCCTTTTATACCCGTATGTCCAGAGGAGTGGCAAGCAAATTCCACTTGCCAATTCTCATTGGCCTTTTCTCAAAGAATGGGAGGTGTTCGGGGTGTTCTCAAGAGCGACCCCTATTGTCACTACATCGACACAACGTCGAGTGAGTGACAGAAGTGGAACTTTATTAACACAAATTGACTGCATTTATATTAATCTTGATCTTAAAATGATTTTAACTAAATGCTTGAAATTTGCTTTGTTTATGTACTACATACAAATTCACATATTTGTAATTATACAGTATATACTGTAATTCACATATTTCCTTGTGTGTTGTGCCATAGTTTAGATTACTTTATTATTCCAAATATCCATCCATCCATCCATCCATCGTCAACTGCTTATCCTGTACAGGGTCACGGGGGGCTGGAGCCTATCCCAGCTAACATTGGGCGAAAGGCAGGGTACACCCTGGACAGGTCGCCAGTCCATCGCAGGGCCACACATATACAGACAACCACTCACACTCACATCCACACCTAGGGCAATTTTTTGGGAGACATCAATTAACCTAGCCTGCATGTCTTTGGATGGTGGGAGGAAGCCAGAGCACCCGGAGAGAACATGCAAACTCCACACAGAAAGGCCAGGGCAACCGGGGTTTGAACCCACAACCTTCTTGCTGTGAGGCGACAGTGCTAACCGCTGCACCACCGTGTCGCCCTATTCCAAATATATTGTGGTAAATATTAATAGTTAAGAATGTAGGTGTGTCAAAAATGTTACATTTGCACTCATTGATTATTATTGTTATAGTAAGGCAGACAGGTCATCATACGGACAATCCACATGCAATTCTTAATTAGATTTCTTGAACAAGATACAGAAACTTTCACTCTTCCATGTCACCACACTTCTTCATGTCTTTCTTTTTTCCTCTCTATCTCCCTCTGTATCGACTAGCCATCAAATCTCCCATCCTCACAGCAGGCCATTTCTCCTTGTCTCAGCAGTCTACACCTCCCCCTCCATTACAGCTCATAATCTCATCTGAAATGGCAAATGACCCTATAAGAGAGAGAGGGAGGGAGAGAGAGAGAGAGAGAGAGAGAGAGAGAGAGAGAGAGAGAGAGAGAGAGAGATGTGAACAGGAAGCATGTACGTAGCGTGGACGTCCAAAAGGTTAGGGAAAGCTGGTAAGGGAGCAAATTCTGAATATGCCAGCCATGGAGAGGCAAGTAGATGAGTGAGAAGCATAGAGATGGGGCAGAGAAATTGGCTGTGGATAGACCATGATATTATGTAGTAAATGCATTATTGTTGGAAACCACACATAACACTGTTTTATGCACTGAGAAATGAGCAAATATGTGACCTAAAATAAGCCTATTTCATGACTATCTGACCTCTTATTGACTATGACTGCCACTTGGTCACTCTTATGCTAATCTGATGCAGCCTTCAAGTGGTTTATAATTATAGTTGTTTTTCTAAGTGACAATCAAAACAAAAGACTCCACTACTTCAAGGCGTAAAGCCTATTTAAACCAAGTCCACATTTTTGGCTAAAAACAAAGAATGTATAATCAAAATAAAATAGTTTTTTTTTTTTTTTCAATTCATATCTATGAATTTTTTAACAAATTGTACAAACAGTAGTATTATGATGATTCATCAAGATTTTATCCAGTGGCTAAATTGAATTTTAATTGTTCAGATGCAATTTATTCAGGTATCCAAACAATTGTGAATCCAAACAATTGTGTGTGTGTGTGTATATATATATATATATATATATATATATATATATATATATATATATATATATATATATATATATATATATATACACTACCGTTCAAAAGTTTGGGGTCACTTGTCTGAAATTTTTCTCATGATCTTAAAAATCTTTTGATCTGAAGACATTTGCTTAAATGATTGAAATTAGTTTTAGAGACAAAAATATAATTGTGCCAATATATTAATTTATTTAATTACAAAACTAAAATTTTATTTAAAAGAAAAAATATGTTTTTGAAATGGATGACCGAATAATTAAGAAAAACATCCACTAAGTGCCCTGCATATAGATGGGAACTCCTTCAATACTGTTTAAAAAGCATCCCAGGGTGATACCTCAAGAAGTTGGTTGAGAAAATATCAAGAGTGCATGTCTGCAAATTCTAGGCAAAGTGTGGCCACTTTTAAGATGCTAAAATATAACACAGTTTTGGGTTGTTTAGTCACAGCATAATTCCCAAATTTTCATTTCTGTTATTCCATAGTTTTGATGACTTTACTATTATTATAAAATGTGAAAAAAAATAAAAATAATAATAAATAAAGAATGAGTAAATGACCCCAAACTTTTGAACGGTAGTGTATATATATATATATATATATATATATATGTATATATATATATATATGTATATATATATATATATATATATATATATATATATATATATATATATATATATTATAATTGTTGATTGTTGCACACAAGTCATGCATTCAGCACTTTATCTTGCTCCCTTACAATGGCTTGCTAAGGGGCACACGTCCTACAGCTGTCACAGAAATGCAGTATGCACATACTGTACATAAGAACATTATACATTTTTTAAATCTATATAAATAATATATATATTTAAATATACGTAACTCTAGTAATGTACTTAAAAGTAACAAAATGAATTGAAAGTCAATTAATTTAATCTGATTGCAAGAATTTAAAATTTAAATAAAAAATTAATTCGCTCTGCATCTACATTGTTATCAGATTACACCCAACACTGGATATTAACAGTATGGAATTAGTAACTGCACTGCCTCTCTTATGTAGATAAACTAATAAGTTGATAACTAATAATTGTTTCAAAATCTTTGGTCCATGTGAAAATGGTCCTATGTCTGTTTTAGTTTTACTCATGTTTACAGTATTTAATTTTTTTTTTACTTCTGTACTAGTATTTAAAAGAAAAAATCAGAATCCACACTTTGTTATGGTCCAATATCACTAACTTAAAGTACAATAGAATTGCAAAACTTTGTTGTGGTTTTCTCTTTTTTCCACCTTTTCCTCTAAAGGCATGGCATTCTCTGTTTAATTAATTGTTTCTTGGGCATTGTGAGAACATGTGCACACATGAAGGCTTTATTTGGATTTGTTCAGTCAGGCATATAAATATGCATCATCACACTGTTTCTATTGCATAAGAGCAGTTTTACCATATGCACTCAGTAATGGATGGAGAAATCCAACACTATATAGTGTTTTAATTCACGCTAGTACTTTAAGTAAAATTGTTTGGTTGTAGTGAATAAATTGTTTATTTACATGTCACAGACAAAGTGGTTTACTGTATGTAGTTGAGTGCTGAAAGAACAACTTGCACAAGTAATGATGCATCCATCAGTTTACAGATACAGTATTTTGGCCTTTTATCGCTGTGAGATGCACTGACTGGGTACATCTGTGTTGTAACAGTGGCAGCCCCCAAAATAAATATAAATAATTCAATTTATAGAAAAATAATTAAACAAATAAATTAGGTACCAGACAGGATTAGGCCTGTCAAAAATTATTTACCCATGATGGCTTGCAGTGTGTGAGGCACTGGTTTGTCAGACGATGTCAGACACTGCAATATGCTCTGGTCCCATCCCTGCTCATCATGGTGATGAGGTTTATAGTAGATTAGTGTCAATGAATGGCTGGATGTCTGGCTCATAGTCTTAATAATGACAGTATTTGACTAACTGGGGCCCAGGTCAGGAAGCAGACAAACTAGTTAGTCCGAACGTCTGCTAGATGCCTTGAGACGTCACACAGGTCACAGAAACTACAACACATAGAGACAGTATCACCTAGATATCTCATAGAGACTGTGTCTGTTTGCCAAACTACCAAACACAACACCCTCACTAAATAATTTAGAAAAATTTTGATTAAGGTTTATTTTGATAAATACACATCATATAAAAATAGGTCTAATAAACATTAGATCTCTTTCTACCAAAGCACTAATTGTTAATGAAATGATTACAGATCATAGATTGGATGCACTCTGTTTGACTGAAACCTGGCTTTAACAGGATTAATATATTAGTTTAAATGAATCTACTCCCCCAGGTTATTGTTATAAACATGAGCCTCATCTGAAGGGTCGAGGAGGAGGTGTTGCTACAATTTACAGGGAAGTTTTTGGTGTTACTCAGAGAACAGGATATAAATGTAAGTCTTTACCGTCAGATATAAATAAAAAAATCTCTGTCATCTTTTGTCCTTCCTACAATGTATAGATCACCCGGGCATTATTCTGATTTCCTTGGTGAATTTGCTAATTTTTTATCAGATCTTGTATTTACTGTAGATAGAGCTTTAATTGTTGGTGACTTCAACATTCACATAGACAATGAAAATGATACATTGGGAATAGCATTTATCGATATTCTCAACTCTCTTGGAGTCAGAAAAAATGTAACAGGACCAACTCATCGCCATAATAATACGCTCGATTTAATTCTGTCATATAGAGTTGATGTTGATAATATAGAAATTCTGCAGCAGAGCGATGACATTTCGGATGATTACCTCATCACTTGTATGCTGCAATCAGCTAATGTTACTCAATCTACACCACTCTATCGTTCAGGTAGAACTATTCTTTCAACCACTAAAGATAGCTTCACTAATAATCTTCCAGATCTATCTCATACACTCAATAAACCCCAAAGCCCAGAAACATTTTATGAAATAACAAAAAATATAAATGCAGTCTTCTCTAGCACTCTTGATATTGTCGCCCCACTTCAATTAAAGAAAATTAAAGAAATAAGCCCTGCACCATGGTACAATGATCACACTCATGCTCTCAAGAGAGCAGCTCGGAAAATGGAGGGCATGTGGAAAAAGTAGAAGTATATAGAAGTAGAAGTAGAATAGAAGTAGTTTGTGGTGCATGGAAGGATAGTGTCTGTAGATACAGACAGGCACTAAAAGCTGCGAGGTCAGCATATTTTACATACATAACTCATAGAAAATAACCACAACAATCCTAGATGTTTATTCAGTACTGTGGCTACATTGGTTAGGAATAAAGCTTAAACAGAACCAGATAATATGTCACAGCACAAGAGTATGACTTCATGAATTTCTATACAAATAGAATTTAAATAATCAGAAATAAAATTGGAATTATGCAATCATCTGTCATAGCACCTCAGAAAACAGTGTCTAATAATTTTCCTGACGTGCAACTTCAATCCTTCTCTGCCATAGGTCATGAAGAGCTAACAAAACTTATCGAAACATCAAAAGCCACAACATGTTTGTTAGATCCTATACCAACTAAGCTCTTAAATAGGTATCTCCTGTAATTTCAGAACCTCTTCTTAATATTATTAACTCCTCGCTATGCTTAGGACATGTCCCAAGAAACTTTAAAATGGCAGTTATCAAACCATTTATTAAGAAGCCACAACTTGATCCTGGTGAACTGGCTAATTATAGACCGATTTCAAATCTCCCATTTATGTCAAAAATACTAGAAAAGGTACTATCCTCCCAAATATGTTCATTTCTACAGAGAAATAGTATATACTAAGAATTTCAGTCAGGATTTAGGCCTCATCACAGTACAGAGACTGCACTTATCAGAGTTACAAATTACTTGCTCTTATCATCTGATCGCAGCTTAATTTCTCTTCTAGTGCTTTTAGATCTAAATGCTGCATTCGACACGATAGATCACGACATTCTCTTGAATAGGCTAGAGAATTATGTTGCATTAGCATGGTTTGGGTCATATTTAGCAGACCGCTACCACTTTGTCTATGTAAATGAGGAATTGTCAAACCAAACAAAAGTAAAACATGGAGTGCCACAGGGATCAGTTTTAGGGCCTCTGCTTTTCTCCATGTATATGCTTCCCCTGGGAGATCTTATCAGGAATCGCGGAATAAGTTTCCTCTGCTATGCCGACGATACACAATTTCTTCAAAACCTGGTGAGATTTCACAATTCTCTAAATTAGCAGAGAGTATCAATGAAATAAAAGATTGGATGGCCAGAAATGTCCTTCTACTCAATTCTGACAAAACAGAGGTAATAATTATTGGACCAAAAAACTCTAAAAATAAGCCACTACAATATAATTTGACTCTCGATGGATGTACTGTTACATCACCTTCAACAGCGAAGAACTTAGGTGTAATATTTGATAACAATCTGTCCCTTGAAAATTAAATGACCAATGTTTGTAGAACAGCATTCTTCCACCTAAGAAATATTGCTAAATTAAGGCACATGCTCTCTGTTGCTGATTCCAAAAAACTAATTCATGTGTTCATGACCTCAAGATTAGATTATTGTAATGCATTACTGGGAGGATGTCCTGCAAGATCAATAAATAAACTTCAATTGGTTCAAAATGCAGCAGCCAGAGTGTTAACGAGAACCAAGACATATGATCATATTAGCCCCATTTTATCATCGTTACATTGGCTACCTGTTAAATTCCGTATTAATTTTAAAGCTTTGAATTGTCTAGCTCCGCAATACTTAAGTGACCTCCTACAATGCAATATTCCATCACGTTCATTACGACCACAAAATTCTGGCCTGTTAATAGTTCCTAGAATATCAAAATCCACAAAAGGGGGTAGATCCTATTCATATTTGGCTCCTAAACTACGGAATAGTTTCCCAAACAGTGTTCGAGATGCAGACACACTCCCTCAGTTTAAGTCTAGACTAAAGACTCATCTATTTAGACAGGCATACACCTAATTTATCCTCCAACCCACAATTAGGCTGCTTTATTTGGGTCTGCTGGAACCAGAAACCAGAAACATTGATCATGATTTATAACTCTGCAATAAATTGAATGGCATCTATGCTAATATTATTTTATTTGTTTCCCTGTCTCAACCTCGGTACTCCTATCCTGAGGTCACCAGAACTGGCTGCATCCAGCACCATTCCTGCTTCATGTTGGACTCCACTGCTACGTGTCGCTGAATGACGATGACTAAATGTAGCCGGTGCCAGCCAAACATCACTTCAGTCTATTATGATGGACTTCAGAGGATGAACTGATGCCAACTCCAGCCATAAGAAATGGGATTCTTCAAATGCCATTGTCTGAACCTTGGATTTAGGACGGACCACACAGAACCTCACCGAAATTACCGGCCAGGTTGAAATGCGTTTCACATCCCTGACCTCTGCCTGCATCAACACGGTCTACTGATGGACTACGAACGATCTTGAAATGTAATGCATAGACTAACAATTTCCAATAAAAGCCTTCATCAGCCAATTAACAAGGACAATTGCATCTATGTGAACTTCTGCAGTTAATCCAGGATGGACTTCAAAGTCATTGGTCATTAATCTTACAGTTCAAACAAAATCGATGTTTAAACACTGACCCTTAACACTTACTTAGTTTAATCATTTTAAACCATGACTTTAACTATACATAAGTAATATTTACCTAATATTCATGATGTTAGCCAGAGGAGAACTGGCCCCCACAGTGAGTCTGGTTTCTCCCAAGGTTATTTTTCTCTACTAATCAACATCTTATGGAGTTTTGTGTTCCTTGCCACAGTCGCTTTCATCTTGCTCACTTGGGTTATTAATACAATTATTATTTAATTACTTGTTTTTAAACACGATTAACAATCGTATTTTATCTAATTACACAATGATGATTCATCGACATTATAGTTTTTTTGTCTGTTAATGCCTGATCTTCTGTAAAACTGCTTTGAAATGATGTGTGTTGTGAAAGGAGCTATACAAATAAAATTGACTTGACTTGGTTTGCAGGAATGCAGAGGGAGTGTCACAAATGAGTGGATGGCAGGCCAGAACACCAGAGCAATCACCTTTAGCTTTAGATACGACACAACTCTGTTACAAAGCACTTAGGCAGGTCAGCAGAGTCTTTGTAGTTCCTCGTTGCTTACGCCACAAACAAATAGAGTTAATTGTTTAATGGCAAACACATTTTAGTGTGGAGCGCTTTTATCAATTTTCATTTTTTTCTCTCTCCTCCATTCATGTTCCTTTTCTCACAGCACAAGTACACAAAGGCAACTTTTCCTCCTTGACCACCTCTGCACTAAACTTGTCATACCCCAGGTGCACTATGTGGCCATTTTATACACTCTAACATTAGGGATTGGTGAAGGATCCTTAAAGCGACAAGGTGGATTTTCACTCCACCACACTTTCCCCACCATATGAAGACAACCCATGGTTGGCAAAAAACATTGAATATGTCTCACCCCAGTTCTTTGAGATTTCTGCTTTGAGTATTTTTTCTGGATGAGATGGGTCACAGTGATGGGTTTTCATTCCATTTTACACTTCTTACATACCTTCACAAACCTCCTCACAACAGTCCACATTGTTTGTCAATGGGCACTGAAAATAGCCTGCTTGCATGTGAAGTGACTGAGACATGTAAACTACCAGTCACCAGGTTTGTTTTGTTGTTATGTGCCATCGTGTTACTACAGTGATACACCGGTGTGCAACACAGTGTCATTTAAACAATCCGCATGTCAGAGCCGCACTGGTTTGCAGGAATGCAGAGGGAGAGTCACAAATGTGGGGATGGCAGACCAGAACATCACAGCAATCACCTTTAGCTTTAGACGCTCAGTTTCGTCACAACTCAGAGCTCTCCGGCGGGTCAGCAGACTCTTTGTAGTTCCCTGTTACTCACAACACTCCACATTAACTAGAGTTAATTGTTTAACTGCAAACACTTTTTAGTGTGGAGCGCTCTTTATCAGTTTTCGCCATTTGTTCTCTCTCCTCCATTCACTTTCCTTTTCTCACAGCACAAGTACACAAAGGCAACATTTCCTCCTTGACCGTCACTGCACCATTCTGTTTCACTCCAAACTTGTTACACACCAGGGGCCAGTTGCACCAGCTATATGTAAGTTACAACTTAGCTTAGTTGTGGTGTAAATGGGCACTAAGTCTCTACAAAATATTTGTACCTTTGTACCATTAAACTTAGGTAGGACATAACCCTACATATAAACTAAACCAACCCTACATTAGAATAAAAAAGCAGACTGATATTTTATGACGTAAATGAGCTCATGTTTTGTGCGACAGGCATCAATAATTTTGATATATAGTATGATGTTGACCTTTACACTCATTTACATATATGAGAGAAAAAAACATACTTTAAGCTGCTCTGTAGCATGAAACCATTTAAGCGGTACAGTTTTCAGGGTGTGTTGCCCGGTGACAAGTTTAAACACACTCGATATATTTAGGATATTAAAATGAATAAATGTTTATTTTTCCAATCTGTTGTATTAGTATTTATTTATCACCCCTTATTTATTTTAGTTACAGTTCCTATATATTGTTATTTGCACAGGGAAAATCTACTATTTATGAAATCTACTTTTATTATGTATTGTATTTTAATGGGGATATAATTTATTACAGCTACAGTTACGTGAGCAAAGCTGCAAACAATGTTTGAACATCAACCGTAACAAAATCAAACTGAAGTTCACAGCTGATTAACACTTCTATGCACACATTTAATTTACATGTATGCATTTGGCAGACGCTTTTAACCAAAGCAACTTACAGTGCACTTTTTACAGGGACAATCCCCCCGGAGTAACCTGGAGTTAAGTGCCTTGATCAAGGACACAGTGGTGGTGGCTGTGGGGATCAAACTAGCATCCTTCTGATTAACAGTTATGTGCTTTAGCCCACTACACCACCACCACTCCCACAAGACTGTTATTGGATAAATACAGGTAAACGTCCTATTATGCGACTACGCATTATTTTACGGAGAGTTTACCACCTACTAGTTAAGTCTTGCATTAAGATCAGGTGGTGCAACCAAATTAAGCACTGACTTAGTTACAAACAATCTAGTAGTTACTAAGTCTTTAGTGTGAACTTTATGTGTCAACTTACGTGAGACCTTACGCAAAGCTGGTGCAACCCTTCTCAGGTGCACTATGATGATTGCCCATTTTATACACTCTCACATTAGGGATTGGTGGAGGATCCTTAAAGCGACAAGGTGGATTTCATTCTACCACAGTGTGTGAGAGCAGCTGAGAGGAAAAGAGATAGGGGAAAGGAACATTACACAGACAGATATTACCTACTGCTTAGCCTCATGTCCCTTTGTCCCCTGACAGTCAGTTCAGCCTAATGTTTGACAGCCCACCAGAGATTACGCTGCTCCAACAACACCGTAATTAATCCTGATGCTCCAACACACACATCCCTGCTTACTATGTGACAGTCCACTAGAGATTACACAGCTTGAATAACAGAGTAATTAATTTTGACCCAAAACACACACACACACACACAAGTGCATGCAAGCGTACATCCATGCAAAAACACTTGCTCATTGTTTGGCAGCCCACATGAGCTCCCACAGCTTCAATATCATAGTAATTAATCCATCGACAAGAGACACAGTGGGGTGATCAACTGGAATCAAAGATTGTCTTAACCTTTGATCCCTGCACTTCAGACACCATCAACAGGGAGGTGGGTGTGCCTGCAGTCCGACCTTACTCTTTCATCTCCCGCTCTCTTCATCTCTCTCCTGCTCTTGCTGCCTGTGACACTCTGATCAATTCCCCATCAAATCTTAATGCAGCGGTTTAACTCAAGTGTGGCATCTTAATTAGGGCGATAACTGCGCACTGTCAGGGTCATTGACTGCGCCTGCTGCCAACCAATGACTCTCATCGACAGGCTGCCAGCCCACAGAGCAAGAGGGTGAGCGAGCGAGAGAGAGAGACAGGAGCAGGAATGATGGGACAAGGAGACACAAGAGACAAAGAAGTATAAAGCAGAAAGAGAGACTGGAGAGAGACATAAGATGGAGAGAGACAGGTTAGTGGAATGTAGAAAATAGCAAAAATGCAATCAGAATAAATGACTAGTAACATCAACTCAAAAAGTTACATGAAACATTTTTAATTACAATCCCAATTCCCCAAAATTTAGGGCATTTAGTGCACAATATAGTTAAAAGATTCAAGGAATCTATTCAAATCTCGGTATATATAGGCCAAGACGAAAGCCACTTCTGAATGTGCGTCATCTCAGAAACCTCAGATGTCACTGTATCATTTGTAATGGATATCATGGACATGGGCTTGGGATTACATTAGTAAACCTTTATTAGTCAACGCCATTCACCACTGCACCCACAGATGCAAGTTAAGTTTACTTTACTCTACTGACTTTACTATGCAAAGCAGAAGCCATACATCAACACTGTCCAGAAGTGCTGCCGACTTCTCTGGGCTTGGTCTCATCTTAGATGGAGAGTAGAACAGTGGAACTGTGTTTTTTGGTCCGACGAGTCCACATTTCAAAAAACACAGCCATCGTGTTCTTGGGCCAAAGAGATAATGGATCATCCAAGCTGCTATCAGCATCAGGTCCAAAAGACAGTGCCTGTATGAGCCAGTGGTGTGTCATGGCATGGGCAACTTGCACATCTGTGAGGGCACCATTAATGCAGACAGATATGTATACATTTTGGAGCAACATATACTGTCCTCCTACACTGACTTTTCCAGGGACGTCCCTGTATTTTCCATCAGGACAACTTCAAACCCCAAACTGGTTGGATAACAAGTGCATGGCTATGTAAGCAACAAGTGTGGGTGATAGATTGGCCTGCCTGCAGTCTTGACCTGTCTCCAATTGAGAATATGTGGCACATTATGAAGCACACCATACAGCAATGAAGACCCTGTACAATTGTGCAGTTGAAGAACTGCCTAAAAGATGAATGGGAGGAAATTCCACTTTCTAAACTTAACAAATTTGTGTCTACAGTGCCCAAATGTTGAAATGCTTTCAATACTGCAAAGGGTGAATATCCTTTACAATTCACTCATTTTTGTTTTTATTAGCATTTTTCATACTGTCTCAACTTTTTCAGAATTGGGGTTGTAGTTAAAGGGATGGTTCACCCCCAAATGAAAATAATTTACTCAGCCTTAAGTTGTTCCAAATGTTTAGGACCTTCTTTTTAGCCACACAGAATACCAAAGGAGAAGTTTAGTAGCAAGTACAAGATGCTCTCTTCCATGTAAGCGCAGCATAGTTTTAGCGGGAAGACTAGCAGCTGTATATCATCGCACCATTAGCTGGGTAATTATCAGCCAATCACATGCAAGCCGTTGCTTTATAAGTCTGCTCACAATCTATCACATTGCTGTTTCAGTGTGCTAACATGGCAACATCATTCTATAGCACTGTCTGACGTCAGGTCCAATTTGATATCTGACTAGTTAACATCCAGCATGGACACAGACTTATTCACTGCTCCGTACCTCTTATCCAATAGCAGCAGTCCTTGTGCAACACATGTCTGCAAATTTCTGGTTTCTCAGTGGTATCGCGCCCTCCTGGAATCATTATAGACATGTTCTGACCTCTCCAGGCCACAGGAGAACCAGTGCACAGGAAGCCTGTCTTCCCTTTCCAATGACTTCTGCTCACATCAAACCCATGGGGAGTAAACAACCAACAAACCCACTCAGTAAGTTATACCTGTTTTGTTGGTCGGCATCGCTCTAATCAAGTAGTGGATGCTTTCCAATACAATTTATCATCCCTATGCCCTACTTACTAGGAAAGACAAAGCTCATGCTGTGGGCACTCTGAGGGAAAGAAGGTCCTTCCTCAAGGGAATTCGCCAAGCGTGAGGTCCGAGAACCAAATCCGGGAGGGCCAATAAGGGGCCACTAAGAGGACCTGCTCCCTGTCCTCCCTGACTTTGCACAACGTCTGTGCAAGTAGGCTCACTGGTGGAAACGCATACTTGCAAAGCCCCGGGGCTAGCAGTGTGCCAAGGCATCTGTGCCGAGGGGGGCCTCGGTCAGAGAGTACCATAGCGGGCAATGGGAAGATTCCAGGGAAGCAAACAGGTCTTCCTGCGCTTGGCCGAATCGACTCCAGATCAACTGAACCACCTGGGCATGGAGCCTCCACTCTCCCCTGGATGTAACCTGTTGCGACAGCATGTCCACTGTGCTGTTGAGGTAGCCTGGAATGTGAGTGGCTCGCAGCGAGCGCAGACCGCCTTGGCTGTTGATATACGCCGCAGCGGCTGTGTTGTCCATCCGGAGCAACACGTGCTTGCCCCGGATCAACAGCAAAAGCCTCCTCAGGGCAAGTAGTACTGCCAGCAACTCTAGGCAGTTGATGTGCCAATGCAGTCGTGGGCAAGACCAAGGGTGCCTGCTGCATACGGCACCCCAGCCCCGTTGGGAGGCATCTGTCGTAACCATGATGTGCCTGGAGACCTGGCCTAGGCGAACTCCTGCCCGTAAGAACGCTAGGCCTGCATGACGAGGACGCGGTGTGTGCCGTGGTGCCATGCTCGTCTCTTGAATCGGGTCTGTAGCCAGTGCTGGAGTGGTCTCATATGCATCAACCCAAGTGGTGTGACTATCGCTGAGGATGCCATGGAGGCTCAATAGGTGGCTCAGCAGTTAAGGCTCTAGGTTACTGACCAAAAGGTTGGGGGTTCAAGATACCACTGTTGGGCCCTTGAGCAAGGCCCTTGACCCTATCTGCTCCAGGGGGTGCTGTTTCATGGCTGACCCTGCGCTCTGACCCCAGCTTAGTTGGGATAAGTGAAAAAACTGCATTTCATTGGCTCTGTACCTGTACTCTGCACAATGACAATAAAGTTGAATCTTAATCTTAATCTTAATACGCCCCAGGAGCCTCTGAAAGGATTTCAGAAGGACCAGCGTATTCCGTCTGAACGTATGCAGACAGCTCAGCACTGATTGTGCACTCTCGCTGGTGAGATGCGCCATCATTGAGACCGAGTCCAACTCCATACCAAGAAAAGAGATTTTGAACCGGGAAGAGCTTGCTCTTTTCCCAGTTGACCCGAAGCCCCAAGCGGCTGAGGTGCCTGAGCACCAGGTCCCTGTGAGCGAACAATATGTCTCGCGAGTGAGCTAAGATTAGCTAGTCGTCCAGATAGTTGAGGATGCGGATGCCCGCGACGGCCGGGGAGACTGGAAATAGAGCCTGGGGGCTGAGGAAACTGCTCTTTTTTTGAAAATGTGGGTACCACAGCCTGTTGGGCATGCGGCGAAATAAATTTCAAAAGGAAATAAGGATTCTCCACCGACCCTGCTTACCAGCTCCCGTAGTGCAGTTTCCTGAGTCCCGGGGCTGCCCGTCTCAGGGGCGCTTCGAAGCCTTCTTGGGGTTCTTGGCGGCCACCCGTGAGGCGGGGGGCGTCACCGTCCTACGGGTAGCTCCGCGTCGGAGCCGGCCCCGAGGAGCGGGCTGTGGCGGGGCTGGTGTTGGTGCAAGCAGACAGGGTGCGGGGTCTGTGGCTCCGCCTGGGCAGGATGTGCTGTATAGCCTCCGTCTGCTTCCTCACCGTTGAAAACTGCCGGGCAAAGTCTCCAACGGTGTCGCCAAACAGCCCAACCTGGGAGATGGGGGCGTCAAGGAAATGTACCTTGTCAGCCTCTCGCGACTCGACCAGGTTGAGCCAGAGGTGGCGCTCCTGGATCACCAAGGTGGACATCGCCTGCCCCAGAGCCCACGCTGTGACCTTCGTTGCCCAGAGGGTGAAGTCGGTCGCCGAGCACAGCTCCTGCATTAGACCCGGGTCAGGACTACCCTCGTGTAGTTCTCTAAGTGCCTTGGCTTGGTGCACCTGCAGGAGTGCCATGGCATGCAAGGCAGAGGCAGCGTGCCTAGCGGCGCTGTAGGCTTTAGCCGTCAGAGATGACGTCACAGGAGCCTCGGGCGGTTCCGCCAGGTGGAGGCGTTTTGCGGGCATAAGAGCACCGCGACCACTTGGTCCACCTGGGGAATCGCCGCATAGCCCCTTGCCGCCCCGTCGTCGAGGGTAGTGAGAGCGGAAGAGCTCACAGCTCTCGTGCGGGCAGTAAAAGGTGCCTGCCACGAGCGCGTGAGCTCCTTATGCACCTCCGGGAAGAAAGGAGCATGGTCGGAGCGTGGACGTGAGCAGCGCTTTGGCCCCAGGAACCAATCGTCGAGCCGTGAGAGTTTGGGGGGAGGCGGAGAATTCCACTCCAGCCTGACAGTCGCGGCTGCCCAGGCAAGCATGGCTGTCAGCTCCACGTCAGCCTGCGACTCATCCGCCGCACCCGAGGGTGGGAGTCCAGCCAAGTCCTCAGCGTCAGACATGGTGAACCCGCTCTCCGATGCCACGATCGAGATCTCATCGTCATCAGGCACTCCGTACAAGAAACGGATCCGCCTTGAAGCGAACCGGCAACCCCTCGGTTGGAGCATACATTTAGTTTCACTTTAAAATCTGAAAGTAAATGTTGAAGTGGAGATCTAGATAAAAAAAATGACTTAAATTTTAAACTGTTTCTCACCCACATCTATAGCTGCTTTTCCATCATCGTACAGCAAAACTGTACTGTTCCGTGGTGATCCAGGCCAGTTGGCATAGTTCCAGTTACTTTTTCCACTGTGGTGCGGTGAAATCAGGAGAATATGCATCACAGATCCATCTGGCGAAGGTGTGAAAGGTAAAGATTGGAGCGAGTGCACTATGGAGGATGATCGCATGTTCCAGTTTTTAGGACTGCTTTTTTCCCCTGGTTTTACTCTGCTAATACACAGAAAAGACACAGCCCATGTCGCAAAAAGGAAGCAAAGAGGAAAAAGTAAAAAAAAAATGTATCATCATGAGGCTCATGTAAGCCACCAGACACAAACTTGCAGAAAGGTCAAATTTCCCAGACTAGCTAAAACTGATATTTATTGACATATATTTATTGTAGTAGTATATGAGAATCTATTGATATATTTTGAGTTTTAATGAGCTCGTAATCTGATCTCATAATGTATGCTACAATACTAGTTAAACCATCATCATAAAATCATGAAGATACACTATACATACTCTTTTTTATTAACTTTTATTAACTTCAGTCAAATATGAGTAAACTTGGTAAACTAGAAACAACTAAAAGCACTACAAGTCACCTTGTCGCTGGCAAATTGACAATTGTGAGCTCCCATGTACTGAAGCCATTCAGCCAGCATGGTTGAGTACGGTTAGCTAACCGTGTCGAGAATTACGGGCCAAGAATGGTTTATACTCGTACCATGCAATACCATGCTCAATTGGAAATGCTACTGTAACTATTCCATTCCATGCTCAGAACCATTCGAACCGATGATAGAAAGGCGGCTTATCATATTGCTTCTGATGACATGGATTTAATCACTGGAGTTGTATGGATTACTTATATGTTTCCTTTATGTGATTTATATGATCACCATACATTTGCATCATACCATGTATGGTAAGAACCATTCATTTGCATCTAATGAACTGAAATATTCTTCAAGAAATCTTTGTTTGTGTTCTGCTAAAGAAAAAAATCATACTTCATCTGGGATGGCATGAGGGTGAGTAAATAATGAGAGAATTTAAATTTTTGGGTGAACTATCCCTTTAAATATAATTGTTATTACTTAAAACAATCTAGTTAATTTAAATGTTACCACATGAAACACTTTTTTGGGGGTTAACATTTTATCAGTTTCAGAAAACTTGAAGCATCGTACAACTTTAACATGTATCTCCGTAATGTAACATATCTATTTTAGAACATGACTTGATATATGTGACAGTAATGAAATGTCAGGTCGTTTATGGTGTATATTAACTTTAATGTCCCATGAGCTCATCTTGTGGTTTGTGACACCAAACTCCTATATAAACCCCATGGGTTTGAAGTGAACTTAGTTATCTCCTATAAAACTAATAGAAATCACAAACAATATAATGAGATATTGACACCAAATGACACCAAAGCACATATAACTATGTACACTGAGAGATAGAGAGATCATGAAAAAGAGAGGAAGAAGCATTTAGTTTCGAGTCTATATCTTGCTGTCCTTCCCAATGGATCAGGAGAGGAATTCTCTTTTCTTTACATCAAGCAGCAATTTGCTCACCGCTGATATGTATTAGACAGCTGGAGAGAGAGAGAGAGAGAGAGAGAGAGAGAGAGAGAGAGAGAGAGAGAGAGAGAGAGAGAGAGAAGGATGGACAGAGAGAGAGAGAGAGTTCTCTTCTTTTTATGTGACAAATAAAGAAATCAATAAATCATTGCTGGCTTTGACAGGTTGGGGCTAGGCGGGCCATTTATCATTGAGTATTTATGAAGTTGTCGCCAGTACCCCGCCCTCATCCTCCCTCTGAAATATTTAAGCACGTGCGTATGTGGAGAGCACTGGTCTACTGAGCTGAGCGAGGGCAGCAATAGAAAGAGAGATAGAAAGAAAGAGTGAGGTGGTAGATATTCAAGCGTGTTGAACAGCCTGTGACTTTTCCCTCCAGGGCTTCCTAACACACATTACACACTTCACACATGCATGAGCCGCTGCCGTCTGAATGCCCCCTTGAGTAGCGCTCAGGTCTTTAAAGGGTGTGGAACATATAGCTGTGATCCCTCGCTCTGTATTTCACCCAGGGAGGATGAGAAAAACCACACAGTCAAGAGTGTCAAGCTGAATTCCTGGAGGGATGTGTGGAGAGTCTGCTCGTCTCTCTCTGAAGCCTTTCTCTCTCTGAGGAAACAGAGCTTCAAGAATTTCTCACATTCTACAGCAATTGAATCAATTATACTGGGTGAATTTTATTTTTGGCTGTGTGATGTGTTTAAGATAATCCAGATCAATGCTTGCAGATTTAAAAATATATATTTGTTTTTATTTTAGGTCAGCTCTCAGCTCATCTTACATAGAACCACTGCTTGGCTCATGGACAAAATGTTAATTGTATATATTGTGGACCTAAATTGCTTAAGGAACAGTCACTAATCAGGAAGGAATGTAATCATGAAAAAATATATCCAAAAAACAAGTTAATAAATGTTAACCTTTTATGGCTACTTTCCAAAGAAAGTGCTCATTGTGAAGAACCAAAAAGTATGTTATGACTATTGCATAGTTTGGCAGGGCAGAGGGCAGGGCCGGGTCGTGATTCCACACATCAGGTTCCTAATCAGGCTAATTAAGCCTCCGAGAGGGATAAAGGCCGACCGGTGATGGGAGTGCGACAGACAGAGAGATTTACGGGCAGTTGCCTGACACCTGAGTGTGCGTTTGTGTCTTTTGGGTAAGTTCTTCATTAAAAATTATTTACATTATCAAGCCGGTTCTCGCCTCCTCCATTCCATTGATCCCTTTACACTGGTGCCGATACCCGGGAAGGAGGGATGCGCCATAGTAGAGTCCTCACCACTACCATCCAGCCTGAGAGAACGAGGGAGGAATGTGGCAGATCAGAGGGCGGGGCCGGGTCGTGATTCTGCACACCCGGCCCCTAATCAGGCTAATCAAGACTACAAGAGGGATAAAAGCCGACCGGAGATGGCAGTGCGACAGAGAGAGAGTTCTTCATTAAATATTATTTATATTATTAAGCCGTTTCTCGCCTCCTCCTTTCCACTAATCCCTTTACACATAGTAAATACAAAGAAAAGACAAAATTACAAAATGCTGGGAAAATGGGGATCACACTCAGATTGTCTGATCTGAGCTGTTGGATATGTAATCCTATTTCATTTAGATTTCATTTAGATCATCTTCACTTGGGGTGATATTACAAGCACAATGCCACTGTTATTAACCTACTACAGACATACGCAAACATAATATCCATCCTGAGGGAATGAAACAGGGGTTAAATAACCCACTACTACTAAAACTCTCTTGCATTGCTCAAAAATTATGTAATAAAATAAATAAAAACTATTAGAATCGGATATGAGCAGTGTTGGGTAAATTAAAAATTGTAAAAAATAGTAATCCCCTACAAATTAAAAATTATTTAATCTAATATTGTAATCAGATTACTATACAGATACTGATTACTTTTTTGAACATGTGATTACATTACTAATTACTTTACTTTTAAGTTACTTTCTAAAACACTTTTCCATTCAAACAATTCAAAATAATCTCTATATTTCTTCCTTGTTCATTGTTACACACAAGTCTTACATTCAGCACCTCACATTTCTCCTTCACTTCATGTATTCTTCATGTACATTAGGGATATGTATAAGCATTACTTAAAAGTAATTACATTATTTGAAAGTCAGTAACTGTAATATGATTACAATAATTTAAAATGTAATGCAGTTTACTACATTTTGAATAAAAGTAATCAGATTATATGAATTACTTTGAAATTGGATTAAACTCAGATTTTTTCAATAGCCTAAATAAATGCCCAGTTAAAAGGATTATGAAGAACTGGATTTACTGTCAAACAATGTGGATTGGTGATAGTTTAATCTTTCTTTCAGATGGAGGAAATAATGTATTAATTAGTTCTTAGCAAAGATAGATTCTTAACATAGGCAAATCCTCATCTAGATGTGTAGTAGCTAATCCTTAAAACCAGATCATCCCTGGTTTACTCAAATTATGACTTAATGGTCATTAAGATGGCTCAGTGTGTCTAATGTTTTTAGTTAATTTTCAGCTATGACGATAAAGAGAGGATATTTCAAGTTTAAATTAATTAGATCCATCCATGATCCTCTTCAGGAATCAATATACTATTTATTCCCCTTGATATGTATCAACATAATTTATAATTTAATTAAAATTGTAATTTATATAGTATTAACAGTATTAGTAATAACGTTATCTTGTAACATTGTTCATATTTAAATGTATAGACATATTTAAATAGATATATAACATTCATTTAAAATTTCAGCATGTTACTGCAAAGTTCTAGTATGTTATATTAGGAATGGTGGACATTTATCAACCTCAGATCTTAGTAAGGGTGACATTCAAAATAACAAAATGGAAATAAAACAAAGGAGGACATAGCAATAATGAAGTGAGATGCAAACAATCCCCTATACAGATCTGTCCCCATGATCTGTGAGCATATGGGAAATGTTAGCCCAAGGCCTCGAGAAAGGCACTTAAAGGAATATTCCGGGTTCAATACAAGTTAAGCTCAATCGACACTCGACAGCATTTGTGGCATAATGTTGATTACTACAAAAAATAATTACGACTTGCCCCTCCTTTTCTTTAAAAATGCAAATATCAAAGTTGCAGTGAGGCACTTACAATGGGGGCATTTTTTGGAGGGTTTAAAGGCTGGAGCTTTAAATTTGGAGCTTATAATTAACATTTTTTTTACATTAATTCTTCTGTTAAAACTCGTGTGTTATTTGAGCTGTAAAGTTGTGTAAATCCATCATAATTTGTATTAATTTCAGGGTTTGTTGACATTACATTGTCATGGCAACAAAGTTGTAAAATTGGCTATAACTTTACACAGGAAAAGTTAGTAAGCATTTGTATCACACTAAAATCATGTAAACACACATATTGTTTACATCCTGTGGCTATTCTTTTGAATTTTAATGTTTAAATATTGGCCCCATTCACTTCAATTGTAAGTGCCACACTGGAACCCAGATTTATGCTTTTTTTAAAGAAAAGGATGGGCAAGTCAAAATATATATATATATATATATATATATATATATATATATATATATATATATATATATATATATTTTTTTTTTTTTTTGTGGTAATGAATATTATTCAACAAACTACTACAGGAAAACAAACTAGATAAGAGCATGAAATTGGAAGAGTGAGAGCTGGGGGCAATGCTTAGATTTAAACCCATTCTGATAATGAGCTGATTAAGCACAGAGAGAGAGAGAGAGAGAGAGAGAGTTAACAACATATGCCCAGATTTCAATGACTGTACCCCAACACAAAAAATGTGTTTTATTCTGGGTGAAAAAGAGGAATGTGCAAATATAGCTGCAAGATTTGTACTATCCTGTAGAAACCTGCGGGACAACCAGAACTCAACCAATAACAACACATGATGTACCCCGTTACTGACCCCATATGTTGCATTAATGCTATTTATTTATATTTATTATTGTTGTCATGTCCTAGTTTAGTTCCTGTTTTGTTTTTTCTATGTAATTGCTTTGGCAATACAAAATGTCTTTGTCATGCCAATAAAGCTCGTTAAATTGAAATTGAATTGAGAGAGAGAGAGAGAGAGAGAGAGAGAGAGAGAGAGAGAGAGAGAGAGAGAGAGAGAGAGAGAGCGAGAGTACTTGCAAAGAACAAAAGTTAATGTATATTTGCTTACATTAACATTCAATCTTCTAACTATCACTATTTATTTATATCAAACTTTTACCACCCTATTTCTTTATTCCTCTATCCCTTGTGAATAATGGTTTTCCTGCCATACTCTAATATCAACTGATCACACTCGTTGCCTGATTTCCTTCTCCTACATCTGATTCTTTTCTGATCCCTCAAGTAGCTCATATCAATTTCCCATTCCAGTCTCCTGTTCTCACAATGCTGTTGGCCCCATGACCCCCCTTATCTCTCAACTTACATCCTGCCCCAGCTGCCAGCCCCCTGACTCTTTAAGTCCCTCTCTCACTGTCTGTGTTCATATATAAGGCAAGTGGAAAACTTAAAAAAAGAGCAAGAGATCAATAAATCCCCCTGAATGTTGACACATGCACAACAATGAACAAAATGTTCAAAGTGAATAAAATATTTATGTTATTTTTGAGTAAAATAATCAGATGATCTGATGCTCCACAAAGCCCAAATATAATTATTATTTAAAAGCAAACACAACAGTGCGATTTGTGTATGGGATATGGGATTTCCCTTCAATTAGTGCCTTCCTCTCTATATAATTTATCAAGCCCAACAGTAGTTAAAAGAGCTTAAAATTAAACTTAAAATTATATTTACCGTCGGGTAGCTACGACCATGAAGACCTTTTTTTACAGCCAAACTAAGAGTCTGGGAAAGCCTAACTTTTTTCTTGCCAGGACCTGTCCCATTTCATCTGCGGTTAGACCATCTGCATTATTACTAGCCACAGTGGCAGCTATCAGCGCGTGACCGCACTCCGCGTGCGTCCTTGGCGCAAGGCCAATGCTTCCGACTCGAGAAAATATTCCTGAGACATTCAGCTCTTTTGACATAGACTATAAGTTATCTAAATAAAATTTCCAGAATACTTAATGTTCACTTCTAGTTTGTGATCTTTTGCTTCATGTTTATCAAGTCTGACTCAGAAGGGCATATCGCTTTTTACATAAATGTCGAATGCACCGAAACAGTAGTGCCCATTGAAATACCACTGCTAGCTTCTACAGTTATTGGTAAAGCTACAGTAACTGTACAAATTGAAAACATATAAATTAACGTTGGATCAATTTCAAACAGTGCAATAATCTTTATTGCATTTTATTTATTTATTTATTAAGAGAGTGGTTATAAAGTTACCACATTTTTGTGTTTTCGTAAAAACATTGTGTTTTGGCGGAAATTATAGTAATTTTCCCCTGCTGTTTACTTTCTGATAATATTAGGCCTACCTTTCTAACATTAGAATGATGCCTTTCAAGCCTTTCGGTTGTCAGCCATAAGGATTTGTGTTTCCTTAAATTTTGAGAAAGATTATTTCTAAAATACAACAATGAGAATGTGATTGAAAAAATGTTTTAAACGAGAAAAAGACGTATCTTGAAGGTGACTCTTGATGAAGATTGTTATTTCTGTTGGTTTTGTTTGCAAGCAGCGCCCTCAGCTGGTAAAGAATCAAAAATGAAAGAAACAATTATGGTAACGGGCGGTCTAACTAGTTAATAGGAAACATTAACATTAGATAATGCATAAGGTATCATGAAATAACAATTAACAGTATATTTTTACAGCATTTTATGAATATTTTTTAATGTTAGTTAATAAAAATACAATTGTTAGTTTAAGTTTGTTCATAGTTCATTAATGTTTGCATATAATATTAATAATTATAATAATACATTACATTTAAATAGCACTTTACATTGAAAAGCAATCTGAAAGCACTTTACAATAAGCTAAGTTAAAAATAATAATAATAATAATAAAGTAGGGAAAGCCTGTGAAGAGAGAGGTTTTTACATCCTTCTTGAAGACCTCCACAGATTCTAAATTGCGAAGATGATGACGCAGATAATTCAAGTACATGGACCTTACACTGAGAAAGCTCGATCACCCATGGTACAAAGTCTAGTCCAGGGAACATGAATGGCTGAGATTTGGGTGGTCCTTAATAAACGAGTCGAGGTCTGGACCACTATTAGTTTTTTTCAAATACGGTGGGTCCAAGTCATGTAAGGCTTTGAACACAAGCAAGAGCACCCTATAATTCACTCTAGATTTAACAGGAAGCCAATGTAATGATTTCAGAAATGGAGTCATATGTGAGGATTTTTACAGTAAATACATCTTTAGATTATACAAATGTATAACTTTATGTTGAAATTAACATAAACCAAGATTCAAAAATGCTGAAAAAGTGCTGGTCATTATTAGTTAATGTCAACTAATGTTAACAAAGGGAACATTATTGTAAGTGTTACCATTTAAGGTAAAGGCTAATTTGAACATATCCAACAAACCCACTTTTGCATTCCCTAATATTTAAGCTGCTGTGAAACTGAAATGTGGTCACTAAAGTCAGTCTTAGTTTGATTAAGACCCCTTACCATCGTATTGGCTACAACAGCAGAAGACCATGTAGGGCACTTTATTAAGACCATAGTGTTCCTTAATAAATTGCTCAGTGAGTGCAAATAAATGTATAAGGGTAGTGTGTATTGTTGGGTGCTGTGATGGGTCAATTTTCCCACATTCTTGCATTTACTAGTTGATTTTAAATGGTCTCGTAGTGTGACAAATTATTGATTTTAAACTTGCATAAATACCATTTTGTTTCTCAATTATATAATGTGAGCTCATAAAATTATGCATAATAATGATCAAAGAATTAGCAAAATGCTGTTTTAATTATGCTTGTTACGCAACACATTCTAGCTCTAATGATTTCATTTAGCATATATCTATGATGTAATTCCATACTTTATGTAGAATATATGACTATTTGTGTATGTGTCTATAGCTGTGCTCAGGAGATGTTATTGTGTGGACTGATTATTTATTATTATTATTATTATTATTATTATTAATGTATATTTGTTATTTATTTATACTTGGATCTGGACAGCACGGCCTCTAAATTATGAAGCATTCCCTGTTTTTTCCTTATGTGAAAAATAACATCTGTCCTGCAAATGGAGAGCTTAGTGTGTCTGTATAATTTATGGTAAAAGCCTCCAGAGTATGGCATAAAATATATATTGAGAACTTCTGGGTAACAAATAAAGCAAGAGATTGGGGCATGAAAGAAATAGAAGATCTTGAGCAACTGAAAAATTATTTTATGAACTCCATGTTCCATGGGAATGACATGTCGAAAATGACTATTAATGGAAATTCTATACTGTAGGTTAAGAAAGCTGTCTTTTTCCACTGGATTTAAAACAATTTACTGATTTTTTTATTAATAAACCCAGATCATGATGGTAGTATGATCAAATCAATACATTAGAAAGTATATTTACAATCTATGTATTGCATTTTAAGACAAAGGAGAGTGATTCCTTCTAGCTAAGGGTAGCATTGTATTTAAGTGGTAGCAGCAGCATGGGATTTTATTTTATTTCAACTTCTGTTTTTGTGTAAATGCTTTGGGGAATAAACAAAAACATCAGGAAACCACTATATAAATATATAACCACTCTAATCTGTCACCTCTTAAGTCTCATGACTGACTTACCTGAGTGACAGTTGTGTAAAAATATTTGAAGAGCACACTACAAAATTCTAAGCTCTGCTGAGTATTGTTGCATAGTGTTTTCTTAAGCTTTGTAGTCTGGTTAGAATAGCTGTATTTTTTTTTTAGCTGCCCAGAACATGGACAAATGGTATAATCTAGTTTTCTTGGTATGATGATATTTATAAACTTGTCATACACTTTCTGTTGAATAGATCTCTAACTCAACCTCCAGTCTGGTTTTTGAGCTTGTTGTTACTGAAGGTTGCTTCAAAGCAGGTCATACTGCCAAAGCTTTTTTTTCTCAAACCATCTTATTAAGTTTATTTATTATTGAACATTGGCGGCCAAAATTTTGGAATAATGTACAGATGTTGCTCTAATGGAATCGAATTGGTACATTTATTCACAAAAGTGGCATTCAACTGATCACAATATATAGTCAGGACATTAATAACATGAGTTAAAGTTCAGAACTTCTTAAACTACTTCAAAGATTTCTCATTAAAAAAATTATCCACGTGCAGCAATGACAGCTTTGCAGATTGTTGGCATTCTAGCTGTCAGTTTGTCAGATATTCAGGAAACATTTCACCCATGCTTGATGATGTGAAACAATTATACATACATGAAATTCTTAGCAGAGTCATTGCTGCACTAATAGTATAGAAATATTAATTAATTGTAATTAATTCTTTACATCATAATTCAGTAGCTTACATAAAAGTTTATTTTAATAGCCAATTATTATTATTTTAAATATTTTTGTTCTTGCTGTAAAACTTTAGGACCCACTTTATATTAGGTATAAATATATAGGTAGCCTTAACTACTATGTACTTAACCATTTGATACAATGTACATACATGTTGTTGCATTGTAATTACATTTAAAGTACTTGCATTTAATTACATTGTAGTTATACTGTTAACTTAACCCCTAACCCTACCCTTACTCCTAAACTTTCCCGTACCTCAACCTCAGTAGCAGCAAATGTGGGCATTTTGCAGAACATGTAGTTACACAGTAAATACATAGTCTTGTATTTAATGATAGTGCATAGTAGATAAGGCCACCTTATATAAAGTGTGACCAATCTTTAATTTTACATTTGACATTAGGCCCAGTTGTTGGTGTTTTAAACTTCATGTAAACTATGAACATCAATATTAAAAATATATCAAGAGACAAGCTGGTTGTTGAAGGTAAAATTCCAAACTAATGGCACATTGGGTAAACAGCTGCTTATTTAAAGAAGACAGTTGCAGGCAATTAAGATTGAATGTTGCATTAATATTTTTCTTGTTGTCAAATATGAGGTTTTGGCTGCAGGCTTAAAGCTAAACTTACACAATGCTTTATCATTTAAACTGTCCAAAACTGTAAAATGCATTGATCATTTCACTTTTATTTTCTGCAGGAAGGTGTGAAGAAAATTCATTTACTTCCTATGATGTTAATGTATGTGTTGTTTGAGGGTCTTGTGCATCTTGGAGGGTTTTAACATGGCACAATGATAATAATGGTGTTCTAAACAAAAGGTTCAAGAGGAGCTTGTCATGTCAGTCTTGTCAATCACAGTGCAGTCACATATAATCAGCTGCTTACCTCACTCATGTAATATATTTTTGGCATTCCTCCACCACCCCAACCCCTGTACATGTTTAATCTTAACTAACCTCAGTTAAGTTGTCCAGAGGGGCCGTGTGTGGGGGGCATTCTCTAGCCCATCTTTACAGACAGCAAGCCAAATCTGTTTACCCTTAACAATCTGTTTAACATTCAGAGCTAGATGGAAATGTGAACTTGTGAAATGATTTTAGGTGTCAATGTATTTAAGGGCCTATTTGTTGCTTCCACTTGTGTCATTTTATTTGTACATTTTGGTTTGGTTTTGTTTCCTGTTTGATCCCTGGTCCTTCTAATTGTTCTCACCTGTACATGGTTATCCTATTAGACCCCAATAGATAATGTAAACCTGGGAAAAAAATAAAATATATTTATTTATGTTAAGCACATATTCACTTGTTAAGCACAGTGTAACGGTGGCGGGCCCAAAAACCAGATACAATTTTGTATTTTAAATAGTTCCAGAAATAATTCGGGAGCCAGACAGGTCAAGCCTGTCTACTGGTAGATTTTAACCTTTAAAAGGATAGCTCACAAAAAAACACCAGTTACACAAAAAAACAAAACACCACAAATAACTGAATGCAGTTCAATGATATATTTTTACCCCCATCCATAAAACAATCATAAACACAATGTTTAACAGAAAACAGTTGTAAAAAATAAAAAAACACTGTAGCTGAATAAGTCTTTTGGTGATGCTTGACTCTTGCACCTGTATTCTTAAAACAAAATCAGCAGATTTCGAGTGTTCTTTTCACTCACAAGTATAAAAAAAAAACAACAACAGGGAGGCAAGAAATAGAGGGCAATTAGATTGGCACGAAAAAGTTATTGAATTTAAAGAAAATAAAAAAACTAGACAACACTCACTCAGAGCGAGGCACGAATGTGGTGCTGTGAATGTATGCGATGTGTGTGTATGTGTGTGTGTGTGTGTGTGTGTGTGTGTGTGTGTTCGTGTGGGTGTGTGTTTGTAAATCAGTGACCATGTATGGCAGGGAGAACTATTCCCGGGGGGCTTGAGGTTGCAGAGAAGCCGACACAAGTCGATTACCTGA
Source organism: Moxostoma hubbsi (assembly GCA_032164185.1). Classification (NCBI taxonomy): domain Eukaryota; kingdom Metazoa; phylum Chordata; class Actinopteri; order Cypriniformes; family Catostomidae; genus Moxostoma; species Moxostoma hubbsi. The sequence goes on from JAVLUX010000010.1 coordinate 22,336,901, forward strand.
ACTGGTTACTTGACAACATCCTTTGCATAAGATGAGAACACTCTGCAGCCGGCATTAAGAAGTGCGGCGCGGAACCGCTACACTCCGGCATTAACATTGGCCAAACACAGAGCGCGTCCTGCTCTAGCTTAGGAACCGATCTCATACACCCTCAGGTCATCCGTGCACCTCGCTTTCTACTAGATCCTCTCCAAAAACTCCCTGTCTCCATATTTACCTTCCTTTTTATAATTTTCCTTAATAGTTTTTGTTCCATATACGGGCATGGATGGGGCGGAATTTTTCATGCACCGCCACACTCCTCCCTGCAAAAGACAACCCATGGTTGATGGAAATAAAAACGTGTGTGCATTCTTTTATTAGAAACCCGAGAAATCCTCATCCTCGTCGGTGGTTTCCTGGAATATCTCCATTAGTTTTTCCGTCCGTTGGGACTCCAGCTCCTCAGCAGTTGGGTAACACGGCTTCAAATTACAAAAGCGTGCTGTTTGGACCTCCTTACCGGTTGACTCCAGGGCCATCCGATAATTTAGTGGTCCTAATTTCTTTAAAACTCGGTAAGGATCTTTCCACTTCTGGGCTAGTTTTGCACTAAAATGGTGTTGTGCACTGGACTGTGGGAAATTCCTTAACCAAACACGGTCTTTTTCTTTGAAGGAGGCCTCTCGTCTTTTTTTATTGTAGCTTCTTAATTGTCGTTTCTGGACTTTTTTACAGCACTCTTCTGCTTTTAATTTGGCTAGATGGTTGACCACATCATAGGATGGAATGGATGATGAAAGGTTTTCCCCATGTAGTAATTTGTCCATTGGGCCATGAAGTTTTCTTCCCAGTTGGAGCTCTGCGGGGGACATTCCAATGCTTTCCTGAACAGCTGAGTAAATTGCAAAACGGAGTTCAGGTAAATATTGATCCCATTTTTTGTGGTTATCGTCCACATAAGAGGCGATCATGCATTTTAAGGTGCGGTTTACTCTCTCTGTCATATTAGTTTGTGGGTGATATGCAGTTGTTAATTTTTGGGTGATGTTCCATTTAGCACACAGATCCTTAAATACAGAGGAAACAAATTGGGTCCCACGGTCAGACAGGATAAAGTCTGGCACACCTCATTGAGTGAGGATTTCAGTCCGAAGAATCATTGCTACGTTTTGTGCATTTGCATTGCGCATGGGAAAAAACTCGACCCAGCGAGAGAAGTAATCACAAAAAACAGAAGGTACTCGTATTGATGGGTGCTGCTTGGCAAAGGACCCATTATGTCCAACCCTACCATTTTGTTGTGTTGTGATATGGTTACAGGTTGTAGCTTGCCAGCCAGTTTCTGATTTTCACTCTTGAGTGTTTGACATTTTACACAACACTTAACATGGTGTTTTACATCGGTCCACATTCATGGCCAAAAAACAACATCCTGCAGCCATTTGTAGGTCTTATAGATACCTCCATGGCCACTTAAGGGATTAGAATGGTAGTATTGAAGGACAGTTGGGATGAGACTGCTTGGGAGGTACACTCGGTAGTGGACTTGGCCATTTGACAGGTGGGTCTTGTGATATAACTTGTCCTCCACAACTTCATGTGTGTCTTTCCTGTTGTTGTTGTTCTCTGCCAATACTTTAAATAACTTTATAATGATGGGGTCTTTATGTTGTTCCTCCCAAAGGGCGGCAGCAGAGACTGGAAGATGTCATTCTCTTTCTGGCTGGAGTACAGGCCGCAACCTGGTATGCTGGGAATTCTAACAAGAGCATCAGGTGCTAAATTTAGTTTACCTTTACGGTATTAAACGGCAAAAGCAACTTTTTGCAATCGTAGGGCCCATCTAATCAGATGGCTGGTGGTATTCGTGGAGCTCATAACCCATTGTATTGCATTGTGGTCGGTGACTACGGTGAACATCTTGTTCTCCAGGTAATGCTGCCATTTTTCAAGTGCCCATAAAACTGCAAGACATTCCTTCTCAGTAGCAGAGTAATTGGTTTCAGCTTTGTTTATGGTTCAGCTTGCATTGGCAATAACTTCCTCCAGTCACTGATCTTTCCTTTGTGCTAATACAGCCCCAAGACCTGTGTCGCTGGCATCTGTATACACAGTGAAGTTGGAAATTTGGATGGCCATGGATGGGAGGTGATGTGAGATGCGGCTTTAACTGCTCAAAAGCTTCCTGGCATTGGGGTGACCAGTGAAAAGAATGCCCCTTTTTTCAGTGCATTTATGGGTTCAGCAAACTTGGAGAAGTTTGGAACAAACCGGTGGTACCACCCAGCTAATCCAAGGAAGCGCTGGACCTCTTTGATGTTTTGTGGTACAGGGTAAGACCTGATGGCCTCAATCTTACTCAAGTCTGCAGTGATGCCATTAATGCTAACAACATGCCCTATGAATCTCCCACTCCTGAGAAGTGGAAACAGTGACTTCTTCAGAAACTGTCTGGAAGAGCTGGTGTGTTCTCACTACATGAGTGGGATGTGGGGTTGCCAAAAGGAGTGGAGAGCATTCCAGATGGCTGGCTCGAGCAGATATTGATGACGTGCGGCGGCATCTAAAAAAGCTCCTGAAAGCAGGAATTATCAAGGAGTCACGAAGTCTGTATGCATTTCCTATCGTAATTGCCAGAAAGAAAAAGGGAAGTGTGAGTATACTATTCCACGCATGATGATGCACTTGTCTGTTTGTCTGGGAGTCAATGATTTTTGGGTCTTAACCTCAGAAGTGGCTATTTTCAGATCGCTATGGCCAAAGAGGATAAGGAAAAAAATGCCTTTATTTGCAAATTGGGATTCTACCAACTTGAACGTATCCCACAGGGCATTACTGGGGCTCCGGCGACATTCCAAAGATTGATGGAAAAATGTGTGGAAAATAGGAACCTCCTCCAGGTCCTGGTCTACCTGGATGACCTGGTCATCTTTAGAAAGTCAACCAAAGAGCATGAAGAAAGACTCCTCCAAGTTTCGGATAGACTAGAAGTCAGTCTAAAGATTTTGTTGAACAATTACCAATTCTGTCAGCTCATAGTGAAGTATGTGGGACATGTAGTATCTGCTGAGGGCATTGCAACTGACCCAGACAAGTTTAAGGCCATCACCAACTGGTCACAACCTACAGATCTTAAGTCTTTGAGATCTTTTTTGGGCTTCTGTGGGTATTAGCTTAGGTTCACTGCAAACAATTGTCAGACCCCTTACTGAAGGGTTATGCACCATCCCAGTGAAGAAAAAAGCATGATAAAAACAAATTGAAGACCTACTTGAAAGAGTTTCAGCCCTTTCGTTATAGGTGGAACAAGTCTTGCACATATGCATTTCAACAGATCATTCAGTGTCTCACTACTGCTCCTGTCCTAACATTTGCAAAACCTAACAAGCCTTACATCCTCCATGTAGATGCAAGACTTTAGTATATAAATGCAGCTAGGTGATGTATTATATCAGGAGCATTCTTCAGGTCTCCTTACTGAGGAGTAACTCATAGCAGATATATCCCATCCACCAGTTAGACATAGAAATCCAGGATTGGCAAAGTATCCTGCATACAGGAGTAAACTCCATATGCCATCATGTGTGTTGAGCTACAGCCTGACAAATCTCCTAGGTATGCGGAGTAGCTTGGAGTCTCAGCTAAGTGTAATCCTTATGTGTATGATTTCCCTTCTCATCTAGTCTGTGACTGCTTAGAGCATAAATTCAGAGTGGAGTTAATTAAAGCTCAAAAGGATGATGTTGCACTTGGACAAGTGATTGAAGCTTTGAAGCAAGGGACTTCTGAGTTGTGGCTCTTGAATGAGAAGAATGTAGACTGGTGATGAAGGATGGGCTGCTTCATAGAAACAATAAAGCTCCCTCTGTAGAGATTTCCCAGCTTGTCCGGCTGGCTGAATTCAAAGACTCTCTGCTCAAATCACTGCATGATGACCTGGGTCATCTGGCCATATAAAGAACCACTGATCTCGTACGGATTATGTTGTACCCTCCCAAAAATGCTTGTGACGTGGAACAATACATCAAGAATGGTGTGTGTGTGTGTGGAGGGTGGGGGGGGGTGTTACTCACAAAATGATTTGTAGGAAAGAGCTGCTCCTTTACATGAAATGTCTAGCAATGGACATATGGAATTATGCTTTTAGAGTTAGGCTCCAATGAGAGTAAGTAGCATCTTAGTGGTTTCAGATCACTTTACCCATTACATGCAGGAATTTCTCTCCAGAAACCAGACACTCCTACTGTAGCAAAGATCCTGATGGAAAAGTATTTTATGCACTATGGTTTACCTGTAAAGATCCATTCTGACCAGGGGTGGGATGAAAGATGAAAAGATTATGAAAGAGCTCCTGAAGCTGTTGGGTATCCGCATATCCCATACCATCCTCAAGATGACCCTCAGCCTATCTTGCTCTCAATGTTGGGATCCTTGGGACATGAAAAGGGGCATCAGTGGTGTCAACATGTTGGGTACCTGGTCCATGCCTACAACAGCACAAAATGCAATGATACAGGGTACTCATCTTACTATTTAATGTTTGGAAGGGAAGCAAGTCTCCCAGTTGATCTTTGTTTCAAATTGTCCTCTGATGGAACAGAGGAACAACAACATTCTTAGTATGTTGCCAAATTGAAGAGAGATCTACAAAAAGCCTATCAACTTGCTTCAGAAGCATCAAACATAGCGCATCAGAGAAACAAGAAGGCTTATGACAGCAGAGTGAGATTCCAGATTTTAGACGTTGGAGATTGAGTGATGCTGAAGAATCTGGGATTAAGGGGAAACACATAAACTTCAAAGTAGATGGAGTTCTGTACCACATGTCGTAGTAGGACAAAAGACCAACTTACCTGTGTACAGGGTGGAACCTGAACAGGGTAATGTAAAGCTGTCAAAACAAGATCCAGAACTAATACTACATCAATGGGAGTGACGATAAATAAGTACTATTTCCCCACAAAATATCCCTGTTGTGTTTCCAATCCACCATTAACTAAAACAGTGAATGGAGTGTTTTGAGAACAGTGACTGAACAGTGTCTAGCTTGCTCAGTCGGATTGTAAGAAAAAAACAAAATTTTAATTTCCCATTTTTTTGTTGTTCGGGAAAGTTTACAAGATACTCATCAAGTATGAATTGTGTATAGATTTTCAAAACATTCCAGAATAGAGTCTACACAAGTGCCTATTTGTAAAGGTGAAAAAGTTTCTGTCACATTGCCATAAGGTCATCCGATTTAAAAGATAAATCTTACTGTTAGAAATTGGCAGTAATTAAGCCCATCAGAAGAAGATTGCTGTTGAGGTCTCTTCCAAGCCGTATTTTCGATGGCTTGGTAAGTTGAATTGCCCAGGCATCTGAGTTTGGTGATGTATGAAGGCCCAAAAAAAATTCTTGAGACACAGCCCATGAGTGTGGCATTTTAAAAGTCAAAATTTTAAAAGGGTTGAATAAGGGTGACCAAATAATCTGATAAAACTAAAAGAAAAAAAATCTTTGTCAACAGTCAGGATATTTAGATATGTATCTTCTCAAAATGTGGAACAGCAAAACTATTTCCTTCTCTTTTCTCTGGGGCTTCTTATTTTCCATATGATTATGTTGTAAAACAACATTAAAAAAGTAAAATTGTTAAAAATAGATCTGTCATTCGGCTATAGGTGCATATCAGTGTTTAACACTTTCAAGCTCAGAGATGGAAGTGAGGAGATGGAGAGCAGTGATGCAGTCAAGTAAGACTCTTTATTTATATGCCTTCAACAATCTGTGTGCACTCTTCTCTTTGCTTTTCTCAGTTTAATCAGTTCAGTGTAACAAAAACTTTGTCAACATAATCTTCTCTGAGTCTTCAAATCAAATCACTTTATTGTCACACTACCATGTACACAAGAACAACAGTAGGTGAAAGTCTTGTGTGCAGTTCCGAGCAACATAGCAGTCATGACAGTGACGAGACATATACCAATTACAATAAACATCATATTTACACAACACAATTTACATATCAAATGTACACATACTTATACAGCACAATAATAACATACAATGTACAGTAAACAATACGCACAATATAGAATACACATCAAAACATAAAGAGTATATAAAAAATATATATACAGTAGTTGTATTGAGGAGAATATATTTGACAGTCCAGTGTGAGATAATAGATTATAGATTATAGATTAATAAAGTGCAGTGCTAATTATTGATCATGAGAGATCAAGTGTTCAAAAGTCTGATTGCTTGGGTAAAGAAACTGTCATCGGCTGGTGTGGGTCCTGATGCTGCGATACCACCTGCCTGATGGTAGCAGGGAGAGCAGCCCATGACTCAGGTGGCTGGAGTCTCTGATGATCCTCCGAGCTTTTTTCACACACCGCCTGTTATAGATGTCCTGGAAGGGAAGGAAGCTCACCTCCAATGATATGTCATTCCTGATGAAACACGTTACGCTATCAGCGTAAACCTCGATGTCATCATCAGAGGCGGACTGGAACATCTCCCAGTCCGCGTGATCAAAACAGTCTTGTAGCGCAGAGTCTGATTGGTCCGACCAGCACTGGATCATTCTGAGGGTGGGTGCTTCCCATTTCAGTTTCTGCCTCTAAGTGGGCAGAAGCAGAACGGAAGAGTGGTCTGATTTGACAATTGGTGGGCGGGGGAGGGATTTGTAGCCATCCCGGAAAGGAGAGTAGCCATCTTCAGCTTCACAACCAGTACTTTGTCAACATAAACTTCTCTGAGACTTCAGCTTCACAATAACATAAAACCCTCAATAAGACACGCCAGTCACTGGTCACTCGTGTCATTCTCTTTCTCCCTTGTCTCCTGTAATAGCCAGCCAGCCCCAGGAACTGTCTCATCCCCTTTTTGGTCTTGGGACTCAGGCAGGTCGCAATCAATGTTTTGTCAATTTGGGGATGCACCTGCCCATGATCTAAGTGGATCCCCAGATACCGTACCTATACCTGCCCAATCCGCCTTGCAACCCATCTGCCGGCTGTTCATCCCCACCTTCCTCGACCTGGGAGAATACAGGAGGAGAATAAAACACAACAAAAAAACAAAATAGGCAAGGGAAAGGCCAACACAGAGTGACAGAGAGAGAGAGAGAGAGGAGAAAGAGAAGAAATTCACTCATCGGTTCTCTGATGCGATGTTGCGTGGTCCTCGATCACTCCTCCACCCTCTCAGGCGGACGACAGCTGCTCCTCCCCAGATGGACTCGAGTCAATCCTCCAACCCCCAGTGGACAGAATACCCCTCCGTGTTCCCAGCGACCCGTAGGGACACTCTTCCGCCCCTGGCAGTGGCCCTACTGCTCCAGGCAGTCGGGGAATCGCTTCCCCCTTTCCTCACGGATGGTGGTCTTCTCTCAACCCCTCCGCCTTTCTGGGGGACAGCAGGGCACTCCTCCACCCCTGGCAGTGGCACCATCGTGCCAGGCAGTAGGGGAGTCCAGTCCACACTTGCCCCGCGGACGGCGGCCGTTCCCCATGTCCGGGCGGTCAGGCTACTCCGTCTCCTGGCGGATGGCAGCGGTGCTCCCCAGGGTGGACGGCAGTGTCGAGGACTCTGCGACGGGCATCCCTCCTCCTTCCTGGGTTTCGGGACCAGTGTATGGGGGTTAAAGTGAAAGGAGGAGGCGAGAACTCGCTTTACAATATAAATAATATTTAATGAAATAATAAAACACACACAAACACGTACAGGACAGCTGCCCATAACTCTCTCTCTCTTGAACCATCGTCACCGGCCGCCTTTATCCCTTGTGCATCTCATCTGGCTGATTGGGGACCGGGCGCACATCGTTCCAGCCCGCCCCCACCCTCCTCTGCTCTACACAGTGTCATCAGCATAAACATTTATAGATTAAATATTTTGATTAAATATTTAATTTAATCTTTATTAATAATATTTCCTAGAATGAAAAAGTGGTCCTAGAACTGACCCTTTTGGAACATCATACGTTTGTTGGCTACAGTTTGTCATGTTTTCCCAAAGATGTATCCTAGTATAACAAAGCAAAGGTAAGTTATAAGAAAATGTTAAACACAGTTTACGTTACCAATTAAACACAAATTATAAACCTGTGTATTGTACACATTTATAACAGAAAATGTTAATTCAGGACAATTCATCTTTACCACTAAGGCAGCGGTCCTGGACTCCAACACAGAACACCGTAATATTGTCTGTCATTCTGTTGCATGAGGCACATTTTAATACATTTGGGACATTGCTGGGTTCTAGAGAGTAATACTTGTAAATTAATTCATTGCACATTTGATATACTGTATGTATTTTATAAATGTGATAAATACCTGAATTAATAGTTACTTCCGCATAAATTAATGATGAGCTAAGGAATGGATTCATCAGGAACTAAAGAAGAGCTAACATTAACTACATCATGAGTCACATGAATTAATTAATTAATAACAGTCATCTTAATTACATGTTAGTACATGCTTGTTAGTTAATGTATTAATTAATATTAGGGAATAAACTAAATCAAATGGTGTTACGTGAAATAGTGTGAAGTACTTCAACCTTGAATTAAATGTGCATAAATTTAATATGGTCTAATGTCTTCAGTTTCACCACAAACATCACTGGATGGCGCAGGATTATTCTGCTTAATCTACTTGGATCATCCTTATCACATGTTAAAGATATTTAAGGAATACCTCTTCCATAATTTACTTACTCTCATACCATTCCAGATGTGTATGAGTCTTTTTTCATCTGTAGAACACAAACAAAGATTTTTAGATTAATGTCTTAGCTCTGTGGGCCCATGCAATGCATGATACAAGTGAATGGGGACCAAATTTCCAAAAAGCACATAAAACAGCATAAAAGTAATCTTTATGACACCGGTGGTTTAATCCATGTCTTCCAAAGTGATGCAATTGGTTTAAACTAAAATGTAACACATTTTTCACTGTACATCTTGGCACTGCATCCTCTAGGCACAATCATGATTTCAAGCTTGATTACAGTGTTTGTAGTGCTTTCTAGTGCTTGATGAATGCACATGTGGGATGGTGCAAGAAAGTGTAAACGAGTTTGAAATCATGATAGCCAAGGAAATTTATTGTGAAAAAGGAGTTATATTTTGGTCTGAGCTCACCGAAAAGCGACTGGACAACTTCAAAAGACATGGATTAAACCACTGGAGTCATATGGATGACTTTTCTGCTGCATTTATGTGCTTTTTGGAGCTGCAATGTTTTTGTCACAATTCACTTTATAGACCTACAGAGCCAAGATATCCTTCTAAAAATCTTTGTTTGTGCTCTGCAGAAAAGAGAGTCATGCACATCTGGAAGGCATGAGGGTTAGTAAATGATAAGAGAATTTTAAATTTTGGGTGAACTTTTCCTTTAATGATTGCTACCAGTAATTATTCTTAATAATAATAATTGATCTCCCCCATTCTCTGTGATTCTCCATTCCTTTCCCTTCATACTCACCCTATCACTGTGGGTCCTACCACTCAGTTTACTTGTGATCAAAACACAGGCCATGTCCGCATCTCAGATTTGATATCAAACCAAATGATGCTAAACAATATGTGATTTAACTAGGATGAATACTTGTGTAGTACATGTGTAGTTGATAGGAAGTATACATATCATGATGTACCCCACCAAGTAAAGTCAGAAAATTATGCTGTATTAACAAGTCATCTGTTGATTATAGTTCATGAATTGTTAACAATGAGTTAATAATTGTGACGATTCACTGTTGTCTGCCCTGTGTTTCTCCCCTGTCATCTGTTCCCGGACTACACTTCCCATAACTCCCTGCCCTCATCACTGCCAGTTGTCCTTGATTGTGTCCTCACCTGTGTTTCATTAAGTCATTACCCTATGTGTATATAATGCCCTGTTGTTTGCTGGTTCTTTGTCAGTTGTTATATGTGTTTAGACCACCTGTGTTTTACCAGTACCCTTTGTTGTTTTGTTCCTTATCCTATTCTTGTTTTTCCATCATGGATGTTTTATTTCATACTTGTTTATTTTTCATTAAAATCCATATCTAGCCACACCTAGATACAGCTCTCTTGACTTCTTCCTCAGCGTCACAATAATGGTGTGCCCCAGCAAGTAAAGTCATGACTTGATGCTGCATTAATAAGTCATCAGTAGATGATAGTTCATGAGTAGTTAACAATGAGTTAATAATGATGTGCCCAATCCAAGTAAGTTCATGACATGATGATGCATGAACAAGTCATGGGTACATGGGTAGTTAACAATGAGTTAATAAATATGTGCCCACCAAGGAAAGTCATGACATTATGCTGCATTAACAAGTCATGGGTTTGTGGTTAGTTAACAATGAGTTAATTATGATGTGCCCCACCAAGTAATGTCATGACATGATGATGCATTAACAAGTCATGGGTACATGGGTAGTTACAATGAGTTAATAAATATGTGCCCACCAAGGAAAGTCATGACATAATGCTGCATTAACAAATCATTTAATACACATGCACACTGTAGAAAATTGCCAGAATTTTACTAAATTTAACAGTAATTTCTTACAATAAAATATTGTTTTTAGTATTTCATTGTAAAATCAATGCAAACTAGGTCATTTTCTGTCACAACAAAACAAATGACTGTAAGGGGGAAAAATTATTAGAATATTGCACTGCATTATGGGAAAAATTAGTTTCATTTGAAGTCACCATTTTGGTGTTTAGTGTTTCCTTTGGATGAGACCTTTAATATTTATTTCTAATTATATGGTCAAAATGTGTTAAAGAACACAATTTATTGTACTGAAATGTATGGAGATAATTTGTCAATTTAGTTGTTGACTTCAGGTATGACCATGCTATATAAACTACACTATATGATGCATTTGAATGTAAAGTAAAACATTTTATAATTTTAAATTAACGATGAGAAAGGGATGTTTGCAAATCAGTGCTATAATATGGTTGGTTTTATTGCTCATTAATTTTTTTTATCATGAGTTGTCAATCAGGCACGCAAGATATCAACACAGCATAAAAATTAAAGGATTGTGACAATTAACAAAAACTGCAGATAATAACAAAATACAGATGATCATTGTGATTCTACAACACAGCACTGTTACATTACAGTAATTAATTTGTCCTGTTCACTATGAAGTCATAGTATACAGTTGTCTTTTAATTGTAGTAAATTGTAGATATACTGCTGTAAATTGTACTGTGAAAGTCATGCATCTTGTTGCAAGGAATTTAAGGTAAACTGACACAGAAAGAAAGATTTTTTTTTTTTTTTTTTAAGATTTGCTTATTTGAAAATATAAATACACCAGCATATATGACATTAAAAAAACCTGAAGGGGGAAAAAAAATCTTAATTGTGAAAAAAAAATATAATAAAAATATATGCTGAAATACCAGTGTCAATCTTCCACCAAGATGCTTTAAATCAGGGTTTCTCAATGACTGGACCCAAAAGTGATAACAGTGACGAATATGTTGAATCCTGTCAATATCTCCACATTTTCGTAAACAACCATTAGAGGCTGCATTTCTCTGATGTTAATTATTAGCTGTCCAATCACAATAATCCATAAATGTTACGAGTCATTCTTTTTGGATAAGGTCTCTTTACGTAGCCTTGCATGCCTTTGCAGCGCTACTCAACACACGGCACATTGAGGTGTTTCTATATTTGAGGTGTTCCTTTATTAGAGGGTCTCTGAATGGCTGGAGCACAGCACAGATAGAGATGGAAATAAATGGCAAAATTAACTATTATTATTTCATAATTATTCAGTTATTATAAAGTCTTAACAAAATGCATATGACAGGCAGCACCTCCAGAAACCTGACATACTGACTCCTACTGCACAACAACTTTGTCAGAGATAGCAACACAAAACATAATGGCCAGCTTAGTGTTTGAAATGATGAAAGATAAGGAGTAATGGTGCATTGTTGAAAAGGGTACACATAACAATATCAAAACAGTTTATGTTATACATTTTTGCAATTGAATAATTTAATTATGTTTGAAGATGTTGAGGTTTAAATCAGCATGAACTGAAAATTCACCCTAACTATTTTCTAAATACATGTCATTGATCTTACAATGAAGTATTTTCATCAAGTTTAAAATGTTTTAAGTATTAAATACTTAAATACTTTAAGACTGAACATTAAGACATGGTCAATTGCTTAATTATTCATTTTATCACAATCTTTTGTTATTCTTTTTTTTTCATTTTGTATCACTTGAAGGAAAGAGTGAAGAGGTGAAGCTGAGTCCCAATATCAACCAAATAATGAGAAAGAGCCAAAGTACAGTAACAATAAGTATGGTAGTAGCCATACTCTCTATAGGCTCCAATTTATGGGAGGGATGAAAGCTTATTTGCATAGAGAATCAAACCTTTTTCTTTGTGGACAACAAGTCATCATTCAAACATGTTGTACCAGTTACATATTGATTAGGAAACATAACTGATTTGTGCATAGGAAAAAAGACAATTATTATGTCATTTTAGGGAGGGTAAAATGCTTACATAGGGGAGAACAGGGCTAGTTGTAAATTTTTTAAATCCACTGAATATTTCTCAGAGTGGGTTTATTTTTGAAAGTCAGTTTCTGTATAATCACATACTTTAAAGTCTTGACTACTGTGGCATGGTCAAGTGTCCTTTTGGAGAGAGAGAAAGCGGTAACGGTTCTTGCACCTGAGCTAGATTATGTCGAACACCTGTCTCTAATTCCAGTGGGCATGTGGAGAGTGGCACATAAGCAGCCACGCCACTAGCAGAGAGAGAGAGAGAGAGAGAGAGAGCCTGGCACAAGGAAGACCATGTTGTCTGTGAAGCTGATGAATTTATGAGTGTTCGTATCTGTGAAGCTAATGAGTTTGTGAAACTATGTACCTGTGAAGCTAATGATTCCCCATGGACTCCCTGGTCCGGACCCCGACACTCCGCAGGCTGCACCTGATCGGGCCTGAGTGTACCGGGTACTGGTAAGAGTCATGGGGGTACTCACCAAGCATTGGTGGACATGGGTTGTAATCAAAACACTATCCACCAACGCTTGGTTCAATGTCAGGCTTTGAGCAAAACCAAAAGGGTGAGGGTGAAGTGTGTGCATGAGGATATTCACAATTACCCTGTGGTAACCCTTGTGATAAAATATCAGGGAACAAAACATAGAGTGGAGGCCGCAGTTAGTTCCCGCCAACCCATGCGCTAATTTTGGGGACTAATTGGCCTGAATTCAGAAATGTGTTAAAGGAAATATGCATGGATAGGTCCTGCGTAAAAGCAAAGAGATGTGAAATGTGCGATGCTCTGTCAGGGGAGGCGGAGCTGGGACTGTCTTCGTCAGCTCCATGTCAGATTGACGTGGGGGGGGGGGGGGGGGGAGGCTACAGCCCCTATCATCCTCAGGGATTACCCAAAGTGAATTTCCTTTTGGAGCAATAAAATACAATTGTTTGGGAAGAATTGGATGCAATACTCGATATGGGGATAATAGAGGAATCCCACAGCGATTGGTCCAGCCCGGTTGTTCTTGTTCCTAAGATCGACGGGTCTCTACAGTTCTGTATGGATTATGGAAAGGTCAACGCGGTGTCTAAATTTGACGTGTGCCCAATGCCTCATGTTGATGAGTTGCTTGATCGGTTGGGCACAGCTCGCTTTTACTCAACACTGGATTTGACAAAGGGTTATTGGCAGATCCCCTTGACACTAATTTCCCGTGAAAAAAGTTAGTGTCCAACTTTCCACACTCCATTATTTTGGTTGAAATATATCACCTGGGTACTTGTAGTACTTTTTGTTGCATTTTCAGTGTGAATATACTTGCACTACAAGATAGCATAGAATGGTGCAGCAGTATACAATTTGGGATGCAGCTAATGTAAAGGTTAATGTCCAACAAAATTACTTTTAAATCCCCTACATTTTAAGCTGCCTGTAAAGTCTAGATTTAACCACTGAAGTCAGTCTCAGTGTGACAAAGATTTCTACCATTATTTGTTACTAAAACCTCTTTTTCTCCTCATCCTTTGTTTATTCTGGCTGGTGCTGTTCTAGATGGTGGCCCAGCATATCCATGTTTGTCACCAGCAAAACCTAACTGGTGAAGCTGGTTGACCAGCATAGTCTTTTTAATGAAGCTGTTAAAGATAGTTTTATAGCCTAATTGGCAGGGACTATTACACAGAACTTCCCACAGCCAGCCACCTTGTCTATAATGATCTGAAACAAGCCATCCTGCAGCAGGTTGGCCGAAGCCCCGAAAAGAGCCATTAATACTTCCACTCCATGATGTTGGAAAGGTAGAGCTGCCTGTTTGCATTTGCGCAGCAGCTCCGTGACACCTGTCAGAAAAGGTTGCTGGATGAGGGACCCCGCAGCACTCAAGACATCATAGATCAGGTGGAATTGGAACAATTAATCTCCCAGCTGTCCCATGGTATGGCCGAGTGGGTCAAGAGCCACCGTCCGGCGTCATTGGAGGAAGCTGTCATTCTGGCCAAGGATTACATGATGGCATTCCTGGGAAGCAGTGAACTAGAGTCTCACTCTCTCTCTTCTCTTTCTCTCTCTCCTACACCAAAACCCCACCCGACCATCCTGTTTCTTTCTAATCCCTGCCCCCAGGAAACAGGGCAGTCCCATGCCCAAATATCTTCCCCTCCCAGGTTGGCAAGCCCAGTCCCACGGGTGTGGTAGTGAAGCCTGGGCTGGTCTGTTTGAGCTGAGAAGGGCAAGGACATTTCAAGAACTGGTGTCCAGTAATGGAGGTGGGCACTCTGGTCCAGATCCCTGACAATCCACAGGCCATCCCTGATCAAGCTAGGGTGTATCAGATACCAGTGAGTACACAGGGGGATACATATAAAGCTTTGGTGGAATCAGGGGGAAAAACATAGAATAGAGTTAATTCCTGCCTCACCCATCCACTGATTTTAGGGACTAATTGGCCTGATTTTAAGAATTTATTAAGGGAAATATGTGTGGATGTGTCCTGTGAAATAAAGTCTAGGTGTGTGATTTGCGATGCTATGGCAGGAGAGGCAGTGCCAGGGCCGTCTATGTCTGCTCTGTGTCAAAGTGATGCAAGGGAGGGAGTCTCCACCTTGAAGGAGTTCCCTGAAGGGGATTTCCCCCTAGTGCAGTCATGTGACGAGTCCCTCAAATAAGCGTTTTACCAAGTGAGAATAATCGATGATCAACAGCTCCACCCTAACATCGCTTTTGCACACCCATATTTATCAATTATTAAAGATCGTTTTATCGAGTGATACAGGATACACAAACATAAGAATGCACAACCCAGTTCTTAGCATGTAAATGCCGTTGGGAAACTCTTTTCCAGGCAACTCACCATAATCAGATAGCTGGCCATTTAGGACAGGGAAAAAACACTCAACCGAATAATGTCCTGTTTTTTTGACCGGGAATTTACGGAGATGTTCGCAGGTGGTGTGCAGCGTGCTGTGAAATCCAGTTGGTGAATCCACCTGCCACCCCAAAAGCACCATTGTGCCCTTTACCACTCATCAAGGCCCCATTCTAAAGAATTAGCATGGACATAAATGGGTCATTATAGCAGTCGGCAAGTGGATATCACATTGTATTAGTCCTGGTTGATTATGCAACATGATATCCGGAGCGGTGCTCCTCCGCAACATCTCAGCACATAGTGTTGCAGAGGCATTCTTCAAAATCATCTCCCAGATGGGGATTCCGGAAGAAATCCTCACCAATCAAGGCACTACCTTTATATCACGTACACTACATGAGCTGTATGAATTATTAGGCATTAAATCAATTCGGACAAGCGTGTATCACACGGAAATGGACAGCATGGTCGAATGGTTTAATAAAACCCTGAAAAATATTATTTGTGAATTCGTACAAGAGGGTGCGAGGGATTGGGATAAGTGGTTGGAACCCGTATTATTTGTGGTCCGGGAGGTCCCGCAAGCCTCCACAGGGGTTTCCTCCAGTGAGCCTACTTGCACGGGTGCTGTGCAAGGTCAGGGAGGATGAGGAACAAGTCACTCTGGTGGCCCCCTACTGCCCACATGGTCTTGGTTCTCGGATCTCACACTCCTCGCGACAGCCCCTTCCTGGCGAATTCCCCTGTGGAAGGACCTTCTTTCTCAGGGATGGGACACCCTCTGGCATCCGCGCCCAGACCTCTGGAACCTCCACATACTGTCCAGCGGCCAGACGTGGAGGTTCCAGACCGCTGGAACCTTCACGTCTGGCCCCTGGATGGGATGCAGAAGATCTAAGTGGCCTACCACCTGCTGTCGTAGACACGATCAACCGAGCCAGAGCTCCCTCTACCAGGCAACTTTACATCCTGAAGTGGCGCTTGTTCGAAAATTGGTGTTCTTCCCGATCTGAAACCCGCAGAGATGCGCAGTTGGTTCAGTGCTCTCATTTCTTCAGGAGAGGCTGGAGCGGAGTCTGGCGCAGCCTGTCACTTTGGCACACAAATGCCTGCCCGCACCTGCATTAGCAGCGCACGTTCACAGGTTAGCGCATGAGGTGATTGAATAGGGACCCCTTGTGTCGCTTCATTCGAGACAACATCGAAGTGAGTGACAGACGGGGAACGTCTAGTTTACTGTTGTAACCTCCGTTCCCTGATGTAGGCAGGAGAAACCTGTAGAGGGCAAGGACTACAGCCAACAACTCCAGGCAGTTGGTGTGCCAATGCAGTCGGGGCCCTGTCCAGGAACCGGCGGCTAAGTGCGCATTGCACATGGCACCCCAACCCAGTTTGAAGGCGTCTGTGGTGACTACGCCGTGTCTGGACACCTGCTGCAGGGGGACTCCTGTCTGCAGAAAGCAGATGTCTGTCCAGGGGTTGAGTAGTTGATGGCACAGAGGGGTGAAATACACACATTATGTGCCATGGCACCATGCCCATCTTGGGACTCGAGTCTGAAGTCAGTGCTGTAGCAGTCTCATATGCATCAACCCGAGAGGTGTGGGTACAGGTGCATCGCAACTGCTTTGTCCACCTGGGGGACCTCCGTGTATCCATGGGCCACCCCGCCGTTGAGGGTAGTGAGAGTGGACGAGCGAGGAAATCGGATTCAGGCAGTAAAAGGTGCCCTCCATGACTTCATCAGCTCGTCGTGCACTTCCGGGAAGAATTGGACAGGGGGGGGGGGGGGCTGGGGGGTGGGCTTGGCTGTGAGCGGCGCCATGACCCGAGGAACCAATCATCTAGCCGCGAGGGTTGAGGGGAGGATGGAGGGTTCCAGTCCAGCCCCACGCTCACGGCAACCATGTCGGCCATCTGCGCTTCGGCCTCAAACTGGGCGGGCCGAC
Source organism: Moxostoma hubbsi (assembly GCA_032164185.1). Classification (NCBI taxonomy): domain Eukaryota; kingdom Metazoa; phylum Chordata; class Actinopteri; order Cypriniformes; family Catostomidae; genus Moxostoma; species Moxostoma hubbsi. The sequence goes on from JAVLUX010000010.1 coordinate 22,354,232, forward strand.
CTGAAGGTGGCAGCCCAGACGAGTCATCAGAGTCAGATGCTGTGACACTCTCCGATGCAGGAGAGTGTCACAGCCCGGGCTGTCTGAAAGAGACATCAGACTTTCTGTGGGGCGAGCTGGTCTCATCTCGGACCAGGACAGAAGCAAACGAGCATGCTGGGGGGTGGGTGGTTCATGGGGTTTTACCCGGCAAAGCCGTGCCCACTGAGCTCCCCAAATCACCTCCATCGCCAGCCGGGTTGACCTCCATCCCGTGGGAGGAAGGCGCGATGCAGGGGACGGGTGGAGTGGTGTTTCCTTTCAGAAAGGAAAGCCGCGACTGCAACTTCGCATGGTCAAGTTCTTGCAGTGAGAACAAGAACATCCACAAACGCTGCCTCAGTGTGATCGCGACCCAGACACAAGAGGCAGCGCCTAAGATCGTTAGAGTCAGAGAGATATCTGCCGCATCCAGGAACTACACACAGGAGGAAAGGCATCTTCAAAAATTCCTTTTTTATATTATACTCTATAAGAGGATTTTATGCTCTTTTAGAAGCGCTGTCGAAGTACATGCATCAGTCATTTGTATTGCATTATAGAATGAGTTATGACATTTGTAGACGTTGCATTTCTTAAAGCTGCACAATGTAAGATGTTTTGGTTAAAAATTTACAAATTGACATTATTGAGTACATAAACAATCAGTGTTCAAAACAATGTTCTTTCCTTATACCAATTCACTACAGTAAGCCTATAAAAATTATTTGTATTTTAAGCTGTCGGTTTTGGTGTGAAATCGCTGACTGATGTAGTTCATCCTGATGTCATTACGGCATGTCCATAAACACAGGAAAAGAAGTGCCGGTAAAAATTCAACCACCACCAAGACAGTAAGGATTTACAAAGGTTCGCTTTTCTGATGACCCAGAATTAAAAAAAAAAATTACATCTATATCAGTTGAGTGACATATTCAAAGTCATAATGTGAATATATAACCTAATATATAACACAAAATGCACATCCAACACATTGCATTCGAATATATTAAACCGTGCATCTCAAGCACAACTGTTAACACACTCACCCTGTCAACACCGGACACGTGAGCCACGTCAAAAGCAATAGAACCCATTATAATCAATGATGGAAGCCATGGAAGCGTCCGTAGCGTTGCGTCATGTTCAGTAAACAGATATCCCATTCCATTTTGCACTACACACGCTGGTGTTACTACTGCCAGCAACACAAATAAACGGTTTAGAAAGTTTGTGTCATTGCACATGGTGTAGAGAGCTTCAAGCTGTAGACGGATGTGCCTGGTGTAAACAATGTGCCAGCACCATAAACTAGCAAACAGTCAAGACATATGAAATATTCATGAATTAAATTGTTTACTGATGGTTTTTGTGATCGGATCCAAGTGTTTTTAACTGCCCCATCCTTCAATAACAGGTCCTCTGCAAAGCTATCATTCCATCATGTTTTCCTACACCAACAACTGAAAATAGCACAGATGGGTGAAAGAATGCTTCTATGATCCGTTTGTGCTCAAATCAGCAAGAGACAGCAGCTGAATGACAGAAAGCTTCTCCTCTTCAGAGTTAACTTAATACCTTATCTTATAAAAACGGACGGATATGTATCAAATGGTCTAAGACGTCTGTTTGTGCATGTTTAAATGCAAAATAATTTAAAATAGTCCCTTTGAGTGAGTGTTTAAGAATAATTAGGCCACACTGGGCCTTGTTTGTCCTGATCTCACTCTGAATGAACGGAGCCAAGTGGGCGGAGCCAAGGGTGCGATGATTTTAAGTAGGAATTTATGTTCCCCGTCTGTCGCTCACTTCGACGTTGTGTCGAAGAAGCGACACTAGGGGTCTCTCTTGAGCGCCGAATATGCCTCTGATCTATGAAAAAAGGCCAATGAGAGATGGCAAAAAGTTTTTGCATACCCCGCCCCCGGACATACGGGTATAAAGGCGAGGGAAATACTCCCGTTCATTCAGAAATTTTCTTCGGAGCCGATGGTCGTGCATGCAGTCAGCTGCGAGTGACACACCAGAATCCTGCTTCTATCCTCTGATGCTCTGCTTTGCTGTTGGATCTACGGCGCACTTCAGCGGCTTTCTCCTTCTCTGCACGGCGTGCAGTTTGCCCCTGGGCGCTTCGACAGCGCAGAGTTCTAAAAGAGTTTACTATAAAGAGCAATTTTCTCTATAAAAGAGTTTATTTCTCTAAAAGAGCAATACACAGCGGCGTTGAATGTTCTTTTCAGGACGCGTCTTTTTAAAGATGCCATTCCGCCCCTGTGTAGTTCCTGGATGCGGTAGAGTGCTCTCCGCTTCAGACGGCCACAGGTGTTGTCTCGTGTGTCAGGGCACCGATCACACCGAGGCAGCATTTGTGGATGGTTCATGCTCTCATTGCAAGAGCATGACCATGGCAACGTTGCGGTCGCGGCTTGCTTTCAACAGAAAGCACACCACTCCAGCCACTCCCCCGTGTCGCTCCTTCTTCTCACGGGATTGAGGACGATGCGAGTAGCGATGGAGGTGATTTGGGGAGGGTAGCGGGTGCAGCTCAGCCGGGTATTCCCCCCCGGAACGCTCGTTGACTCCCGTCCATGGTCGAGGCAACAGCGGCTCGCCTCACGGCCAGTCTGCCTATCCTCTGGAGCTCAAGGTGGATGAGCTCGCTGCTCAATCGGAGAGTGTGGTGTCTGATGCTGATACCTCCCCTGGGCTGCCGCCTTCGGGCCAGAATGCCCAGGTTGAAGCTGCAGCGCAGATGTCCGACATGCTTGCCCGGGCCGCCTTCAGTGTGGAGTTGAATTGGTACCCTCCGTCCTCCCCACACCCGTCACGGTTGGATGACTGGTTCCTGGGGTCTGGGTGCCACTCACAGCCTCGCCCCCCCCGGTCCCGTTTTTCCCGGAGGTGCATGACGAGCTGACGTCTTCGTGGAGAGCCCCCCTCTCCACTAGTCAAAAGCCCTGCTCGTGCACTCTCGCTACCCTCAATATACCCCTTGGCGGTCGCGCCGCTGGGGTTGATGCATATGAGACCGCTTCAGCACTGGCTTCAGACCCGAGTCCCGAGACGAGCATGGTGCCACGGCACGTACCATGTGACAATCACCCCGCCTGCCACCAAACATTCAAACCCTGGACAGACCTCTGTTTCTTACGGGCAGGAGTACCCTTACAGCAGGTGTCCCGACGCATCTTGGTAATGACCAATGCCTCCAAATTGGGTTGGGGCGCCTTGTGCAACGGGCACGCAGTAGCAGGCTGTTGGAAAGGGGCCCGGCTGCGTGCCACTCACATCCCCGGCAACCTCAATGTGATAGCGGACGTGCTGTCATGACAACGCTTGCCTGGCGGAGAGTGGAGGCTTCACCCCCACTCGGTTCAGCTGATCTGGGAACGGTTTCTGTTTGCCTCCCGAGAGACCTCCCACTGCCCGCTCTGGTATGCCCGCTCAGAGGCTCCCCTCAGGGCAGATGCACTGGCACACAGCTGGCCAGTGGGGCTGCGCAAGTATGCATTTGAGCCTTCTTGCACAGGTGCTGTGCAAGGTCAGGGAAGATGAGGAACAAGTCACTCTTGTGGCTCCTTACTGGCCCACCTGGGCCTGGTTTTCGGACCTCGTACTCCTTGCGACAGCCCCTCCATGGTGAATTACCCTGAGGAAGGACTTTCTCAGGGACAGGGCACGCTCTGGCATCCGCACCCAGACCTTTAGAACCTCCACGTCTGGCCCCTGGACGGGACACGGAAGATCTAGCTGGTCTACCACCTATGGTCATAGCCACGATCAACCAAACCAGAGCCCCCTCTACCAGGCAACTATACGCCCTGAAGTGGCGTTTGTTCGTGAATTGGTGTTCTTCCCGGGCAGAAGACCCACAGAGGTGTGCAGTTAGGTCAGTGCTCCTGTTCCTACAGGAGAGGTTGGAGGTTGGACCTTGAAGGTGTATGTTGCTGCTATCGCAGCTCACCACGACCCAGTAGACAGTAAGTCTCTGGGTAAGCACGACTTAATCGTCAGGTTCCTAAGAGGTGCCTGGAGGTTAAATCCCTCCCGGCCAAACCTGTTCCCCTCCTGGGATCTCGCGGTGGTCCTCACCGGTCTTCAGAGATCCCCCTTTGAGCCTCTAGAATCAGCCAGACTCAGGGCCCTCTTGTAAAGCCGGCCCTGCTGATCGCGCTCGCCTCCATCAAGACAGTCGGGGACCTGCAAGAGGAACTTGCCGACCCAGTCCACTACGGGTACCCCCAGGCTACAACTACTGGAATAGGTGCTCCACAGGTCAGGCTTCCTACACGGACTCTTCCTGTGTGTACTACCACAGTATGGTCACCTTACAAGCTAACCCGCATCTCACTTAGGCAGTTCTTTGCTGCCCTCCGGTCGCCGTGTTGTAGCAACTCCCCCCTCCTCGAGGTTGGATCTACCAACGCGCTATTTTTTCCACATGTGACCGAAGAGGCCATGCGATGTATTTCACCACCTTACCTCCCCTTCCGGGCAGAGGTGGCCTCCGCAGGGTTTTTTCCCCCTGAAAGAATAGGAAACCGGGTAAGGCCCCTTTCCCATGATGCGGTAAGGGCCCCGGCTGCTCTTGCTCTATGCCGAGAAACATAGAGAGAAAAGAGGCCCAGCCAGGCTTGGCCCGTTCCCAGGTTGGCAAGCGTCGCCTTTTCCCCTCTAGGGTAACCAAAAGGACTCTGACGACTTTTTGGGGGCATTGGGAAAGGGTACGTGCAGTCTGAAACACAGCTGGTCGCTTGTGCACGTGAAATACTTGCCCGCTCCTGTGTCAGCAGTACATGTACACGGCTCAGTGCATGGCGTGATTTAAAGTGGACCCCTAGTGTCGCTTCTTCGACACGACGTCGAAGTGAGCGTCAGACGGGGAACGTCTCGGTTACGTATGTAACCTCCATTCCCTGATGGAGGGAACGAGACGTCATGTCCTCCCGGCCACATCGCCGGACACTCCCGGCTCCTCAGAAAAATCCTGAATGAACGTACGTATTTCCCCTCGCCTTTATACCCATATGTCCGGGGGCGAGGTATACTGTTCGCCAACTCTCATTGGCCTTTTTTCATAGATCAGAGGCATATTCGGCGCTCAAGAGAGACCCCTAGTGTCGCTTCTTCAACACGACATCTCGTTCCCTCCATCAGGGAATGGAGGTAACCAAGACGTTTTTGAGATTTAGAGTTGGTCCTGAATTAATGTACCCCTGATGTAGGTTAACCCCGGAGTAGAGAACGAGGCATTTTTGCAGCTTGGTTTCAATCAATTATCTTATTGCATTGAGTTTTGAGTTCAGATATTTACAGCATGTTTTTATTATAGAAAGACTTTTTTTATATAGTAAGACTTCTAATATGTCAAAATATCAAGGAAAATCTGATTCCTCATGACACGGCACCTTTGAAAATACTGCCATGTTTTAATTATTAAACTCTTACTGCATGTAACTGTTTCTTAAATATTTATTATTGCCAACAATGGTAACAAAAATAGCATTTATTAGTATTCTCAGAGTGAATATTCACTACTCTTTATAAACAGAACTAACTGCATCTTTTATTTCAATGACCTTTTAAGGCATATCAATTCACACAGGATGAGAAAAGTGCAAGTTTGCAAAACAAGACTTTTTGTGTTTCTCACTTTCTAGGCACAACCTGTTCAAAATACACAGTGCAAAATCAAATAGATATAAGAAACAAGGTTTCCACATTTTCTTAACACAAAATCACACCTCCCTGACTAAGGCCCTTCTCCCCGATCGCTCAGTTTGGCTGGGCGGCCAGCTCTAGGAAGAGTCCCGGTGGTTCTATTTTTCCCTGGAGGCCACTGTGCTCATTGGGACCTTCAATGCTGCAGACATTTTTCTGTACCCTTCTCCAGATCTGTGCCTCGATACAATCCTATCTCGGAGGTCTACAGACAATTCCTTGGACTTCATGGCTCGGTTTGTGCTCTGACATGCACTACTTCTTCTCTTCGTTTTTTGGCGGATTGCAAACAACATTTAAAGGTGCATAACACCACCTACTGTACAAGAGTGTGTATAACAATGTCACTTAGCTCATATTCTATTACTCAATCTAGTGCATTTTAAAAATGTAAAAAGTGCCCTCCTGATCTCTCTTACACCTTCTTCCTCCCCTTCTGTTCCCAATACCCCTTTTAGATCCCATGCCCGTCCCATTTCTCTTACTTTGTCATGTAAGTTTCTTCTATCAGATTCATATGTGGAACAATGCATGATGACATGATCTACACTCACCTAAAGGATTATTAGGAACACCTGATCAATTTCTCATTAATGCAATTATCTAATCAACCAATCACATGGCAGTTGCTTCAATGCATTTAGGGGTGTGGTCCTGGTCAAGACAATCTCCTGAACTCCAAACTGAATGTCAGAATGGGAAAGAAAGGTGATTTAAGCAATTTTGAGCGTGGCATGGTTGTTGGTGCCAGACGGGCCGGTCTGAGTATTTCACAATCTGCTCAGTTACTGGGATTTTCATGCACAACCATTTCTAGGGTTTACAAAGAATGGTGTGAAAAGGGAAAAACATCCAGTATGTGGCAGTCCTGTGGGCGAAAATGCCTTGTTGATGCTAGAGATCAGATGAGAATGGGCCGACTGATTCAAGCTGATAGAAGAGCAACTTTGACTGAAATAACCACTCGTTACAACCGAGGTATGCAGCAAAGCATGTGTGAAGCCACAACATGCACAACCTTGAGGCGGATGGGCTACAACAGCAGAAGACCCCACCGGGTATCACTCATCTCCACTACAAATAGGAAAAAGAGGCTACAATTTGCAAGAGCTCACCAAAATTGGACAGTTGAAGACTGGAAAAATATTGCCTGGTCTGATGAGTCTCGATTTCTGTTGAGACATTCAGATGGTAGAGTCAGAATTTGGCGTAAACAGAATGAGAACATGGATCCATCATGCCTTGTTACCACTGTGCAGGCTGGTGGTGGTGGTGTAATGGTGTGGGGGATGTTTTCTTGGCACATTTTAGGCCCCTTAGTGCCAATTGGGCATCGTTTAAATGCCACGGCCTACCTGAGCATTGTTTCTGACCATGTCCATCACTTTATGGCCACCATGTACCCATCCTCTGATGGCTACTTCCAGCAGGATAATGCACCATGTCACAAAGCTCGAATCATTTCAAATTGGTTTCTTGAACATGACAATGAGTTCACTGTAATAAAATGGCCCCCACAGTCACCAGATCTCAACCCAATAGAGCATCTTTGGGATGTGGTGGAACAGGAGCTTCGTGCCCTGGATGTGCATCCCACAAATCTCCATCAACTGCAAGATGCTATCCTATCAATATGGGCCAACATTTCTAAAGAATGCTTTCAGCACCTTGTTGAATCAATGCCACGTAGAATTAAGGCAGTTCTGAAGGCGAAAGGGGGTCAAACACAGTATTAGTATGGTGTTCCTAATAATCCTTTAGGTGAGTGTATATTTTCTTTATCTCCACAGTTATCAAGAGTGATCTAGTCTGAGTCTTGTTATTATTTCTTTTCTTCTGTTCCTTTCTTTATAGACCTTAATTTTAACTGATTTTTTAATTTTATAATATCTCCTTCCTTTCAGATCTTCATTTTCTTCTCCAAATCCTTTTATCTAATCCAGTATGTAAGAGATAATTTTTCTCTTCTGAGCTCCAATGGTATTTCACCTGCTTCTATTAGAACAGCATTAATGGGGGTTGACTTTATGGCTCCAATACAGAGCCATAGAGCTCTATACTGTAATCTGTCTATATTTAGTAGTTGTATTGTCTTAGCTGCTGCTCCATAGACTATACATCCATAAACAATTGATCTCATAATAGCTCTATATATATCAATTAGTGACTGCTTATCAGCCCCCCAATCCGATTCAGCCACTGCTCTTTGTAAATGTATTACTTTCTTACATTTTGATTCTATATGTTTAATATGCACTTTCCATGTGTATTTATCATCTAGCCAAAGTCCTAAGTACTTAAACCCAGACACCCTCTCCATAGGCTTCCCATATAGTGTCAACTTCTCAACATCAATCTTTTCCTTATTTGTAAATATCATATAGCAGGACGTACTAATTGACAGCGTAAACCCCCATTTATATTACCATTTTTCCACTTTCTTTATTGCTTCTCTTAATTTTCCTATTACATATTTCACATTTCTTCCCCTGCATATAATGCAGATTTGATACATCCTTCAAGATCTGAGAAAATGTCATTTATCATGATGTTAAACAGTATATGACTGATTACACTACCCTGTGGAATACCATTATCAATTTCAATGTCCTTAGACACATCCTCCCCAACCTTGACTTTAATTTTCCTGGCTGGTAAACAGTCTAGTATTCAATTATATAATCTCCCTCCCAAACCCATATTACTTAATTTAATGAGCAACCCTTCCCTTCACATGAAATCGTATGCCTTTCCAATGTCAAAATAAACGATTGCCATTAGCTCTTTCATTTTCATAGCATTTTCCACTTCATTACTTAATTGATCAGGAGCGTCAGTTGTGGATCTTCCTTTTCTAAATCCAAACGGATACTTGCATAATAATGCTCACTGTTCCAGAACATATGTTAATCTACTTACTATTATTTTTTCCATCCATTTACATAAGTGTGATGTCAAAGCTATGGGCCTGTAATTTTTTGTATTAGCAGGATCTTTCCCTGGTTTGTTGAATGGTAAAATTATTGCCTCTTTCCACACGTTCGGTATAACTCCTTCACTACATATTTTAATAAAGAGTCTCTGTATAATCTTCAAAGATTCCACAGGCATCCGTCTAAACATGGCATAACTTAATTGCATCTTGTCATAGGGCTGAATACCAGTGTCTTGCAAAGCTATTTTAAGTTCCGACATTGAAATGTGGATTTCAAGAGCTAACAAATCATCTTCTCTCTTTCCCCTCACATATTCATTTACTCTGATTGCACATTCTTTTACTTGTCTATGTTTATCATCTAGATGTTCACCACTGTGTATTGCAGCAAATGTTATTCCCAGAACATTCGCCTTCTCTTTATCTGTTTCTGCCATCTTCTCTCCATCTACTAATACAGGGATTTTTGTTAATTTACTTTTTCCACTCATTTGTTTAAACATGTTCCAGATATCTTTTATTTCGGTTTCACTACCAATGGTGGAACAGACTTCCCTCCATGTCCTCTTTTTGGTATTTTTAATTGTCCTTTCAGGCAATTGCTCTTTCCTTTGGTAATCAATTATGTTCTTGTGTGTTAAGTTTTTCTTTAATACTCTAAAAGCTTAATTTCTTTCGTTAATGGTTCTACTGCACTCCTCATTCCACCACGGTACAACTTTCTTTCTCCCTTTTGTTTCCTCTGTATGCATAACGTCGCAGCATTAAGTATATAATCTGTTACTTGTCTTGAGCATTCCTCTATGGTACCTTCTAATGTAACCAAGTGCTAATTCGTTACAACATATTTAAAATTTTCCCCAATCAGCTTTATCAAAACACCATCTAGTGATCGAGTTCCCTTCTTGCATTGATACGTTAGTATTTATTATAGTGAGAACTGGGAAATTATCCCTTCCTACAGTCAAGTCTTTCTTGACATACCATTCACACTTATTAACTAACTTGTCTGATACAAGAGTAATGTCCAAACATGAAACTGACCCTCTATTCACATCTACTCTTGTTCCTTTTCCGTCATTAATACAGACTAATGTTCTTTCATCCATTAAATCTTCAACTATTCTTCCATTATTATCTGTGTAATTTCCACCCCATAAACTACTATGAGCATTAAAATCACCACACCAAATTTCCATTTTAATAACCTTTCCACCTATTTTATTTAACAGTTCAATGGTTAACTTTTTACATGGATTGTAAAAATGTATTAATTTAATATGTCCTTCTTTCCCTGCACAACAGATCTCAATTACAGTACATTCCCATACTTCAGGAGATGTGATCACTCTGAAAGCTACCCCATCTTTGATAAAGGTAGCACACCCTCCACCACTTTGATTGCTACCTCTATCATGTCTTACTGCACTAAATCCTGGAATTAAACATGTTTCTAACCATGAAATACTATTTATGGAACTACTTCCAAATCGTAAATATACTTTTTGAATTCTTGACCATTAGCTAAAAGTATTCTCACATTCCATTGAAGTATGTGCAGAACCATTATCAAAATCTCAACCCTCAGCATGAGCATTTCTCTTCCTTCAGTTACTGTTAACAATGCATGTATATGATCTGCTTTCATTTCTCTCATTTCAAGAAACCTACTTGCCGCCTCTGCAATGACTTTTATTATATTATTTTTCTTATTAAATTGTGAGGTAATATTAATGATGTGACAAATGAAGGCCACAAACTTTGCTTCCTTCACTACTAATAAATCCCCATCAATTTTACACTTGTGATTACATTCAGTCACCACAGGGACCGTTCCATGGATTAACTCCGGACAACCTGATGACATGTCATCCCTTAGGCCTGTATAGTTTTGGCCTCTTCTGTTGTCAATCCTGTAAATATTTTCCTTCTCCTTGACTTGCTTTAGAGCTTCTGAATATGAGGTTTTACTCATTATCTTAACTCTTTGAATTTCTTTGGTTTCTTTTTGCACAATACATCCTCCATAAGATGCACTGTGATCTCCTCCACAGTTACAGCATTTCATTTTGGCATCCTTTACACATTTTTCATACTCATGCTGACCACTACATCTTGCACATCTTAGCTTTCCTTTACATTGCTGAGCTATATGACCCATTCTTTGGCATTTATAACATCTAAGAGGATTCGGGATAAATTACCATACTCTAAATCTCATATATCCCATTTTCACTGACTTTTCTCAACTGAATTACTACAGATAATGTTTCCTTAATTGAACCATCCTTTTTACTTTTCAGTCTTCAGGCCTCTATTACCTTACCTCCTTGCATCTCTTTTTTGACATCTTCCATAGACATGCTCAACAGGACTCCTCTTAACTTTGAAATAATTACAGGTATGTGAGCTTTCATTCTTTCATCATTAAGTGTAGTCGTTCCTAGTATCTTATCCTGCTGCTGTTCGTTGGACACGTATATTAATATACATTTGTTGTTCAATGATCTAGCAGATTTCCTAGAGAATTGGAAGTTTTATTGGATGATAATGACCACCATCTTGATTGAATTCAACAACAACTTTCCACTCAATAGTTTGTGTTAGTTGGAAACTGCTCTGATTATCATTCAAACTAGATCTTGATTTTTTTCATAGTGTTACTTCTACCAGACTCACTATTATCAGTCAAACTTCTCATTCTAGCCCTCCTATCCTCTCCTTTCAATGCCCTTTTCTGCTTCACAGATTTAGCAACAATCCACTCCATTTCATACAGTCCGAGTACAGCTTATGCAAACTGCCAATCAATGTTGATTTACCGTACAATTTTAGGTTTTTCTGTCAATCCGTCCGAATATGCGCTTGCAAACACCGGCTTCCAAAACGTGTCTTTCGACCTCTGACATGCACTGTTAACTGTGGGACCTTATATAGACAGGTGTGTGCCTTTCCAAATCATGTCCAATTAACTGAATTTACCACAGGTGGACTCCAATCAAGTTGTAGAAACATCTCAAGGATGATCAGTGGAAACAGGATGCACCTTAGCTCAATTTTGAGTGTCATGGCAAAAGCTGTGAATAGTTATGTACATGTGATTTTGTTTGTTTTTTTTATTTTAAGTAAATTTGCAAAGATTTCAAACAAACTTCTGTCATTATGGGGTATTGTTTGTAGAATTTTGAGGAAAATAATGAACATAATCCATATTGAAATAAGGTTGTAACATAACAAAATGTGGAAAAAGTGAAGCACTGTGAATACTTTCCGAATGCACTGTGTATATATATACACAGTGCATCCGGAAAGTATTCAAAGTATGTGTGTATATATATATATATATATATATATATATATATATATATATATATATATATATATATCACAATGCTTATATTCAATTCCAGTTTGAAGTATTGAATAATTTTTTAAGTTAATACTTAACTAGGCTGCGCAACAAAATTCATTTAGGTTCAAGGATTATTATTCATATTACGTCAACGTAAGGGACTGAAGTGCACGCGAGTGTTGGAAACGGCATGCACACTGTTCAACGGCAGTGCTAAATAGTTTTAATGTTATCCACTTCAGCCATTAATCTGTATAAATGTGATTTCCCATATGTGGTATCTTCAGCGATATATGAACTGAATCACACACTATAAGTATTTTTAGCACTTTATTGTCTGACAAACTTACAGAGCCTCCATGTGACAGAATATCAATTCTTCATAAACTGTATTGCTCTACCCAGCACCCACACATGATCCTGAAGGTCAACTGCACCTCTTGTGGTGTGGAGAGGAACTGCCGGTAACTATAACATAAATCTCAGGATACCACATCCTTAAGAGAAAACAATACCCCAGTTATAAACATCATCTCCACAACTACTCACAAATGTACTGTAAGGGAAATTGAACATAATACTGTTAACACAGACATACACGTCTAGTACTTTCACATGTTTTTTTTTTTTTATTATTTTTATAATAGAATAAACTCCATGAAGAGAGTTAAAGGAGAAAAAACAAAATAACTAGGAAGGTAGGTAGACTGCCATCCTTCCAGTGAGTCCCAAAGCTCATTCTTGCTCTGACTTGAGGGATCTCACTACTATTTTACAAAGTCTTTCAGATAAGCAGGAGTCTGTCTTGTGCGCTCGGAACGGCGCAGCCCAGGAAGTGAATCTACTCCTGCTTTTGTCTGTTCAACAACTGATGAGTGTGCTTGGTCTGTCTCAGAAGCAGTTATTCTTTCTTTCTGCCCAATGGTGACGGCAGAGTCGGCAGGCAGGGCCTCCAGTCCTGTCTCTGAAACTTGAAGACTGATAGGCTCCTCCCTCCTCTCGGGCGTGGGCGTTTCACCGCTCACAATTGCATGCCGTTTTCTAATTTGATCGACATGGCGCCTCATGACTCTTCCATCTCCTGTCTGTACGGTATAGGATACAGGTCCGGTGTTCTCTTCAACGACTGCTGGTATCCAACGAGGTCCATGACTGTAGTTTCGGGTGTACACATCATCCCCAGGCGAAAAACTCCTCCACTTACTGTGTTTGTCATGTTGTTCCTTCTGCTTGAGTTGTTTCTTGTGTATCTTTGACTTCACATCCGGCAGCAGAAGATCCAGTGTTGAACGCAATCTTCTGGACATAAGCATTTCAGCTGGTGACAATCCAGTCGTAGTTTGCGGTGTGATTCTATAATTAAACAAAAATCTCGCAACTTTTGTTTCCACAGTGTCTCCCTTTATTTTCTTTATTCTTTGTTTGAACGACTGTACAGCTCTTTCCGCTAGACCGTTTGACGCCGGGTGGAATGGTGCGGAGGTTATATGCTGTATGCCATTCTGTTTTAGGAATGCTTGAAACTCTTGGCTTGTGAAGCAAGTTCCATTATCTGATACTATGGTCTGGGGCAGGCCATGTATGCTAAAGCACTGTCTGAGCTTTTCAATGGTAACTTGACTTGTTGCGGTACTTGTTGGGTACACGTCAATCCATTTGGAGTGTGCGTCTACAATGACAAGGAACATTTTCCCTAGAAATGGGCCGGTGTAATCCACATGCAGTCTGCTCCAGGGAGTCTCCGGCCACTCCCATGGATGTAGCGGTGCTCCTACTGGAGAATTTTTCAATTTCGGAGTCCATCCCTGGCCACCAAACGTATGAACGTGCTAAGCCCTTCATTCTACATATTCCTGGGTGTGTGTGGTGTAACTGTTTTAATATGGCTTTCCTACCCTTCTGCGGAATGACCACTCGCGCCCCCCAGAGCACACACCCATCTTTCACACTCAGCTCCAGGTTTCTCTGACTGTAAGGTTTGTACAGTGTATCCACCTCCCTTGGCCATCCTTTCAGACACCAGCCTAGCACTTGGGAGAATGTTTCATCCTTAGCAGTCCACTGTCTAACCTGTTTTGTCGTGATTGGTGGGTCCTCCATGACCTCCAACATGAAGACTTGGTCTGACTCGTCCTCTTCCCCTGTTTGTGGCAATGGTAACCTGCTCAGTGCGTCTGCATTTGCATGTCCCTGCCCAGGTTTGTATATGATTCTATACTCATACGCTCTGAGGAGAGTTGCCCACCTCTGCACTCTCAGTGACCCCATCTGAGGCACTGGCTTTTTCTCATGAAAGAGGGATATCAGTGGTTTGTGGTCAGTGCTGATTGTGAATGTTCGTCCGTAGATGTACTTGTGAAATCTCTTGATCCCAAAAATGATAGCTAACCCCTCCTTATCGAGCTGTGAGTAGCGCTTCTCTGCTGGTGTTAGCGTGCGTGACATGAAGCCCAATGGTTTTTCACTACCGTCTTTCATGACATGTGACAGTACGGCGCCTAACCCGTATGGCGAGGCATCACAGGCAAGCACTAAGTCTTTGTCTGCTGAATAGTGACCCAGGACTTTAGCTGACTTCAGTAACTGTTTTGAGTTCTGAAAAGATTCTTCCTGCTCCTTGTTCCAGACCCACGACACATCTTTCCTCAGCAGCTTATGTAACGGGGTTAAGCGTGTAGCTAGACTAGGGAGGAACTTGTTATAATAATTTAAGAGACCTAAATAGGCCTTTAGCTCAGTCACTGTGGTTGGCAGTGGAGCTTCCTCTATGGCTCTCACCTTGCTCTGTACTGGATGTAAACCTTCAGCATTCACCACATGCCCTAGGTATTCTACCTCATTTTTCTGAAACGCACATTTGCTTCTGTGAAGTCGCAGGCCAGCGTCTTTCAGTCGATTAAGTACTTCATCCAGCGTACTCAGGTGTTCAGCTTCATCTCTCCCCGTCAGAATAATGTCATCTAAGTACACAGCTACTCTCGGAAGGCCTTGTAACAGGTTTTCCATCATTCGCTGGAAGATGGCAGGAGCTGAAGAAACTCCGAAAGGTAGCCTATTGTAGGTGAACAGGCCTCGGTGTGTGTTTATTGTGAGGTACTTCTTTGAGGCATCATCCATTACAATCTGTTGGTAGGCGTGGCTTAAATCAAGCTTGGTAAACTGTTTCCCTCCTGACAGAGTATTGAACAGGTCTTCAACCCGGGGAATAGGGTATTGCTCTAGAGAGGAGGCACTGTTAACTGTTAGTTTGTAATCTCCGCATATTCTGATCGATCCATCTGGCTTTAAGACAGGAACTATGGGCGCGGCCCATTCGGCGTATTTAACGGGAGCTATAATGTCCTCCTTCAGCAGCCGATCTATCTCCACTTCTACTTTTGCCCTCATGGCATACGAAACTGAGCGGGGCCGATAGAATTTAGGATGTGCTTCAGCAGACACTCGAATGGTTGCTTTCATGCCTTTCAACATGCCTAACTCCTGCTTGAAAACATCCTCATTTCTCATGAGTACTTCCGGTAGACTCTGTGCCTCTGTTCTCACATTTTTTATTTCTTCCCACTTCAGTTTTAGAGCCTCTAGCCATCCTCTTCCTAACAAGCTAGGTCCTGTACCTTTAACCACCACTAGGGGCAATGTCTTTACTTGCCGCTCATAGTTTACTTTCACTTTGGCTACCCCCACTACTTTGATTGTCTCCCCTGTATATGACTTAAGTACCAGTTTAGTTTGTCTTATTTGTGGGCGTTGCTTTTCGTTCCACATCTCATTGAACTTCAGCTCATTCATTATGCTTACACTACATCCTGTATCAATTTCAAAATGTACCATCTTCTTATTCACTTCCATATTCACTTCAAACGGTTTTATCCTCTGGATTGATGTCTCTCCTTTTCCATGCAGTTTAATGTGAACACTTCCTCTTCAGATCTATCACCATCCTGTTTTTCACACTCTACATTATATGATCGATGTGGACGTGGACGCCGCTCTGCTCTGTATGTTTTCTCTGCTCTGTATGCTTTCTTTTCATTGTGGCTGGCATTTCCTTTATTTCTATTACGGCAAGCCTTAGCTATATGCCCTACTTTCCCGCAACAGTGACACTTTGCCTCCTTAAATTTACAAGCAGCTGCTCTGTGGTGCTTCCCATGACATCGGTAGCATTCTTTATCTCCCTTTTTCCATTCACCCTCCTTTTTTAGTGCACCCTCCATCCTCACGCTGTTGCATGCTAACGGTGCAGTATGGAGGTCTTGAACATTTTTACTAGCAGCTTCTGCGGCTACTGCAATTTTGAACGCTCTCTCAAAAGTCAAGTCTGTTTCGTATAGCAAGCGCCTTTGAATCCTGTCATCATTAATACCGCATACTAGTCAGTCTCTCAACATCTGTTCCAGTGTAGTACCATAGTTACAATCATGTGCCAATCATCTCAATTCTGCTACGTAAACACTGACGGTTTCCATAGGCTGGCGGGAGCGCGAGTCAAATTTATATCTCTGGACTATTTCACTCGGTTTGGGGTTGAAGTGTTCTTTCATTAACGTTTTCAACTGATCAAAAATTTTCGAGCTGGGCTTATCTGGACTCACCAGATTCCTTATGAGCTTGTATGTGGCTGGTCCCACCACGCTGATGAGGATAGCTCTCTGCTTCTCTTCATCATCAATTCCGTTAGCTTCAAAAAACTGCTCTAGTATCTCACAATACTCTTCCCAAGTCTGCTCCTTCACATCAAAAGCTAACAGAGTGCCTATCATCGTAGTCATCTTTGCATTTGTCTCCGTGAATCCTCCCGTCAGCTAACTGAACTTATCCAGTATCCTCGTCGCCAATATGTGGTATCTTCAGTGATATATGAACTGAATCACACACTATAAGTATTTTTAGCACTTTATTGTCTGACAAACTTACAGAGCCTCCATGTGACAGAATATCAATTCTTCATAAACTGTATTGCTCTACCCAGCACCCCACATGATCCTGAAGGTCAACTGCACCTCTTGTGGTGTGGAGAGGAACTGCCGGTAACTATAACATAAATCTTAGGATACCACACCATACTTTATGAATAACAACCAAGTTCAAATATACGGAGCCAGCACGACATGTGGATATATGACACAAATTTTAGAAAATTTAGAACCGGCATGTCATGTGCTGTACTTCGTGCAAATGCGACACTACAGCCATTATTAAACATAATGTTGCTCATTCCCCATCACAGTTAAAATAGTCATCTTTAAACATATTGGCAACATGAATGAATTAGTTAGTTGCCTTGTTTTTCAAGAGCACTATTAACGTTGCACTACCATCAATAAATATTTTTTAAATGACATTCAAATTACATCAAGTAGACAACTTGAACAATTGACAACAGTTTTTTCATACTATATATATATATATATAGAAATTAAATAATCCTCCTTACCTTTGTCAGACATTACGTGAAAAAAAGAGTGCCGATGAGCTTTGTCTCCAGTTTGTCAGCAGGAAACTCCAGTGCAGGCCTCGTGAGCATAAACTATTCAACTGCAGAGGTGAATACAGGGTTCCCACTCTTTTCAAGCCACAATTTTCCAGGACATTTTATGTGCCAACAAGTGTAATATTTAAGCAAAAACATGTGTCCATTTTAATCGAGCTATTATTTTGCCATTTCTGTGTGTTTTTGACAGAAGTTTCTCACCTCCAGATAAGCAGTATGCTTAATGGTGTTGTTTTTCTGACTTTGTGAATGAAAAGTCACAAATTTGCCCATTTTCTCATTGGAAATAGGTAAATTTCAAAATACCACTGTCTTGGTCACAAAAGCAACGTTTGTTGGTAATAATAGCCATTTTCTATACTTTTGAGGCATAAGCAATTAGGAAATAACACTTACTACCCAGGAACAAAAATTGTGTTACATAGTGTAAAAGTGACCCCTTCTTGAGATAACACTAGGTGGTAACAAATGAAAGTCCAATGTGCTATGAGCGAGTCATTGAATCATTTTAAATGTTCACGACTGCAATCTGCCAAGAGCCTTTATAGTGTTTAAGCATTATAAGAACAAAGCAGATATATAATTTCCATTCAGTTTGTGAACTGCCGAGCATGACTTTTCATCCAAAAAGACAACAATAATAGTCTAATAATAATAATAATAATGAGTATCAATAACGTCCTTACCTACAACATTATTAAAATTTGCATGTCAAATCTACTGACTTCAGTAGAATGTTTAAGCATTTTAAAAACAAAGCAGATGTACTCTATAATTTTCCTACAGTATTAAAACTGCTGAACATGACTTTTATCAGAAAAGACAACAATAATAGTATAATAACAATAATTTTGAGCTTCAATGATGTCCCTTCGTCATTGTAATGTGCGTTTCACATGAGTTGAGTCGAGGCGTCTAAGCTCCACTAAACACCAGCGTCAAGCAGCGTTTTGTCCTCCACAGCGTTTTTCTTGCGAATGCACTGATTTCAAAGGGGATGGTACATCGGAAGGACGAAGAGGGAAATTATGAGACGTTCAACATCTCTGCATAAATTTCAACCATTTTAAAATATTTAATGTAGCTTTGTGCTCTCAAAGACATCATTTGTGAGGCAAAAC
This sequence comes from Moxostoma hubbsi, assembly GCA_032164185.1. NCBI lineage: Eukaryota > Metazoa > Chordata > Actinopteri > Cypriniformes > Catostomidae > Moxostoma > Moxostoma hubbsi. The sequence goes on from JAVLUX010000010.1 coordinate 22,372,873, forward strand.
GTGTGAGAAAAAACACTGGTATGAAGTTGGAGCCAAGGTTATGCTGACGAGTCACTTCATAGATTTCAATGTATTCGGCAGCACTGAAACAAGTCATGTGACATCCCCTCAATGTGCAGAAACATCAGTCACTTTTACACATTAATAGCTCTTCAGACCTTTTCTCGCCATGATAAACAAATTAGTAGTGGATGCTTTCCAATACAATTTATCATCCCTATGCCATACTCACTAGGAAAGACTGAGCTCACAATGTGGGCACTCCGAGGGAGCATGGCATCACAGTTTAGTACAACCTTCACTAAAGTCTTGTGAAATGGTCCTTGGTGAAATAAATAACTTATTTCATTCGGAACAACATTTCAAGCGGTGTTCATACCCAAGCGTCTCCAAGGGCGCATTAATGCTGATCCGTAAAATACAGCGCTTTCTTACTGTGCGGTCAGACCAGAGGCGGCGAGAGCGTCAAAATTCGCTCTGGCTGCCCTGCCAACAACTATCGAAGATTCGTGGATGCTCTGACGTAGTTGAAATAGGCGCACTATTTCTCGCAGCCGAGAGATGCTGGCTCCCATTGAAAATGAATGAATTCCGGTCGATTTGATGCTCTTAACGCCTCTGGTCTGAATGCACCAAGGTTAAATTAATCACAAATAGTGGTCATTGATTTTTTTTCTCTACAAAGAAAAGAGAAATATTTTCATTGTCCTTGAATGGTCCTCTCAGTCTGTCATTAAAATACCACAAAGCAAAGAGTGTCAGTGTCAAAAATGTAAAAAAACTTTTGCTCATGAGAAATGTGTAAAGACTCAAATAGAGAGGTGTTTGAAGCTTGAGAACACTTACCTGAAACATTTATTTTATGTTATTGAAGGTAAAGGATGCTCCACATGGTTGAATGATTTGTCATGACATTTGTGGAGAGAATTAGTTATTTTTTATTTTGAAATTTAAGTTAACTATTTGTTCTCAAAACCACTCAAATATGTATTAAAAACATGTAGGTTACTGTTGCAACCTCCATTCCCTGATGGAAAGAATGAGACATTTTGTCGAGTGAAGCAACACTAGGGGACTTTCTTGAAGGCCTTGGTTACCTCTGAACTTGAGAAAAGGCCAATGAGACCCCGGACATACGGGTATAAAGGGAGGGAAGCATGCATCTGTTCATTCAGGTTTGCACTGAGGAGCCGAGAATAAGGTTCGGCCATCGCAGTGGCTCGGTTCAGCGTCGTGACCAGGGGGACACAACGTCTCGTTCCCTCCATCAAGGAATGGAAGTTACAACAGTAATCTAGACATTCCCTGTCTGTCGCTCACTTCAACGTTGTGTCGAGTGAAGCGACACTAGGGTTCTCTATTCAATCAAGCCATGCACTGAACCATGTACGTGCGCTGCTGATGCAGGTGCGAGCAGGCAGTTATGTACCAAAGCAACAGGCTGCGTCAGACTGCACGTACCCTTCCCCAACGCCCTCAAAAATAGTCATAAACATTTTAGGTTCTCGGCATCCTGAAAGGGTGTGGGACAAAGTGATGTGCCAAGCATGGGAGCAGGCTGCGCCAGCCGTGCCTTTTCTCTCTCTATTTTTCTCGCATAGAGTCTCGCAGTGGTAGATCCTACCTGCTGCGAGGGAGGAGTTACTACAAACACGGCGACTGAGGGATCAGTGGGGACTGCCCAAGGGAGACGCGGGTCCACCCACAGGGGGACCGTACCGCATAAAATAAACACAGGGGGATTAATCCTCAAGAGCCCATCCTGTGGAGCACCTATTCCAGTACAGAGTATTTTTAGTACCCATAGTGGGTCTGGTCGGGGAATTCCTCCACTGAATTCACGGACCAGAGGGCTAGAGAGGAAGAACATCCAAGGAGAGCGAATCTAGTGGACTCTCCTGGGGGAAAAGAGCGCATGTGAACACCTCAGTGGAGGGGAAAGGTGCTATGTGCAAGTGGAACACCAGGTCAGGCATTCCGTATTCCCGAGTTCTATATGTTCGGACCTGAGAGAACACGGGATGAGATTGACTCAACCCTGAGATTGTAAAATCTCGTAAAGGCATGCAGATTCACTACCTGGTCCTTGAAGGGGGTCTTAGGAACCTTGGGCACATAGCCCGGTCACGGTCTTAGGACGACATGGGTGTCTGTTGGACCGAACTCTAGGCAAGTGTTGCTGACAGAGAAGGCTTGCAGGTCCCCAACTCTCTTGATTGAAGTGAGCGCGATCAGGAGGGCGTCTTCAAGGAGAGGGATTTGAGCTCGATTTATTCTAGCGGCTAGAAGGGGGGTCTCTGAAGGCCCGAATGGACCACGGAGAGATCCCATGAGGGGAACAGGCATGGCCTGGGAGGGTTCAGCCTCCAGGTGCCTCTAAGAAACCTGATAATCAGATCGTATTTCCCTAGGGACTTATCGTCCACTGCGTCGCGGTGAGCCGATATGGCGGCTACATAAAGCTTCAAGGTGGAGGTGGACAGCCTCCCCTTCAGCCTCTCTTGCAGAAATGAGAGCAATGACCCGACTGCGCATCTCTGCGGGTCTTCAGATCGGGATGAACACCAATTCGTGAAAAAGTGCCACTTCAGGGTGTAAAGTTGCCTGGTAGAGGGAGCTCTGGCTTGGTTGATCGTCTCTATGACGGCAGGTGGTAGGCTTGTGTGTTTGCATCAACACGGAATGGTGCAATAACTCTATGCTAGTCTCTAGTTACTGCTCATCACTGGTGGAGCTTGTGACTGTTAGATGCAGACCTTTTTATTTACCACGGGAATTCACCACTGTTATTATAACCAGAGATTACATTCCTCCCAGCGCTAATGCTAAGGAAGCGCTCTGTGAAATGTATGGGGCTATGAGCGAACTGCAGAACGCTCACCCTGACAGACTGTTTATTGTCGCCGGATATTTCAACCATGCAAATCTCAAGACAGTGCTCCCTAAATTCCATCAGTATGTGGACTTTAAAATGAGAGGGGCGAACACGCTTGATTTTGTTTACACAAACACGTACCGGGCAGAGCCCCGCCCCCACCTCGGCTTCTCAGACCACATTCCTGTTATGCTAATTCCAGCATACAGACTGCTCGTCAGATGCACAAAACCGCTCCAGAAGCAGGTGAAAACCTGGCCAGCAGGAGCCATCTCTGCTCTTCAGGACTGTTTTGAGTGTACTCACTGGCACATGTTCAAGGAGGCTGCAATCGGGATCGGGAACAGCATCTCCACTACCACCACACTGAGCACTGGGGCCCCCCAGGGCTGTGTACTCAGTCCAATGTTGTTCACTCTGCTGACTCACGACTGTGCAGCAATGCACAACTCGAACCACATCATTAAGTTCGCCTATGACACGAACGTGGTGGGTCTCATCAGCAAGAACGACGATTCAGCATACAGAGAGGAGGTGCAGCGGCTAAGGGACTGGTGTAGAGCCAACAACCTGTCTCTGAATGTGGACAAAACAAAAGAGATGGTTGTTGACTTTAGGAGAGCACAAAGTGACTGCTCTCCGCTGAACATCAACGGCTCCTCTGTGGAGATCGTTAAGAGCACCAAATTCCTTGGTGTTCACCTGGCGGAGAACTTCATCTGGTCCCTCAACACCAGCTCTATTACCAAGAAAGCCCAGCAGCGTCTCTACTTTCTTCGAAGGCTGAGGAAAGCACATCTTCCACCCCCCCATCCTCACTACATTCAATAGAGGGACTATTGAGAGCATCCTGAGCAGCTGCATCACTGCCTCGTTTGGGACTTTCAGACCGCAAAGCCCTGTATAGTATAGTATAGTGAGGACAGCTGAGAAGATCATCGTGGTCTCTCTTCCCTTCATCAAAGACATTTACAAAAAACACTGCATCCGCAAAGCAACCAGCACTGTGGATGACCCCACACACCCCTCACACAAACTCTTCACCCACCTGCCGTCCGGCAAGAGGTACCGAAGCATTTGGGCCCTCACAGCCAGACTGTGTAACAGCTTCTTCCCACAAGCCATCAGACTCCTCAATACTCAGAGACTGGACTGACACACACACACGTGTACTGAGTTGCACTTTAATTACTGTCACTTTATACCTGGCTGCTACCTCATCAACTGCTATGTGCATAGAACACTATCTCATAGTATGTTATGTTTACATTTGGCAATTTTAGAAACTGTCATCGTTTTGCACTACTGTGTACTGGCCGGCGCCGCTCTGTCTCTCACTGTGCCTATTGTCCTGTTAATTTTTAGTAATTTATTGTACTGTCCCATACTTTATATAGGTATGTTATTTAGTCTGTGTAGTCTCATGTGGTTCTGTGTTTGTCCTATGTTGTTTTATGTAGCACCATGGTCCTGGAGGAACGTTGTCTTGTTTCACTGTGTACTGTACTAACTGTATATGGTTGAACAACAATAAAAACCACTTGACTTGACTTAGACTTAGGGAGTACCAGAGCGGGCATTGGAAGGTCTCTTGGGAAGTGAACAGATCTACCTGTGCTTTGCCGAACTGATTCAAAATTAGCTGGACCATCTGGGGGTGGAGCCTCCACTCTCTCCGCTGTGCGTTCCTTGTCGCGGCAGTGTATCCACTGCCGTGATGAGGTTGCCTGGGATGTGAGTGGCGCACAATGACCTGAGTTGCTGCTGGCGTAAAATGGAGGAGATGGCGGGCGAGTTGTGACATATATCGAGAGCGCACACCGACTTGGTGATTTATGTACGCTATTGTAGCGGTGCTGTCTGAGCGAATCAAGACATGCTTGCCCCGTATTAGTGGGAGAAACCTCCGCAGGGCAAGGATTACAGCCAGCAACTCTAGTCAGTTGAGGCAGAGCTGCCTGTGGCTTGGATGCAGGGGGACGCCCTCAGCAGCAGACGGGGTGCGGACCGTGCTGGGGAAGCACCAATGTATGATGTGCTAGATCGCTTCTGTCTGCCTCCTTACCGCTGAAGACTGCTGGGCGAAGTCGTCAATGGTGTAGCCGAAGAGGCCAAGCTGGGAGACGGGGGTGTAAGCGAGCCTTGTCAACTTTTCGCATCTCGACCACATTCAGCCATATGACGTTACTGGACCACCAGGGTGGCCATAGCCTGCCCGTGGGCCTTTGCTGTGACCTTTGTGGCTCTGAGAGCGTGGGCGGTGGCAGAGCACAGTTCATGCGGCACGTCAAGAGGGGGACGGAAGTTTCCAGTCCAGCATCGCGTTCACGGTGGCCCGGGAAAACATAGCAGACATCCGCGCATCAGCCTCAGACTGGGGAACAGACCCAAAGGTGGCAGCCCAAACAAGTCATCAGTATCAGACGCCACTGTGACACTCTCCGATGCAGCAGCGATGTCGTCATCCAATTCCGGGGGCTCAAGGGAGAATGTCGACTGGCCGCAAGGCAAGCGAGTGTGCCAGGTGGTCCGTGGGGATTTACCCGGTGAAACTGAGCCATACCTAAATCACCTTCATTGCCAGCCGAGTCATCCTCAATCCCGTGGGAAGAAGGAATGACACGGGGGGTGGCTTTCTCTCATGAGGACTGAAAGCCATGACCGCAACGTTGCCATGGCTATCGCACTGAGAACATGAACCATTCATAAAACACTACCTGCGTGTGATTGCAGCCCAGGCTCGCAAGGCAGCTCTTATGACCATCAGAAGTGGAGAGAAAACGACCGCATCCAGGAACTACACAGAGACAGAAAGACATCTTTAAAATTGACACGTCCTGAAAAGGACGTTCAACACTTCTGTGTATTGCCCTTTTGTGAGTGAAATAAACTCTTTTAGAGAAACAAAACTCTTTTAGGGAGAACACTCTTTTAGACAGAAGCGCTGTTGAAGCACTCAGGGGCATGGACTGCACAGCCTTCAGAGAGAGAATGCTGCTGGAAATGAGCCGTAGATCCAACAGCAGTGCTCTGCCACAGAGGTGAGTGGAACAGTAGTGAGACTCAGCTTGCTGATGCACAACCGCTCATCTCCGAAGAAAAAATCTGACTGACAGACACATGCCCTCGAGTGAGTGACAGAAGGGGATGGATGACTACCACGATTAAATTAATCACAAAAAGTGGCCATTAATTTGTTCTCTGTGCACTTTTCGATGTGCATGATACGAGATATTTGTGTTGGCACTGCTGGAAGTGTCATGATGCAGCTGTGTTTACACGGATTTGTGCAGGTATGCAGTTAAAATCAATCCATAGTCACGTACAATAAATTGGCTTTCAAGGATTTAGACTGTCGTCATGATTAACACAGGCTAACGATTTGCGATTTGTGACACTACATTTTTGCGTTAATGCCTATTTTCTCGACAAAAAGTGTTTCCAAACCAGATTCTCGCAACATTTGAAGTATCGACATAGAATTTATGTGCTAGATTTAAATGGAAAAATATGAATGTGCCACTGTTTGTGATTAATTTAATCGCAGTAACCATCCATTTATTTATTAAAGTTTCTTTTCCACACCAATCAAAATAATAGGAGTCATGCAATTAGCCCATAATACAAAATACAAATCAAGCACAAAGATGTTTTAAATTAAAAATATAAACACAAAAATAGGAGAAAAGCTTCAGTGTTCTTTTTTTTTTTTTTTTTTTTTTTTTTGGAACACTAATCTATTAAATTATTGTTAAGCTTACATTTTAAAAAATGCAGGCAAAATTCCCTGTATTCAATTAAACAAATAACCAAACGAAAAAAGCATTACATTTTTTAAAAAAATTATTTACCAAACAAAAAAAAAAAAATATTTTTAAAGTTCAGTTGGTCGCTAAAGGTTGCTGGACAAATATGCGAGACATAATGCAGTTGTGATGGCAATGCTTTAGATTAAATGATTGTTCAAAATAGCCTATTGAATATCAGGAATGTATCATATATGTAAACCCTAATATTACACTGCATAATGTTTTCTTTAATAGCTGTGCACACAGCATATACACATCGATCGATGGTCCTTATACCAAGACTGAAAGTTTCCCACACTACTTGGTGGAGGTTGCCAGCTTAAAGAGGGCCATGACGATTCGCTTTCGGGTCTGAACCACTGATCTACATAACCGTGGTCGGAACCAGTGGCAACCTGCGATAGGCACAACATCACGACCAATATTACAGTCCTATCAGAAGGGCAACTGCTCCCTTTTGATTGCAATTCCTCCTCTTCTAATTGCTTTTATTTGTGAAATTAAAATGACAGTAAACTGGCTAATTTCAATTCATTGTCTCAATAATCTGCCCATTTTTCCAAAACTTCAGAGGAAAAAAATTAGGGATATCTGGGAGGCAAATTAGCGATAAACACATTTCTGTATGGAAACGGCTTTAAGTGTTAGTTCACCCAAAAATTATCCCCTAATTTACTCACCTTTAAGCCATCCTAGGTGTATATGACTTTCTTCTTTCAGCCAAACACAATCAGAAATATATTAAAAAAATATCTTGACTCTTCCAAGCTTTATAATCAAAATGAATGGTATCTTAGATTTGACATCCATCTGTCAAAAAAGTAATCCATACTGTTCCAGGGGGTTAATAAAGGCCTTCTGAAGCGAAGCGATGCGTTTTTGTAAGAAAAATATCCTATATTTATCTTTATAAACTATAATCGCTGGCTTCCAGTGACGGCCATCTGCGGGTTCACTGGCTTCCCCTATTCTCCGCACTTTCTCGTTAGTCACTTCTCACAAGTGCTCACACTAAGCCTATATCATACGCCTGAACTCCACTCTCTCGTAAACGCACGGATGCACGTTATTTTTTTATTTTACAATTTAAGTAAACGGAACTCTTTGTTCTCAAAACCACTCAAATGTGTATTAAAAACATAATTTGACTGTTTACTGAGGTTATAGTTGATGTTTTAATTCAAATCACCAGAACATACTGCTGGTCAGGGGGTTGAATAATTTTTATTACAAATGTATATCTGTATATCTGTTGTTGATTTGGTGAATTTGTTTAACTGCTATAATGCTTGAATATGTGGTCTGGTACGGTAGTTGAAGCTTTCATTTGTTGTCATGCTTTTATGAATCAATACTCATGTGTTAACCGATGGGGCTGTATCTAACTTCTAAGGGGAAGTTACTGTGACATGTTTATGTATGACTTATGAAACTGACTTCTTGTAATTGTTAAATTTCATATTTGAGCATATTATTTTTATCCCCATCATTACTGAATACTTGTTTTATGTTTTTAGATTACGGTGATGTGTTCGTGCATAGACTTTTAGTACACTTGCATTATCAACTGGCTGTAAAATATATATATATATATAGGTGTTGATTGAACTTTTATCAGTCATAACAAGAGTTTCATCTCTTAAATGTTGAAGTGTCTGGGCTCCGCAGGAGCGACCCCTAATGTCAACTCTGCATTAGGGGTCAATACAATAAACATTGTATTGCTTTGTCATTTTGGGTACTTTTAATAGCTTTAATGTAATTAAAGTGTAAAGTGTAAAGTGTAAAGTAGTTAGTGTTTTGATACTTTTATTTAGAAAATGTCTTTAACTGCAGTAGACAATCGTTCACAGACTGCACTTGCACGTAACGATTGAATGCAACTGCAGGTTTTGTTTTAATAAATTGTAATAGTGCGTTCACATACAATGCAAAGAAAATTTCCGGCACGCATTGCTTGTGCAAGTTTGACCACTAGATTATAAATTTGTGTTTGTGAGTTCTGAAAATATGCTCGTCTACTTGATTCCAGCTATTGGTTGTTCTTTTCAGAACCAGGTAGTCCAACTTCCTCGCCCGGCGTGAATTCGCGTCTATTCACATCTTTGCATTGACTTGGTATACAATCACGCCACATGAAACACTTGCTTCGCATTGTATGTGAACGCACCATAAGTAAATATCCACTTCATTCAGCTTTGTTTTTGTCTTCTGTCTTCAAAAGCATGTTTTACTGCGTGACAAAGTGCTTCAAATGATTCAGCCCACACTTTGGACAAATTCATTGAGAAGAACAGACTCAAAACATAGATTATTTCACACGTCCATCAGGAATCGCTCTGATTCACCAGCCCTGTGCTCGCAACTGGCCATGTTCACAATGGCATACTATCCATATTTCTCTCACTATTTTTTGCCAAACACAGATATGACAGAAACAGTAAGAGTAGTATGGTAGAAAGGCATTCAGTACACTGCCTATATGTTCTGTCAGGGGCACCATAACATGTTATCTGAATGTAAAGGGGGCATTTTGTTTGACACAGATTGGCACCTGCCACACCCCCAAAGCTATGCTGCCCTAGGCACACGCCTATGTCGCCTAATGGGTTGACCGGCCATGGATTTGGGTAAATTGCTAATGTGCCACCAACTAACCATATATAATGCACAGTTAGGATAGCAAAATACTGTTGACAGTCTTGATTTTAAAGGAATAAGAAAAGGCTTCCCATATATTTTGTTGTTAAAGTCAAAGGCCATCAGTCCACACAGAAGAAACAAATACGAAATGCATGTTTTTATAAAATGTATATTTTATCCATGCATATACTTCTATATACTCAAAAATATAGAATTGGAAATAAGTCATTACATTTCAGGGTATTAGTTCACAGCACCTCCCACAAGATACTGTTGCACAGTATACATATATATTAATATTTTGTTCGGCTGACTTATTGATTTGTAATTAAACATAAATCTTCATCACAATGTTCGACGCCTTAATTTCAAGCAGGCACAATGTACAGAGAATGCGACAACAGTCTAGCCCATATGCTGCTTTAATTTGTGTCTTGAAAACTTATATTCAGTTTGCAAAATGGTAAGTTTTAATGTAGTAAGTGCTAATATTGCAGCCGGTTAGAGTATACTGTAAACTTTGACAAAGAATAAATGATAATGGATCAAATTAATTATGTCAGTCATAAAGTTTCAATCTAAACTATTCAGTTGAAGGGAACAATGTTTTTATATTAACACATAATTCACAATTTCCATTGACCAGCATTTAAGTGCTTCAAACATTTCCTAGAACATCATACTAAAGCTTTCTAAATCACCTCTCAGGTTTTTTCTTATCAGTCTCTCACTCTCTGCTGAGATGTGCAGATACTATGACGGGAGACATAACTGGCAACACACTGTAACTATGCAAATATAAATCTAATTTCCTTGGAATGGTTCTGTACTGGGCCTGACCCAATTACCCTCACATAGGACACATCAGGCTATACTGAGTCAGGCCTTACATACATCCCAGGGGAAAATGTTACAGCAAAGTGCAATCAAAAAAATAAATAAATATAGTGTGCATCTGATAACTACTTTGATAACATTCATAGATTATTCTTCCTCACAAAAATATAGTCACATTACCTGAAAACATGTAACAATGTACCATGACTGATCCACTCAAATGTAAAATCTTGAAAATAGCTACAGCAGCTGTGCTTCAGGACAAATGAGGACCTTATGTGAAGTTTAGGCAAGCCCACCCTCCGTGGCCCTTTTTAAACCATGCCATCTTTGATTATCGTACAGAAGTTCTTTTCTGATTGGCCATTTGTCGCTAAGTAGAGATTCTGCTAATTTCTCAATATTGTTGACTGTTGAGCTGCCCAGCAGATTCTGATTGAGGCAGTAGAAAGATAAATGTGGCAGAGCCAGTTGAGGATGAAGACAAGGCCTTTGGACTCAGAGTGGAGCTGTAGGATCTGTGACAGCGGTTGGATCAGCACGAACGTTCAGAAGGTCAACTATCTCAGAGTGGGAAAACTTCATGGCTACTGACAAAGCTGTATGTCCATCCTACAAGAGAGAGTAACAGGGGTAAGGACGTAAAATGTGTATATATATATATATATGTGTGGATTTTAGAATAAAATGGCATTAAACATTTCACTTGATCAAATGTCGTTATGGGTCAGATTGAATTTGTGCACGCAGTCCTGTACAGAAAACTCTTCAGATTTCCGCAGAATTGTGACATCTGTCATTCATAGAAGTTCTACGCATTTCCCATTACTTAACTATTTTGGCTAAATTCATGATGCTTTTAGCTACCAAAAAGTCTACTCTCCTCCTAATTAATAAACTAGTGAATGGTGAAAAACCCATTTAAGGCTACAAAAAAATAAAAAGTCTGAAGGGTTCTCGTTGTGGAACCGATCCGGTGTCATATCGATTTTGACTCCCTAGTGTTGTAACAATCTCCCCAGAGGTGGAGGTTACACTATTAGAAAGTTCAGACCTCTGACACCACAAACGCAAATGATAATAGTAGACAGACCGCAGCTGCAAAGGGTAAATAAACTGTGTATTATTAATATGTACAAGTGAACAACAGGAAGGTTATATACACACTCCTAATATAAATAACAAAACCCACAACCATATGAGTCTTTGTCTCTCACTAAGACACTATAAACGATTGTACGCTTTGGGAGACCGTTTATAATATGTATTTCTGTCAATATGGAATTCTGTATGGATCTCACCAGATAACTGGTCCTGGGAGCGAGGTTCCAGTGAGCTGAATCTGAACCTCAATGTGAATATATCTGACCGTGCAATGGTTTTAGCCAAGTTCAATGAAATCCACAGGGTAAATTATATAATCCATACAGGTCACTACAGACATAAATCCAAATTAGAGTTTGCTAGCATAACCGAGTGTAAGAATGTTATCCTCCTTATCGATAGCCTGATTGCTATCTGGAAGTAGCTGCTGCTGCTACTTCCATTTAAACAGTCTCTGAATGTGTGCCACAACCATATACCACAGAATACCAAGCAATTAAACACAGGGGAAAGTCATTAACTTGGTGAGTGGAAAACAACTACATAGTGCAAAACCACAACATACAACGTATTGCACATATGCTTATCACTGACGTAAAAGGCAATCATCACCTTCAGTGTCCTGTTGACACTCTCCATCAGATTGGTCTGTGGATGGTAACTTGTCGTCAATTTCTGTGTGATGCCCCAATTCTTTCATGTGGCCTTCAGGATCTCAGATGTGAAATGGGGACCCTGATCAGAAATCTGGTATTTGGGGACCCCCCAACAGATAAAGATTACCTCCAGTAGGATCTTCACAATCTTGGGTGTCCTGCTGTCTCTCATAGGGAATAGCTCCAACCACTTGGTGTAAGAGTCGACTATGACAAGTAGATACGAGTTGCAATTGCGGCTGGATGGGAACGGTCCCATCAGTTCGATCAGCAGGGTGTGCCCAGGCTCCGGTACTTCATTTGACTGCATCAAACTGGCAGGCTTAGTGTTCTCGGCCTGATTTACTGACAGGTGGTACAACGCTTCACATACTCCCAAATGTATTTCTTCACGGAAATCCACCAAGATACATCAGATATATTTAGTAAGGTCTTTAGCCTTCCTAGGTGTCCTCCTAATGGATTATTGTGGAAGTAATGAAGGGAGTCTGGTAACAATGTCTGTGGCACCACTGGCTGGAACTTCTCATTTTTGTACCGGAGCTGCAGTCTTCTCTATAACACACCCTGGTGACATTCCAAAGTGATCCTAGGTATTATGGAATTATGGTCCTGATTCTTGGTGAATAGATGCTTCAGCTCTTGTGCTTGGGATAGAGCAATTTTGGCCAAGGTGTGAGGTAGGGTTGTCTGATGTCTATGCAGAATAACTAGACATGCCGCAGTGTAAGGCTGGAGGGGTGAATGGTCCTGGACATTGCGTCAGGGCCTTGGTTGAGACATACTTTTCAATATCTCACCTTGAAGTTAAACTGCCATCTTGATAACCTGGACGATGTCTTTGGACAGTTAAATGCCAAGGATAATGCAGCATGATCTGTGTAGACTTCAAAATCCACTCATTCAAGGAAGTGCCTCCATTTCTCTACAGCCCAAACCACTGCCAAATATTCCTTTTCTGATGTGGAGTAGTTTAGCTCTGTCCTTTTCATCACTCTAGATGCATAGTTTATGACTCGCTCACCTTCATCCATCTGTTGGGTCAATATGGCCCCAGTCCCAGGTCACTGGCATCAGTGTGGTCTTGAGAGGGCAGAGAGAGGTTTGGGTGTGAGAGTACAGGTGGTTCTGTAGTGCCTCTTTGAGTGCTTTGAATCCTGCTTGACACCCGGCTATCCATTTCCATTGGACTCTCTTCATTTTTAGGTTGTTGAGTGGAGCAGCCAGGTCAGTGAAACTGGGGATGAACTTATGGTACCACCCTGCCAGCCAAGAAAGCACTGGAGAGACTTCACGTCTGTCAGTTCAGGGTACACCTGTATTACTGCTGTCTTGGATGTGTCGACTTCCACTCCTTGGCATGAAATGATATGCCCCTGGAACTTTACTCCTTTTTAAAAAAGTGGCACTTGTTCATGTTGAGGGTAAGGTTGGCTTGGTCAAGTCTTTGGAAGATGGTCCTGAGGTCCTTGGAGTGCTGCTCTGGGTCTTTGAATAGACAATGATGTAATCTGTATTGATGAAGCAGATCCTTCATCTTTGTCCAGCCAACACCCACTAAATTAGTGGGAGTTAAGAAGACCAAAAAGCATGTGTATGAATTTTGAAGAGGCCCTGGGTGGAAATGAATGCAGTCTTCTTCTTACTTTCTTCCTCTTACCTGCCAGTAACCCAAATGAAGATTCAAAGTAGAGAACCAAGTGGCGCCTTCTAGGGATTCCAATATCTTATGGATTATCAGTTTTGGGAAGGCATCTGGTACGTTCTTGGCACTGACTCCCTGGTAGTCTATGCATAAATGGTAAGATCCATCAGGTTTTGGCCCTAAAACTACCGGAGAAGACCAGAGTGAGATGGCGTGCTCAATTATGTCGTTCCTTAGCATCCTGTCCACTTGTTCCTCTATGATTTTCTTCTTGATCGGTGAAACTCTTTATGCTCATCTCTTCACTAGTATGTCATAAACAGTCTTGATATAGTGTTTGATGACCGACGCTTTTCTTAAAATGTCTGAAGTGACCAATAGCCACCTAAGCCTCAGTCGCTGTAGTTCCTCTTCAATGTCCATGTCCCAGGTCAAAGGAGGAGATTCAAGGTCTTCATCAGAATGGGGAAGGTCTGTTCAGGTGGAAGAGCCCAGTACAATGTAAGCATGGATTGCAGATGGTGATGGGTGGCTTTCTGTGCTGGTGTGAAAGAATGGAAGTCATAGCCGTGCTGTGCATCCACTCCATATCTGTTATTAGCCACATCCAAGGCAACCGCCGTCATTTTCAGAAAGTCCAGTCTGAGGATTAAGTGGAATAGCAGGTGTTTATCTTCCATCACATGGGTGTTGATATTCCAAACTTGTCCATGCCAGTCATAGAGGAGTAGTTGTTGTGTTAGGGAGTGATGTATTTGTCTGTCTACAAGGATGAAACTCTGCGGCTTGTAGGTGCTTAAATCTGTCTTGTCGTCTCTAAGATGGAGCCAAAGGCTTTCTCTCATTAGAAAGTTAGTACTTCTAGTGTCGAGGATAGCCTTCACTTCAAGTGGGGGGAGAAGCATGTAGTCAGGTCAGAGCAGGTGTACTAGTATGTTTTACCTTTTTAATCTGGCTGTCCCATTTAGCATCTATCCTAAGAAAGCAGTTTACAACCTCTCTCTCCAGTATCTCCAAAGAGTGTTGCAATAAATCTCAAAGCCCAGCTAAATCAGCCTCAACAGCCTCTCTTAGGGTTGTTTCCCTATTAATAAGGCTACTGTTTAAGTAAAACAAGAGACTGTTTGAAGTCTGCATCAATGTCTTAACCTGCTTAGTTAGGGCCGATAACTCACTTTTCAGCTGCACATTATCTATTTGTAATGTGGAAATTAAACCCCCTTCATCATTGACATCATCATAATTATCATCATCCACATACTCATTATTGTACAATGAACCTAACAATGAAGTGACATCAGTAGTGGGATTCCTTCTATCAACAACCGGACCAGCATTGAAATCAATTAAATTAATAGACATACTAGATACAGCTTCTGTTCTGTTTTCACTGCAACCACTAGCAACATTACACACATTAGCAATCAATAAATAAATAACATTTATTTTTATAGCACATTTAAAAACAACACGTTGACCAAAATGCTTTACACTAGAAACATATTTAAAATAAACTCACATTTAAAACACATATACAATATAAAACATAAACCAAAGAATGTGCATCTAGACACAGTTATTGGTAATAGAGAAAATATGTGTCTTCAACTTAAGTTTTAAAAGACTCAATTGTACCACAGGATCTAATGAGGAGAGGCAAACTATTCCAAAGCCGAGGGCCACAACAGAGAAGGCACGATCCCCTTTAGATTTTAAATGGGACTTGGGGACACTCAGAAGCAGGCTCTGTTAAGACCTTAATGGTCTAGTGGTTTTATATTGATGTAAAAGGTCCAAAATGTAATCAGGTGCAAGCCCATGTAGATACTTAAAAACAGTTAAAAGTACCTTAAATTGAACTATATATTTAACTGGAAGCCAGTATAGAGAGGCCATCACATGAGAAATACTAGTGTGCTTCCTGGTGCTAGTCAGGAGCCTAGCTGCTGTATTTTGCACTAACTGCAAATCTGATAAATTGCAATAATCCAGTCTGGATGAAATAAAAGCATGAATAACAGTCTCCAGATCTTTGAATGACAGAACATTTTTTATTTTAGAGATGGCCCTAAATTGGAAAAAGCCACCTATTACAAACAAAATAATTTGCTTGTCAAATTTTAGATCTGAATCAAAAATAACACCCAGATTCCTTGACTGGGTATTTAAATTAGTGGAAAGTGGGCCTAGACGTTTAATTAATTGTTTTACCGAATCAGGGGGCCAAGCACTACCACTACAGATTTTGATTAATTGAGCTGGAGAAAGTTAACGGCCATCCATATTTTTATATAATTAAGACAGAATTATAGAATTATAACATGGCTTCAGAGGAGATAAAGCTGAGTGTCATCAGCATAACAGTGGTATGCAATGTATACAAAACATTTTATAAAGAAAACAAAACAGAGCCGAGAATAGAGCCTTGAGGAACACTACAGAAGATGGGTGCAGAGGAGGAGAAATTCCCAATTTCAACAGCAAATGTTCTCTCCCTCAGATAGGAAGAGAACCACTTTAGTGCAATTCCCCAAATCTCCACCCACTGACTTAAACGGTCTATGAGAGTACCATGATCTATTGCGTCGAAGGCCGCACCAAGATCAAGCAGCACTAAAACAGCACAGTTTCCTGAATCTACAGACATCAACAACACTTTGAGGAGAGCTAACCTCTGTGCTGTGTTTTGCTCTAAAACCAGACTGAAATTTATCAAAGATCCTATTTTCGTTTAAAAGTGCAGAAAGCTTGAGAAAAACAACTTTCCCATATATTTTTGATAAAGGTAATTCTGAGATCAGCCTGTAATTATTTAAAACTGAAGGATCAAGACTAGACTTTTTAAGGAGGGGTTGCACCACAGCATGTTTAAAACAAGACGGGACTATACCATTTACTAAAATACTGTTCACTATTGACAGAAGTCTAGAACTGACAACATCTAAAACCTTGAGTAAAAAGCGAGGGGGGATAATATCTAAAGAACAGTAGATGTTTTACCCCTCCTAACATCCATCACTAAATACATAAATAAACAGAAAATGGTCTACTCGGTATATCAAATAGTCAATGTACAAAAATAAAGAGATCCCCGTACAGGCCACCACTATGTAACCCCAGAGGCGGAGATTGCACTATAAGAAAGTTCGGACCTCTGACACCACAAACACAAATGATATATAAGTATTAGACTGCAGATGTAAAGCATAAATAAACTGTGTATTATTAATATGCACAAGAGAACAACAGCAAGGTTATATACACATCAAAACCCACCACCATATCTTGAGAGTCTTTGTCTCTCACTAAGACACTATATACGATTGCTCACTTCTGCAGTCCATTTATAATATGTATGTAGATTTCTGTCCATATGGGATCTCACCAGTAAGCTGGTCCTAGGAGCGATGTCCCAATAAAACGATCATCAATGTGAATATATATGTGAATACATTTGACCATGCAATGGTCTTCACCAAGTTCAACGAAATCGACAATCCACAGGTTAAATGATATCCATACAGGTCATGACAGGCATAAATCCAAATTAGATCTTGCTAGTTATGCTGTGCGTAACAACATTATCCTCCTTCTTGATAACCTGATTTCTCACTGGAAGTAGCTGCTGTTACTTACTTTTAAACTGCCTGTGAATATGTGCCACATCACCACTTCTTGGTGTCACAGGGTGATGGTGTTATGGGCACAGGTAAGGCAAACAACATAGGACAAACATATAACACAGGATACCAAACACTTAAACACAAGGGGAAGACAGCAACTGGGTGAGTGGAATACAACTACATAGTGCAAAACCACAACATACAACATATTGTACCCAGATCAATATGTAGTGTTTCAGTGTGGTTATGCTTAGGGGTAGGTGTAGGGGTGGCCTTTAGGGATAGGGGACAATGAGACCCTACTATGGTTAGGGGTGGGCTTTAGGGATGGGACCAGTCAGGTAGCGAGGAGTATGAATCTGGCGGGAGTCAGATTTCGCCACAACACTGGTCAGTGCTCAAAATTGCTCAGTCTGATGGTTTAAAAGTGCTTATAGTTGCATCACTACTGTGCTGACTGACCAATCAGAATTAACATTAGGGCTCACACTCTAAAGTTTCACACACATTTCAGTAGCAACTATATGAAAAAAGTGAAAAAGAGAAATGAGAATGTGTACCCAACATCCAGATAGGAGGATGTAAACTTTTCAAATAGTGTATGCATATATGTAATAAAATTCATACATACTATTCTTTAAGAGTGACTTAAAATGATAGTTCACCCCAAAAGTTCAGTGTACTTACTGAACTTTAGTACTGTGTACTAAAAATCATGTACTTACTCTCATGTTGTTCCATACCAATATGATTTTCTTTCTAACATGGAACACAAAAGAAGGAGATGTAAGGCAGAATGTTAGCCCCAGTCACCATTCACTTTCTTTTTTACTTTTCTTTTTTTCCTGGGCTGCCAGTACCTAAGGGCATTTTCAGACCTGCAGACCATTTACTTTGTTCTGAATTGTTACAATATTGCATTTTCTTCTTGGTACGGTTCGATTTCACAAGGCAACATTTCAAAACGGACCAAATCTTTGTCAATAAAAGTCACATGTGAGCAATCTGTCCCCTTATTTGTCAATCCTAGTAAAATTAACTCATTATAAAAACAGCTCCTATTTTAAACGTGTAATTATATATAATATAGTTGCCAAAAGGCTATATCCACGTTTTGATGATGAATTACATAGAAGTACTGATCAACAGATGTCTTCTCATAAGATCCCTCTAGTTATGTTTATAGTTTTTATAGGGATATTGCTTGGTTCGGTGGTCTGTTGGGTCGGTTTGCATTCTCACCACAAGCGAACTGCTCCAGAGTTCATTTGCAATCGGTCCGAGACCACCTCATTCAGGCAGTCTCAGACCAAATGTTTTGGTGCGAATCCAAGTGCGATTGCTGT
This sequence comes from Moxostoma hubbsi, assembly GCA_032164185.1. Taxonomy (NCBI): domain Eukaryota; kingdom Metazoa; phylum Chordata; class Actinopteri; order Cypriniformes; family Catostomidae; genus Moxostoma; species Moxostoma hubbsi. Next base: position 22,391,411 of record JAVLUX010000010.1, read on the forward strand.
GTTCATTTATGCCTAAATGAACTGAACCAAGGGAGAAAACGTGCCAGGTTCCAAAACAAATACTCCAAACGAGCCAGGTGTGACACCCTAACTTTCTGCCTAAAAACTCCTTTTGTGTTCTACAGAAGTCATACGGATTTGGAACGAGTTGAGGGTGAATAATTGATGACAGAATTTTTATAGGTTTAAGATCGATGTGTCTTTTACCTTATCTGTGAGTGATGTGTCACAGTCTTGTCTCTCCAGCAGCATTTTGGCTATTTCAGTATGGCCGTGCTCACAGGCACACATCAGGGCAGTGGATCCATCCTGGTCCTGTATATTCACATCAGCCCCGCATTCCAGAAGAACCTGAACCATCACTGTCCGGCCATGACTAACTGCAAGCATCAGTGCTGTTTGCCCTGACTGGTGGAGAGAAATGAAAGAAAATCAAAGATCTCATTCAACCACTCTTTTAATTTTTTACAAAACAAACCCCTTATACCATTAACATTTAAATATAAAATAATAACTCACTGCGCACACAAGCCCATTTAGTCCCTTTAGAAGGCATTCAGTAGTAATTAATCAGTACCCATTGATTGTTTCTCGTTGTGCTGTTGCAAATTCAAACTAATGCATTTTTTAAATAATTTTATTTTTCAATTCTTGAAGAAAAAAAAAAGGATTTTCTAAAATGACATGTTAAAATGAATATGGTTTGACATTTAGCTATGTTTTGCATGGTGGGGGAGAGAAGGAAACCAGGACCTATAAAATGTATTTTGCTGTCCAGTAAGACGATTTGAATTCTAATATCATAAACAAATCTAAATGTAAAAAAAAAAGGGTGCTGCACTGCTCAGCTTACACCTGCTAGAGGGTGCCACTGGATCATGCAGTGCTGACAGAAGTGCTGAATGCAGATTTTTTTTTTAAACACAGCCTTTTAAGGTTTTGTCATCACAAAAGTCCATATCTCAATTTATTTCTTAATTCAATCAGTCGTGCAGCCTTGCTGTATGTCAAAGTGTTCAGTCTGCAAGTTTCATAGCATTTTGGATGGTTTTTCCATCTACAACTGTCATGTCAGCAGTGCCAGTTTGTCCACATTAGTGTGAAAATGAAAATGAATAAATATTAAATATTACATGTTCTTTGGAGTGTCAACCCTTCTACATTCCGTGGCTACTATTATTTCAGGATTGTGCAATTACAGAAAGGTAATTGCGGTAAAGGTGTTCAGTGGGGTTCAGATCAGTCAAGGGGCCAGTCAAGTTCTTCCACACCAGACTCGGTACACCATTTTACTGGTGATATCCTATGACAGCTCCACGTTGATAGCCACTGAGCTCAATGGTATGCCCCATTCTAATAAAAAAAAATATTTGGAGATTGCATGGTAATATGCCTGATTATATCCACCTTTTAGTGATGGTTGTAGCTGAAATAACTAAACCATTTATTTAAAAGGGCTCTCCACACTTTTAGCTATGTAATACCGTATTTAGTTTTGAGACTGTTTACAATAATATTCTGTCTGCTGAGTAAATGCATAACATTATTACGTGTTCTACCAGTACAGGATGTTATGCTGTCTTGCTGTGTGTACCTGGCTGGCTCGTGCATTGATATTGCCCATTCTCAGTAGCTGCTGAGCCACTTCCATGTCCTCTGAGCTCTCTGCCGCAGTAAGAGCTGCCAACATTATAGCAGTGTAGCCCGCCTTGTTCTGGTGATCCACCTCACACAGCCCTGAATAATATAATTAAAGAGCATTTTGAAATATTTAAGGTTTTGAAGCGAGAAAGGGAAAGATCTAAAGACCATCAGCTTCCATGATAAACAATAGTCATATTAATGAGATACAAAAAAGGTATTGTCCATGTACTATGATAAGAGTGGAAATTGCAGCTGGAAATGTAAATCAAAGCAACATTAATTTAAAAAAGAACTTTAAATTAGTGACGGACCAAAATATCAACCAGGACAATAAAAGTAATTGCCAGATATAGTCTATTTTGAGATTACTGGCCTGGGCTGATAATAATGTCTGTTTGGCCGAAGTGTTAGTTTCCCCTTTTATCAGTTTCCATGGATTACAGCATATTTTTAAATACATTTAAGTACATATTATCTAGTGTTCATTTAATTTCAGCAATCTTGTGGACATCTTTTATGCTGTCACTACATTTTATTAAATATAGAAAAAAAATGGTTTCCGTCTTTATATCCAATCTCTCTGGAATACTTGATTCTAATTGGTCCACTTTGATTCTGATTAATTATACCATTTTGATTGGTCAAATATGTTTTGTATAATGACTGCTATAGAGTATATTTGACCATTGCACATAGAACATAGTCTCCTACAATGTGCTAGTTTTATCTCATAGCACTCCACAGCCTCGTCCTTGGCACATAAAATAACTCAAATCAATATGTCCATTTATTTATTTGGGAAGCAGTCATGTAATCAGTGGGATAATGTGCGGTTACTTTCAAAAAATAAACCCCTTCAGGATGATACAAGATCTCTCCACTTTGCATGGGGGTCCTGATCACCAAATTGAGGTTTATTGTGCGGTAATGACAGACTGACTGTACATTATCCCTTATCATCCATCGGCCAACTTGCTTTCTAGATATTGACATTGTTGTTTAAATCCCCACATTGGACAACCACTATTTAAAAAAAAAAAAAAAACTTTAAACTGTTGATAACAAATCCTTATATTTCTCAATTTTCATCATGCATGAGGTATGTACATGAATGTCTCTTACCTGTGTCTAATAGCAGCTTGACAACAGAGAAGTTGGAATGGGACACACTGTAGTGCAGTGCCATGTTGCCATTACCATCAGCCAGGTTCACTATGTAGCGCAGAAGAGTGGGTGTGTGGAAGCCAACTTCTCTCAGGTACAGAGTGACTGTATCAGCCTCTGAGTCCTTCTGACTAGACACACGGAACCACTCCTGATAGAGCACCATCAGAACTTGCCTCTGAGATTCACACAGAGAGTAAGTGCACTTTAAAACATTACAAGTCAAATTATGTTATAATTTAATAAGTTAAGTCTATATTGGTAGGGAAGGACCTTCGTTTTCATGTTATATCCAAAAGAGTGCAAAATAACTTTTCTAGACAACATGGAATATTTCACAAACGGTAGATATATGGAGTTAACTCCTTGATTGTAAATACTATTGGTGTTAGGATGGTTTAGGATGTGTTTAGGGACAATTATTGGCTTACAGGCAGAGCTCAGTTTCTCCATTCACTTTTAATGCTACTTTTATTTTTGTATCCATATATAACCAGTCACATCTTTTACACATACAATGAAAGTGAATGGTGAGTGAGGCTAACATTCTGTCTAACATCTCCTTTAGGTGAAGTTGCATGTAGACACCCTGGCTAGTTTATATTCCACTGACAAACTGTTGGTATATTATACTGACAGATTTCACATACCCTGTAACAAAGGTAATTAAAGTTACAAATCAATTATTGCTGCTTACCATCTCCTTATTTGGGGTAGCAACTTCAGCCATGCGATCCTTCAGGAAATGACAAGCAGCCATGAAGTTCTTATCAACTAACTCACTGCAACAACACAGACAACAACACATATTTTACTGCAATTCAAATCACAGTAGTACATTAAAATGCATATTTCCAGTTCACTGTCTTTTTTTTTTGTTGTTGTTGTTGTTGCATGTATCTGTTTGTAGAGAGAGCCTATGAGAAGCTAATACCTAAAATGTTTAATGTAGAGTTATTGTCAAATACAGATTGACTGCAGACCTGGGCTGATCTGTATTTGACCAAATGAAATACAATGCTTGAGAATCTTGGTAACATTATTTGAGGCCTCATTCTGGAATGCCCTCTCAAACAAACTGCTACCAATATTTGAATGGCACAAGCATCTTCATGACAATTTTTGGCTCTGGCATGCAGTTTCTGCCAAAGGTCTGTTCCTTGAAGAGTATTATGAGCTTTGTTACACTGTGTTGCTTAACATGATAACATAATTCAGGTGAATCTATCATCCCATTCCAAATACCTCAAATAAAATCCAGGTATTTTGATAACCATAAAAGACCAAGCACTCTGCTTTTCCCTTTTGGCCACATAGCTTTAAATGGTTCTGCCTATTCTTGTGGAACGCTCCTTTAAATGGACTGGTCACTGGGCATATTAAACCTATCACTCAGCGCTTGTTTCATATTGCCTTCCTGCCAGATGATGGGCAGAACAAAAGCTGGATTGTGTTTGATTTATAACAGAGGCTCCTGCCCATGGGAATCATGCATGCAGTGTTATTGTGCATTTTAATGTGTTAAGCCAGTTCATATTATAAGCAAATTATCTTTTCACACCAGATAGGAAAAGCAAAAGGGGCAACCACAAAATAAAAGTCCTGTGGATCGTTTTTCTCCTTATTCTCGCTGTTGGGCCCGTAGTCTTTTCCTTTCAGGTGGTGGTTGCAGGCCCCCCCATTCACCCTGGGCCACAGTGTGGCTGCACACCCTGCACTTCCTGTAGTTACGTGCAGGGGTTAAATTGGGGTGGAACGGTCCGAAACGGCTTTACAGCAACTCCGAGTGTTTGTAATTTCATTTCCTGCAGGCAAGCTCCAGTTTAGTATTTTTATGCATTACATATCCATTTAGATTGAGTGTGCTTGCTCGAAAACAAATGTAAAGTTAATTACATAAGCATTATGCTTCCGTCTAGTTAGGGCTGGGCGATAAAACGATGTCAATATTTATCGCCATAAAAACTCATGATATCGACGATAAGCTTTTGAGTATTTTTTGATATTTAGCCTGTGTTCTACATCTAGACATGCGTGTTGCTAAAAACGCTAGCAGTTTGGCTTTGTTATCGCATGTTTACACTTGGCGCGTAGTGAGCAAATGTGAGCGGGTGCTTTCAATTTCTTCCTATGGAAGCCGAGCATCAAGCTCGCGAGGTGGATTGTAAAATTGACAGCAGCGTGGGGCAAGCGGTTCCCTAGCATAGGTAGTGGCTTTGTGCGGATTTCTTCCACGTCAGTGGAAATGCACCATCACACTATATGAAGTTGCTATTGTCACCGCTACGCAGGTCACCGTGTTCCGGATCCGGACCCCAGATTGATTCCATCTTCACTGGAAAGACATCATGAAGACAGTTACGCCCTCTCCTCGTCTCTAGTGAGCAGCCTGACAAAACAACAGTGCCAGTTACATCATATCTTTCTGCGCTGTATTCTTGAATATTCTTCTCTAGCACTGAAACACGCTTTACTGATGCCCTGTCCTGGTCCGCACTAGCTTCCTCTTTAGTGAGTAAACATGAGGTGCGTTTTTCCAGAGCACCTTTAGACCATAAAGTTTTTTCTTTCTAAATTTAGTTTTATTAATCAGCATGTTCCAAGCCTTTAATAATAAACAAATAGATTTCTGTTCAAATTTTAGTTCAGATTTCATCATCTCTGACAAGAATGAAAGACAAAACAATTACTAGTTTGTAGCCTAGTCTTTCTCACTTTAATGAAAATAGAAAAATGGTCCATTCAGACTTTTACATTTTCAAAAGCTTCTCTCTGGAGATACCCCTGAACACCCATAGAGTATCATTCCTCAGTCACAAAAAAAAAAAAAATATATATATATATATACCTTCATTATGATTAAAAATGAACAGATCATCTTTCATATCCAACGACACTCAATTGATAAACTCTATAAAATATTGTAATATTTTCATAAAAGATCCCTCAGACACCACTGCATTGGCTGTGTCTGGGCCCCAACGCAGTTTTGTAAAGAATATTTAGACTGTTTAGGATATTGTTTCGATATAATATCGATATCAGATGATATGAAAAAGAATATCATGATAATATTTTTTGCCATATCGCCCAGCCCTACGTCTAGTCTGTGTCTGAACCTGGTCCACTATATTCACCTAAAGCGGCAATCTTTTAACAGGGTGTCAGACACAAGGGTAAGCAATATAAATTAACATTGACTTTATTTGTCCTTCCAGGCAGGAAAAAAAACACATTGTGCCTTGCCTAAATGGGCGGTCAAACTACACTTTGCTCTATAGTCACTACCATTCAAAAGCATCAGAAGCAGTATTTCTGAATAATTCTAAATTGTTTTTATGAATAAACATTATATATGATTAAGATTGTTTGAATAAACACATTGGTAATGACATACTACCATACTTCTCTTTTAAACTGATATGACAGAACTAGTAAGAGTAGTATGGGTAGTATGCCATTCCAAAAACATCCTCTGAAGTGCACATCATCGTTGTCATCGCAGAGTCTGGCCAATTACGAATAAGCTGTCATCATCAGAGCTTGTGCAGCCACTTTGAAGCAACTGCACCAGCTGATCCAGCCAGCTGGTTTATCCCAGAGCATACATCATGGTATCATGGTGGCGGCGACAACTTAAGTCAGACTAAATTTCTAATCGACAAATACTGCTTCAATTTAGGTGCCCATCGGTCTGCAAAGCACTGCATAAGGTCAAACAACACCTACTGACTGAAAGTCTAATGTCCAATAGGCAATCAAATGCAGATCCAGTGCAAATAGTGCTCATGAGGTTCCCATACGACTCCCAGAGGAGTTTCTAGTTGGGACCAAAAATTATGCATTTAGAGCCTCTTTTCCAATTAGCATTTTTCTTTTTTGATTTGATTTGAATGGAATAGGCATCTGCCTTAGACTCCCATTGAAGCCTGACTTCTATGGACATATTAATTTAGCAAAAAAAATGGATTGCGTTACATCAATGAACAGTGCAATAATAATGTGTGATATTTTACACTTTTATTTGCTAAAATATTGAAATACATAAAAAGTCATATGTATTTTAAATAGATTATCTCTACATACATTAAACATCACTGAAACATTAAGCTGTGCTTCTTGAATAGTCTTAAAGCAATCACTAGGCTAGCTATGCCCCTGTTGAAGGCTAATAGCCAACAAGAATGTAAAGTCACTCCAGTCCTCTCTTTTTATCATGGCCCTCTATCTCACCTGACAGGCTGCTCCTCCTGGGGACTCATGGCGACCTGACCAGCATCAGGTTCCCCAGAGCCCTCTGTCAACTCTGCCTGAGCTGTGTCACCTTCCTCTCCAGTAACAGCAGCCTCTTCCTGGGTCGCTGCATTCTCCTCTCCCTGCTCCACCTCAGGTTCTGAGCTATCCACCTCCTCCCCCACGTCTTGCTCCTCCTCCCCACTGGAGTCCTCACTGGAAGTGGTCTCATAGCTGGACACACAAACAACTTGATTCAAGGGGTTTCTTTTAATTTAGCCCCTTTTATTGGGCAAACCATCAATGATACAGATTTCCTTAAAATAGTTAGTTCAACTAAAAATGAAAATTCGCTACTGGCCCTAAAGGTGTTCCATACCTGTATGACTTTTACCCTTCTGTAGAATGCAAGAGGAAATATTTTAAAGAATGTTGATGTTGCTCTTTTCTGTAGAATGAAAGTGAATGGTGACTGAAACATTCTGCCAAACATCTCCTTTTTTGTTCAAAATAAGAAAGTCATATGAGTTTGAAACAACATTAGGGTGGGAAATGTAGAGTTGATTAAACATTTATAGGTTTAGTGAAAGTTTTATGTGTTTTCAACACAGTCGGTTCTTTCTTTACCACTAATGGCAAATGTATTTAATTTGTTGCGAATGGACATGCAAAATGCAAGAATGTTTATTCAAGCTGTTCAAATGAGAGGGACCTCTTTGGGTCTCAGATGCGATCTTGTTTGGTGAGTCATTCTGAAGAATGCTGCTCCTTCATGGATATTTTTTTAGATAGATAGGAGGAATAGAATTCTTTCAATTCCTTGAGGGCATGGGTGAATGGAAGCCTATAGCTGCAGGTCAGGAGACTATACATTTATTAAGGTTTTGAGTATGAGGGCCTCTTTTGAGTACTTCACATCACATTCGAGATAAGGGACCCATGCATAGGTTGTTTGTCATAGAATCTTTGTTATTAAAAAGACCACAACGGCTTAATAGACTTGCTATGTGTGAGTATCTCAGTAACCACGATTTACTAATGTGTTTAATATAATGGCTGTGAATCACATATTTCATAACCAAATGCCTACGTAATGAAACATTTGTGAGAGAAGGACAAGCTGGACAGCCAATGATGGAGATAGACACTGCTATTTGTCCTTGGCTGACAGCACTAAATAGCAGAATGGAATGAAGTTATAGTAGTTTGGTCAGGACTGTGTGCAAATTCTGAAAACACCAGCTGTCATCAAACAGCAGCAGTGCAGGGCCTCTCTCAAGATAATCACAGTCTATCAGACACAACTTGTAAAATCTGCCAATACTGCTCACGAGACCTGAGTATTTTTAAAGAATATTTCAACACACCAACATAACCAACATAAATGAAAGGAATAGTTCTCTGAAACATGAAAATTAATTTACATAAGTGAACGATCTTCTCTCATGTACTTAAATTTCAGGTTGTTTCTCCCAAAACCTAACTTTTGTTTTTAGATGACTTGACATATGATTCATGAGTCAAAAGGACTATGTTTATAATACTTTTGGGTCCTTTTTAAGATTTGAAGTGAAGCACTATCCACTACCAATTTATTGAAAATATGGACTGGGACATTAAAATCTCCTTTTGTGTTATGCATAAGAGAGCCAGTTATACAGGTTTGGAACAACATGAGAGTAAGTCAATTATAAAAGAATATTCATTTTAGGGTGAACTATTACTTTCAGGGTCTGACTTGTTACTTGATGCAAAATTCACTGTTCTGGAAATAACTATTTAAAACTATTGAAAAGGTTGTGATGCGAACTTATTACCTCGTTTAGGTCCTAAAGTTATCTGTGCAAAATCTTTCATGTTCAAGGCTCTTAAGCAAATAAATAAATAAATACATTTCTGTCATGACAACTCGTGGAAAGATTTAGAATGTTACTGTGGGTATTGCATATTGATAGAATATTGGTCTTGGCTGACTAGATCTGTTACGCTTCTGCTGCAAAGTAAGTTGCTACTGCTAGAACATACACAGACATACTGAGTTAAGTATGTGAACATGATGCTCCACATTTAGAAAAATACAAGACATGCTGCATCAAGCATGTATGAAATGCTGCAGCACAATTAAACAAATACAATCCCCATGTAGCAGATCTAGACATGGCAAGCTAATTGGCTTACAGTGCATGGAGTTTATGCTAGCTAGGTTTGCCTTGAACTGCTTGGCCAAATGGCATGAAGCTAATGAACTATATCTCTATGTGTGCCTGCTAAGATAAAAGGCTTAAATGGCTAGACAAAATGACATGACTCATAATAGCCTAGTTCCACCTTACGCGCTATTTTGTTATCGACAAAGTGAACATGTGAAAAATAAAATTGCGACATTTGCCGCCTTCTGCCCGTTTCCATTCAAATGGCCTTTTATAGATAAAAAGGGTGTGCGTGATGACGTCATGCCTAAAAAACACTTTGTCGCATAAGTTTTCGTTTAGTGCAAAATAAATCAGCCCTGAAGCCATTTCCATTCAGAAATGTGTGTTAACCACCAAATGGCCTCCCAGATGTCCCAAGTTTTGTTAAAATGGGGAGAGTATTGAGAAAATTCATTAAAATGAGCCAGTTTACTATCATTTTAATTTCACAAATAAAAGCAATCAGAAGAGGAGGAATTGCAATCAAAAGGGAGCAGTTGCCCTTCTGATAGGACTGTAATATTGGTCCAGATATTGCACCTATCACAGGTTAGCACCGATTCCAACCCGAAAGTGGATCGTCATGGCACTGTTCAAGCTGAAACCTGCACCAAGTAGTGTGGGAAACTTTCTGACTCAGTATAAAGACCATCAATCGATGTGTATATGCTGTGTGCACAGCTATTAAAGAAAAAAAAAACATTGTGGTATAATATCAGGGTTTACATATGATACATTCCTGATATTCAATATTTTGAACAATCATCTAATCAAAAGCATCACCATCTCAACTGCATTATGCAACTCAACTTTTAACGACCACCTGAACTTGATTATCATCTAAAATTTATTTTAGCTTCATAATGTAAATAAATTTTTGCTGCAGAAGCAGTAAATGCGATCTGAGGTAAAGAGGGTTAGATTTAAAATATTTAAACGTTTTAAAATGTTCAAAAGCTCGTTTTCTGAAAGTGAACAAAAAGTTCTGATAGTTTATAGTCTTGGAAAAAGTACAGAACATTCTGAGAACATCATTCAGCTGACTTTATTCATCTACAGAACAGGGTAAAGCTAATTTAAGTTTGAGTAACGAAGTTTGGTAATGTATTTTTTTAATTTAATGCTTTTTTCGTTTGGTCATTTATATAATTTAATACAGTGGATTTTGACATTATTTTTTCAAAAGTAAACTAAACAATAATTTAATAGAATTGTGCTGTTAGTGTTAAAAAAATAAATAAATAAATAAAAAGCACACTGAAGCTTTTCACCTTGTATTGTGTATTTATTCTTAATTTAAAACATCTTTATACACAGAAATGATATGTTTTTTGTACTGTGGGCTAATTCATTGACTGTTGTCTATTTTATTGAAAGGTGTGGAAATGCAACTTTACTAAATAAACAGATGGATACTGCAATTAAATTAATTGCAAACAGAGGCCATTCATTTGTTCAACGTGCACAAGATATTTGTGTTGGCACTCCTGGAAGTGACACGTTTGCAGATCGGCTCTATATGCCGTAAAGATCAATCCATAATCACGTACAATAAATTGGCTTTCAATACTGTCGTCATGATTAACATAGGCTAACGATTGGGGCAAACTCTGTCATGTGATACTACATTTTTCCGTTAATGCCAATTTTATCAACAAAACGTGTTTCCAAACCATTTTTTATCACATTTGATGTATCCACATAGAGTTGATGCGCTTGAGTTAAACGCAAAAATATGATGTTGACATTTATGACATTTTAGCAATAATGTGTATTTCCATCAGCTTAATTTTGATGCGCTAAAAATTTTTTCACAAAAAATCCTTGGATGGAAAAGTAGTTCATGTTTATCTGGACCAGGAAATCCCAGACATCATTTAACTAGTGACATAGCCTAGCTGTGTGCATTTATTCAAACTAATGACCTAAGATGTGTGCCAGTGCCTGATTTGGCTATGGCTTACCTTGATAAATGGGTGCTTCTATGTGTCATGGCAAAAACAGACCTTACTATGCAAGCCCCAGCAAACCCCTGAGCAAATATCAGTTTCAGAGAAAACTCTAGCAGCACACTGCAGTGAAATCAGCATACTTGAAAACAAACGTAATTCAAATGTAAGGCAAAGAGAGAGTATGCAGTTTGATTGGCTACCCGATTACCCGACAATGTGAGCCGATTGGCTTCACATGTTAGCAAACTGATTGGCTAACAGGTAAAAAGTTACCTATCAGCTTGCACTATTTAGAATTACATGTCTGAACAGAGTCATAAATCATCACAAAGATCTTGTATATTTTGCTGATAAATCAATAGTAAAAATAACTGTGCATGATACAGTGCTGACACACATAGCCATAGTTTCATAATTTGCGAAAACTAATATGAACTAATTAGGCTTCAGATTTATTTTTTTTTTAGATCAGAGGTCTTCAACACAAGTAATTGTGTATTAAAAAAAAAAGATAATTTACCTTAACCAAAAAGGATATAGTTCAGCATTCATGGTACCATCTACTTTAAAATGTATTACAAATGTTTAATTGTATGTACAAGCACATGACTCTATACATCAATATTTTATTGTCTTTGCAATGTAAGCATCAAAACAAAATATGTACTATAAATAAATTATACTCATGTTATTATAGGCCAGGCTTAAAATGCATTCCATTTTATAGAATATGTAACAGTTAAGATCCCTTAACCAGATCCCTGGTTAAGCTGATAGACCTGTTCCATTCTGATCAGATGTATGGAAATCCAGCTGTTTGACCAGCTCTATTAGGATAATTATCTTATTGTAGAAGGCTGGTCAAATCCAGCTGAGGCAGAAAAATCTCTGCTGCCAAGCTAAGCAAATCATTCAGCACACAGTAACAGGCAGACAGACAGAGAGACAGCAAGTGTGAGAGAAATTCAGAGAGAGGACTTTGTTCTCTGTTGTCTGAATGGCTTCAATCATAATGCTAAAGCACTCACAGAAGACAATGGGGATATTTCTAACAGATCACTGTGATTAAGGATAAAACAGATTAAGGCAAACAGACAGGCCAAACATTTTGTTAAATGATGTCATGGATGTTGATGAAATAGACTTATCTTTCAACACTTCACATGAAAACACTATTCACTGTGATTCTAGGGAAATTGTTCAAATCGAAATAGGAGTTTTTTAGCTTTTAGTCCAGGTCTATTACATTTGAAGCGATCTATTTTTTAATGTGCTCCTAAAGGTCTTAGAACAAACACATTTAAAAATTAACAGTCTTTCTCTTTTGAGAAAACAAACTTAAAGTATAGCTGTAAGCAGCAATGATGGGCACAATTACCATGTATAAATTTCCACCCAGTGGCTTTCGGAAAACAATGCAAGGTGGACACATGCATTTGGAATTTGACATTATTCTAAACTATTTTGAAGCAAACTGGGTAAATATAAGAGGACTATTTTAAAGTCTGTTGTAAGAGCCACACTTATGTTTCATGTTCTCTGCTTATGATCTGATCCAATGACTGAAGAAATCAGCATGCATTTCATTGTGAGGGTCCACTGATGAAAATTAACTCTCATTTTATCCAAAACATTGAAAATAGGGGGAAAAACCCAACTGGTCCTCTATTTTTATGTTATCATGTTATCAAAAATGTATAATTTCAATAAAATATTGGTACTAATTAATTATATACTATAAAAATCGATATCTCCCCTATTCTGTGGACTCTTCCATGTATTTTGAGCCAGAGCTCTCATTCAACACAGATCTCATTCAGCACAGATTACAAAATGCGCATTGGCTATTTGCCTGGATCAATCCAGCCAGTAGATCTTTAGTAATGGTTTGAATGGCAGGTCGTGTAGGCAATAATGTGAGGTTTCTATGGTACATAGGCTGGCCTTTCTCAGTTTAGAAAGCGACATCAACCACGTGATCATTTTGAGTGAAACACAGGATGGGTTCTGATATCTTAACTGCCTGGACGCATAACATCTTCCACTACTGCTCTGTGTGCATGTCCTTTCGGACCCAAAAATAAGATGTTCTCACTCCTTTTCCGATGGATCTATGCAAACATATGATGCTTTGGATAAACTAATGTATTTGGTAGAAATTCCACACAGTTTTGATGAAGAATACTCGATGTACGTATGCTCTGCTCAGTCGCTCAGAGCAGCTAACAGGCTAAAGGATATCCCTGCTAACACACAATGTACAAGTTACGTAATTTATTCATCTTTTTTGGTAATTTCATGACTTACTAACAGACTTACTAACAGCAACATCACAGGCCTGTAATTTCATTAACATTATATGACTAATTCACAATGTCATCTTTACGTCCTCCTAATGTTGCAAGCTTACCCAGAATGGTCCAGTTATGTAATATATACATAATGTTTTGGTAATTTCATGACTTACTGACAATGTAAATGCAATGTCCTGGGCCCATAATTTCATTACCATTAAGTTACTACTTCACAACATGGTCTTTACGTTCTCCTTATGTACAAAGCTTTCCCAGAATGGTCACGTTATGTATGCATTCGTAATATTTGGGTGATCCTGTGACATATTGGCAATGTAACTGTAATGTCAAAGGTCCGTAATGTAATTTCCACTTCACCTTCCAATTCCACTTTTTTACATTCTCCTATGTGATCCAAAAAAAATAAATAAAAAACATAGTCCGAGTCCAGTCGCAACACAAGAAAATTGCATTTCTATTACAGATTTCTGTTGTAGCAGTTTAATAATTGCCATCATTAAAGTTTTGTAAAATGTATTTGGATGATTGAGTGGACATGAAATTTTACAAAATGTGATGTAACAGATAAAGGACGGGCAAGGTGGAGGAGGGAACCGGATGACCAGTAAACAAAGTTTAATTGTAAACTTAAACCAACATAAAACAAATATAAACAAACAGACACAAATGCAACACAGCCACGTGCGTCTCTCTCTCTCTCCAGAACAGGCACCTCTGACTCCCCTTTATATTGCGCTCCAGCTGATCAGTTGATTCAGTGCCGACTGAGTATCATCACGCCCTCCTCCTCGTCACACTCCTCCCATGCCCGACTCAGGCCAGGGTGCCACCGGTCTAACAAACTCCCCCCATCTCTGGAGGAGAGACACTGCCTTTCTGGCCGTTCTGCCAGCCGGTTGTCCACCCCGCCTCCTGTGAACCAGGGGGAGAGATGAGGGGAGGCATGGGGAGAGTAAAAGGGCGAGCGGCGTCACAGAGAGAGAGAGGTGAGAGAGAGAGAAAAACTTGCTCGCCGGCTCCCGGATGAGTTGTAGTCCGCTCCTCAACCGCTCCTCTGCCCTCTGGCAGATGCCAGCTCTCTCCTCCCCCGATGGACAGCAGTGGGTCCTCCAGTCACTGGCAGACAGAACCGCTCCACCACCTCTTAAGCTGATAGCAGCGGTTCCTCCGTATCTCGGCGGCCGGCAGACGGCCACGGCTGCTCCACTGGCAGATGGCAACGGCGAGGATTCCGCATCCCTCCTCCCTTCCGGAATTCAGCACCACTGTAACAGATAAAGTAGGAGCAAGGCGGAGGTGGGAACCGGCTGAACAGTAATCATAAAGTTTAATGGTAAACTTAAACCAACATAAAACAAACATAAACAAATACACACACACATGCAGCGTGGCCACATGCAGCGCGGCCATATCCTGCGTGGCCTTGTGCGTCTCTCTCTCTCTCTCTCTCTTTCTCTCTCTCTCTCTCTCTCTCCCGAACTGGCTACTCCAGCTCCTCTTTATCTTGCTCTCCTGCTGATCAGCTGATTCAGCACCGGCTGTGCATCATCATGGCCATGTCACGCCTTCCTCATCGTCACATGTGCCATTATAAAACAAAATGTTCCGCCCCTCAGTGGATGTATATCTTGAGTGGAGACACATTTATTTGAATTTTTCTATGGGATTCAACTGAAAAGAGTGCAAACTGCAGAACTCGAAGCAACGAGGGGTGCTCGCTGCCCATTCTCGATAATTTTGAAGCAACTCATGTAATCACAACAGGGCTATTTCAAAGACTTTTAATATTGCTTACTTCCTGCTGCCAGTTGGTGACGCTATTACCGTGACCCATAATAGCCCATAATTATGTGATCAGCCCCCATTACCAAACATACAACTGAATTTTCATAAAAATCACAGAATGCAAACAGAGGATAAAAGGAATTTCCTGTTTTAATAAATGTATTGCTTCGCAATGGCAACACAGTTCAAAATATCTAAAATGTATTTGCAATTTTGTATCTTCAATGTCTTGGCATAATATTGGCTAAATTTAGTGACAATCACATGAATCTGAAAAGTGATGTGCTACAGAGCCCCCGAACATGTCCATCTTCTAGGTGACGCAACAGAGCCCCCTCTACATGACCACGTATGAACTTTTGCCAAGCCCTAATGGCCAATAACTCAAAATTTCCTGAGTTTTTAAGAATGATAAGTGCCCCAAAAGCATCCAAAATCTTGAAAAATAAAAAAATAAAAAATCCTTAGAAGAACAATAGGGCCTCCACACTTTCACTGCTTGGGCCCTAATTATTGATTATTCTTCTAGCATTATATAGAATTTTGAAATATCCGGCACCCAAGTAGCAAGTAGCAGATTATGTATATTGGCTATACTTCATGTTTCAATAGGGTATATGTAAACAAAGGAGTGAAATCTGCTATTTTATGGAGTCTATAACAAAATAAAAGGCAAACCTTGAGTATGCTTCTCGTTTAGAAGTTGCTGGAATTGTACTTCCAACAGGTTTTGAAGGAGTTTCCTAACATCCTATAATGCCTAATTACTTAAAACATTCTTTTATAACTTCAAAACAGATAGTGATTTTATGAAAACCATTACCAGCAACCATATAAAATACAATAATTTTCTGTTTCAAGTAGGCAAATATGCCAAAAATGCATAAAAATCATACCCTCCATTTACGCCAACAAACTTCAAGTTCTTCTTTGCTCCACCGTTGCTCTGCTTGTCAGGACAGTCATTCTTCTTCATGATGGATTTTAAGCCTTATATGGGGAGATGGTCAGATATGTGAAAATGTTAGCCAAGCCTGCACATGTTCACCCTCCCAAATGCCTGTTTCACATCGCATACCAAAACAGCGCGTCCGTTAAACTACAGCGTAACTACAGCAGCAGACTTGCAGTGGTTTTTCACACTAGCTGCAACATTCTACAGAAAATAAAGTATTACAATTTTGAGTATTTCCTTTATTAATGACAATAACTTATAAAATGGTTTTCAGGAGTGGGATTTGATAAAAAGGATTACAAACTTGACCGTCATGACTCTGGTTTACATTATATTGGTGTAACCCTAAATTAGTCTTGTAGAATTCTTTCAGTTAGTGGCAGCAAACACTAGAAACTCTGATCTATACAAACATCATCATTCAGTGATGAAACTAGGTTTGTAAATTAAGGAGTAGGGCAATAAGCCATTGAGTGTTGTTTTGCACAACACAGGAAGGTGATAACTAGGGTTGGCTCAATCAATCGGCTATAAAATATAGTCAGAAATAATTAATTATGAAAAACAACTAAACAGTGATATCTCTTTGTTCAAACACCAGCTGGAACGTTTAAGTGTTGAGTACCTTCCTTATGTGAAAAAAGACAGACTTACAAAGAATATATTAAAATGTTTACTCACCACATGCACAAATAGATCAAATTAATTGCAACTAACATTTTTACTTTGTTAATTAACCCTTATAGACCATTTCAAGAATGTAAACAAAAACAAATAAATTAGAAAGGTCCAAATGTATTTCCGGATCCTTTCATAAAGTTGCTTTTTCAAGGTAAAAGAGTTCATTCGGTGGCCATTTTTGGAACGCTCTTGGGCAGTTTGGGCAGCTATTTTTCTATGTAAACAAGCGTCATGACAGTGCTCCTATCTACTTGAATGGGAAAATACCAAAATCTCCAAAATGGTTGGTCAAGATTACGATAAAAGAACATATTTAAAATAAGCAGTAGAATTGTTTTGGTCCGAGGCGCGTGTGGGGCAGGCTTCATTCGAGCTGCCCGGCCACGACACATGCTCCAATTCCAGGTGTCACATATAAATCGTGCTGGGGGTGCAGGTCCGTAGTCGCATCTAACTCGCACCAAACCCTCACTGCTCTGTTCCTGGACCCGCGAAGATGCCAGCAGGTAGAGATCAGTCTCCCGAGGAGAGGCACACTCTGTGTTTAAAGGCAGCGGTGATGAGGCTGATGATGCTGGCTACCGTTGGGCATTCCAATTTCTTCCATTAATTTTAATAGAAGTGACCCATCTCTACTAAATGGTTTCTGTTTTGACAAGCAAGAAATGTTCATGGAACGGTGACGTCACTTGACGTCACCAACAAACAGTCCTTGAAATGGTCTATAAAAAAAGTGTGTTGAGGGTCATAGAGAGCTTTGATTCTTCACATCCACAATCAGTGTTTTCTTATCTAATGCTGTAGACTTGCAAATATAAGAATGAAGTAAGCTGCAAATTTACAGACGATCTGGGCTGTTGCATGTAGTTTACTACTGCTAGCATACTTGTGCTGCATATGGGTAGTATTGCTGTTAAGCCTATAGACCTGATTTCTGTATTAAGTATATAACTTGTAATATACTCTAGCTTAAAATTATAAAACCGTACTTCTGCTTGAGCTATAAGTAAATTAATTTCAATTTGTTTTTGTTGAATTTTACTGGCAATAGTACTTTCTCTTTTTTGTTGTTGTTTTCCCACCTGCTCCACATTTAAAACCACACTAGATTACAATGATATGCTTTTTGGTGAAATTTCTACTTTTTCATGTCATCTCATGTTCATGATGTCAATCAACAGTGCGCTGTCACTTTAATTCAGCATGTGCAGTGCTGCAAAGATAGACTGTGCCAAAACTCTGGCAGCACTGCTGCTCACACTACGCTCCTGCAACGGACTACCATGCTGGTTAGTTAGCTCCTATGCATGAATTCTCTAACCTGTTAACATTGGCAATGAAAAATATATGTCCTGCTTACACTTGCAGTGTGAAACATGCCTAACAATAACCAAATTCTGTACAGTATGCAGTCCATTTGATTGACCTAAATATAAAGCATAGTCTATGTAGTAGATAGGAGAAAGAAACCCTTGCATCTTTAAAAACTGCTCATAGAATGAAAAATACCCTCAATAAATCCTTAAACCTTAAATTAATATAAATAATGTGCCTCATATGGGCATGTTTGATCATTAAATACCCTGCTAAACTTAAGTTTAAACAGTCTAAAACTGGTTTGTTGGGCATTTAATTCATAGCAACAGAATGCAGAATTCTGAATCAATTTCTTCTGAATAAATGTCTCAGCATACCTTTACCAGAAATAATTTAGAAGAAAAATAACGTCTAGGTTATGGATGTAACCTCCATTCCCTGATGGAGGGAACGAGACGTTGTGTCGAAGAAGTGACACTAGGGGTCTCTCTTGAGCGCCGAATATGCCTCTGATCTATGAAAAAAGGCCAATGAGAAGTTGGCAGACAGTATTTGCATACCCCGCCCCCAGACGTACGGGTACAAAGGCGGGGAAATACGTCGAATTCATTCAGGATTTTTCTGAGAAGCCGGAAATGGTCCGGCCACTACAGTGGCTCGGCTCAGCGACGTGGCTGGGAGGCACAACGTCTCGTTCCCTCCATCAGGGAACGGAGGTTTCATCCATAACCTAGACGTTCCCCGTCTGTCGCTCACTTCGACGTTGTGTCGAAGAAGCGACACTAGGGGTCCAATTTAAATCACGGCAAACGCTGAGCCGTGTACGTGTACTGTTGACACAGGAGCGGGAAGATAATTTACGTGCACAAGAGACCAACTGTGTCAGACTGCGCGTACCCTTCCCCAATGCCCCAAAAAAGTCGTTGGAATCCTTACCCTAGAGGGGAACAAGGTGACGCTTGCCAACCTGGGAACGGGCCAAGCCTGGCTGGGCCTCTTTTCTCTCTATGTTTCTCCGCATAGAGTAAGAAGTCAGGGCCCTTACATGCATCGAGGGAAGGGGGTCTTACCCAGTTTCCTATTCTTTCAGGGGGAAAAGACCCTGCGGAGGCCACACCTGCCCAAAAGGGGAGGTAAAGGTGGCGAATACATCACATGGGTTTTTTAGGCAACATGGCACAGTGGTAGATCCAACCTCAAGGAGGGGGGAGTTGCTACAGCATAGCGACAGGAGTCCCGATCTGTGGAGCACCTACTCCAGTACAGGGTAGATTGAGTACCCATAGTGGACTGGGTCGGCAAGTTCTTCCGCCGAACTGCGGACCCAAAAGGGCTAGGGAGGAATCAACCAGTGACCTGGGTGGGTGGGATCTCCTGGGAGAGAAAGGCACCTAAAGCACTGTGTGCGGTCCAAATAGGTATGCAAAGCACGTACCGGCCACAGAAATGAAGGGACTGGGTCTGCCTCCTCCCAGGGCAGTGCCTGCAGGTTCACTACCTGGTCTCTGAAGGGCGTGGTAGGGACCTTGGGCACGTAGCCCGGTCTTGGTCTTAGGATCACATATGTGTCTGCCAGACCAAACTCCAGGCAGGTGTCGCTAACTGAGAACGCTTGCAGGTCCCCGACCCTCTTGATGGAAGCGAGCGTGATCAGCAGGGCCGTCTTTAGAGAGAGGGCCCTGAGTCCAACTGATTCTAGCGGCTCGAAGGGGGCTCTCTGAAGGCCCGCGAGGACCACTGAGAGATCCTAGGAGGGGAACAGGCTTGGCCGGGAGGGGTTCAACCTCCGGGCGCCTCTTAGGAACCTGATGATTAAGTCGTGCTTAACCATGGACTTGCCATCTACTGCATCATGGTGGACCGCAATAGTGGTGACATAAACCTTCAGGGTGGAAGGGGACAGCCTCCCTTCCAGCCTCTCTTGCAGAAATAAGAGCACTGACCTAACTGCGCACCTCTGTGGGTCTTCAGCACGGGAAGAGCACCAATTCGTGAACAAGCACCATTTCAGGGCGTAAAGTTGCCTGGTAGAAGGGGCTCTGGCTTGGTTGATCGTGGCTATGACCGTGGGTGGTAGACCAGCTAGATCTTCCGCGTCCCGTCTTTTCATTTCAGGGGCCAGACGTGGAGGTTCCAAAAGTCTGTGCGTCTGCCCTGAGGGAAGCCTCTGATCGGGCATACCAGAGCGGGCAGTGGGAGGTCTCTTGGGAGGCAAACAGGTCTACCTGGGCCTTGCCGGACCCTTCCCAAATCAGCTGGACCAACTGGGGGTGAAGCCTCCACTCTCCGCCGGGCAAGCGTTGTCGTGACAGCACGTCCGCTACCACATTGAGGTTGCTGAGGATGTGAGTGGCGCACAGCGACTTGAGGACATGTTTGTCTCGGGAGAAACTTCCGCAGGGCAAAGAAAACAGTCAGCAACTCCAGGCAGTTGATGTGCCAGCACAGTGGGGCCCCTTTCCAATGGCCTGCTACTGCACGCCCATTGCAAACGGTGCCCCAACCCAATCTGGAGGCATCGGTTGTGACCAAGACGCGTCAGGACACCTGCTGCAATGGTACTCCTGCCCATAGAAAACAGAGGTCTGTCCAGGGTTTGAATGTTTGACAGCAGGCGGGGGTGATAGTCTCACAGTGTGTTCCGCGGCGCCATGCTCATCTTGGGACTCGAGTCTGAAGCCAGTGCTGAAGCGGTCTCATATGCATCAACCCCAGCAGCGCAACCGCCGCGGAGGATGCCATATGCCCCAGGAGCCTCTGGGAAAGTTTTAAGGGGACTGTTGTGCCTTGTCTGAAAGTGGCGAGGCATCTCAACACTGACTGCGCACGCTTGTTGGTGAGACGTGCTGACATTGAGACAGACTCCATGCCGGGAAAAGAGATGCTCTGGACCGGGGTGAGCTTGCTCTTTTCCCAGTTGACCTGAAGTCCTAAACGGCTGAGGTGCCTGAGCACCTGGTCTCTGTGAGCGCATAGTAACTCTCGTGAGTGGGCCAGAATGAGCCAGTTGTCGAGTTAATTGAGTATGCGACTGCCGGCTTCTCGGAGCGGGACAAGGGCTGCCTCAGCAACTTCCGTGAAGACGCGAGGGGACAGAGACAAGCTGAAGGAGAGGACTTTGTACTGATACGCCTGGCCGTCGAACGCGAACCATAAGAAGGGTTGGTGTCGAGGCAGAATTGAGATGTGGAAGTACGTATCCTTCAGGTCTACCTCTGCGAACCAATCTAGATGCCAAACGCAGGTTAGGATGTGTTTCTGCGTGAGGATTTTTGACGGGAGTTTATGCAAAGCTTTGTTGAAAACTCATAAGTCCAAGATCGGTCGTAAGCCGCTGCCTTTCTTGAGTACGATTAAGTAAGGGCTGTAGAGACCCTTCTTTATCTCGGTTGGAGGGACAGGCTCTATCGCGTCTTCGAGTAAGAGAGTAGCGATATCCGCGCGCAGGGATTTGGCATGTTCGCCATGTACTGCGGAGAAGCGGACGCCCATGAAGGGGGGCGGAGGCCTGGCAAACTGAATTGCTTAACCGAGTCGGATGGTCCATGCTAGAGGCACCAACGGGACAGTTATTTTTGACATACCCGGCGGGGCTTGCAGCGGGGCGGAGCAGGTAGTACAGCATCGGGAGCCGAAGACGTGTCCCGAGGTTCTAGTGCTGAGAAAAGACTCAAAGCACTTACCTTGCTCCGCTCAGCCGGTAGGGGGCGGGTTAGCGACTGAGGAGGAGGTCCAACATAGGTGTCCTCTAGACTCGTCGGAACCGGCTGGCCGGGGAACAGTCGTGGGGCTGAAGGTGGGAGGTCTGTGTCCAGTGTGCTGGGACTGTTGAAATCTGGCGGCAACATTTACCATACGTAAAACATCGCCTGCGTGTGATCGCAGCCCAGGCACGCAAGGCAGCTTTTATGACCGTGAGAGGTGGGGAGAAATCACCGCATCCAGAAATTACACAGGGACGGAATGGCATCTTTATAAAGACGCATCCTGAAAAGGACGTTCAACGCCGCTGTGCATTGCTCTTTTAAAAGAAATATTACTCTTTTATTATGCTCTTGCACTGTAGAATCGCCCTGAGGCAAATTGCACTGCCGTGCAAGGAAGGAGAAAGCCGCTGTAGTGCACCGTAGATCCAACAGCAGAGAACGTCAGAGGAACAGGAACGTGTGTGTGTGAGACTCGCAGCTCGCTGCAGTACAACATTGGCTCCGAAGAAAATTTCTGAATGAATTTGACGTATTTCCCCACCTTTATACACGTATGTCCGGGGGCGGGGTATGCAAATACTTTCTGCCAACTTCTCATTGGCCTTTTTTCATAGATCAGAGGCATATTCGGCGCTCAAGAGAGACCCCTAGTGTCGCCTCTTCGACACAATGTCGAAGTGAGCGACAGACTGGGAACTGAATCTTTAACTTCCTGTTCTCCCCAGAATAGGAAGTCAGTTGCATTCCTCCATAATGCAGCATCCATACTGTCAAAACAACTGTAACAGTTACAGAGAAACTGATGTTTAATTCAAAAAGGCTCTCAAAAATAGAACTGCCACAGAAAATGTTCATCAATCATGTGATCCTAAAAGGGTTGGAGCAACAAAGCGTTTGTTCAGTGTCAGTGTTTGTTGTAGAGAACAGAGGTGCATAACAGGCAGTGGAGCCTGTGGATGCAATTACAACAAAACACAACTCATCAAATACTCTGGAATGCTTCCTCAATTTGGTTCCACAGAACATTACATGGCAAGTTTGAATCAAAATTAGTCAGGAAACTATCATTTTACTAGTAAGACTAGTTATGTTTAAGTAACAATATTGATAGTGTTAAACAGAATTGCTACCCAATGTAGAAAGTAAATTCCTGATAAGAACCGAAGAGCACAGTTAAGCAACTGTGTTCGCACAAATGGCAATATATGCCAATATTTACAGTATGAGACCATAACATCTTGTAAGCATTGCAATATGAGCCAGAAGCTTTTAAAATGTCAACACAAATTCTCAAATAGTCTTGACATACAGTGAACAATTCCGTATCAAATCATTGTAATACTACTTACGTCTCTGTAATACTACGTCTCTGCATGGCAACAGACTTTCTGTGCAAGTTTCTGTGCCACACAAGCAAAACTATGCATATTTGAACTTATTATTTCAAGTTGACTTTGGTCAACAACATATGTTTTAGCTATTTAGATTGTCAACACTGGCTTTGCATGACTCTTAAAGCCTGCACTTAAAACTCATTGAGGCAAATGCTTGTCATTTTCACCTAGTGTATACAGCTCGTAAATGGTATATTTTCATTTTGGTAGCCATTTTAACATTTAAGTTAAAGCACCTATACAGCATGCATAAACAGTGCATAGAAGCAGAAGCTTTCCTCTGGCATTGAATATGCAACTATTATCTACAGAAAGTTTTCAAAGTATGTGCATGCTTAGCAGAAATTATTTTAAACAAATGTACTGTAAACTTATTTATCAACATGATCTTTTGCAATAGCCTATATTGTTATGAAGCTACAAAAAATTATGTAGTTATTTATTTGTGTGCATTGAAAATGTTCTATAAAGGAAGTCTGACTGAATCCAAGTGATTTAAGCTTTTTAGCAAACTTTGGGTTTTGTCTAAATTAATTACCTTTTTGGGTCTAAATGTGTTTTTTCATGACAATTAAGTTTGTAAAAGTTCTCAAAGGACCACTCCTGATACCCATTTAAAATGTATGGCAAAATTAAAACATATTAATTTATTTAATGTTATCTATGGAAATACTCAAGGGGGAATTTACTATCAATGAATTGCACACAATAAAAGCAAAGCTTACAGTATTTGCATGCACTGGCTGTGCATGCAAATAGCGCTAGATTCACTAAAGCAGACAACCACATAATCTGTGCTGAATGCAAGTTCTGAGTGCTATTTGACGGAGGATGCAGCAGACCACTGCGATCTAGTACACTCTGCTGAGACTGTACAGCATCACTCCACAACTGTGATCCATTCCAGACACCTGAATCATCTTTTTAACATGCCAAAAGTGCGATCGACTACACAGCTCTTCTGTTATAATGCTTTTCTCCATCATTTGAATATTATTTGATGAATTACTACTGCCATTCAATCTCCTGCTTTCCTCGGGATTTATGAATGAAGTGCAGAGTTTTGTGCATGAAGCGCAATCTACAGTATAATGAGCCTAATTTTACACAGAAAGGAAGCATGTTTGTGCGGAAAGAATGACAATAACTTAATTTGTACTCAAAACGTAGTGATATTTATGCACTGATTGCGACTGCTTAAACATGTTTGCAGGTGGTTAGTGAATTAGAGACATGTTTCTGTGGTGAAATACCAGGCATACAAGTTATGCAACTCTTGTGAATTTGCCCCTCAATGTGGTAACCCAGAAATCACTAATTCTCTTATTCAACACAGACCATCACATATGACTTAGAGATATTCAGTAAGTTGAGATCATTTTTTGTTTTTATTAATAATTAACTATAATACTTACCAAGGTCTGCACTTATTATTAAACTGCTCTAATCAGTCATTACTGTCTATTAAATGACCATGCTGAGAAGGCACATGAATGGCAACATGGAAAGAGACTTCATCCTACCAGATTGTTGTGCAGCCCCTCCTTTCTGAACAGGTGAGTAGAAGGCAGACAGGGCACTAAGGGAGCCTCTCAGGTGACTTTGAATTGAGCTTATTTTGGATGCATGAGGTTTCTGGGAGCTCTCTCCTTTTGCATCCTGGCCCCCACTTCCCAAGCTGGCCCACTGCTCGTTGAGAAGCCCCTGTATACGATTAACAACCTGACCGATTGCAGCTGGAGAAGCGGAGGCCTCAGCTGCCCTCTGAGACTGAAAGTCTGGTTCTTCTTCTTGCGTGTACTTTTGCTCCTGTTGTGTTTGTAAACCTGTACATTTTTCAACTCTTGTTTTGTCTGATACTGTGCTTTCAACACCTGCGTTCTCAACAGATTCTTCCTCTGCAACTGAGGTCTTAAAGACTTCACTTTCACCGGCCATATTCTCAACCATGACACTTTCTATCATTACATATTCTTCAATGTAACTCTCTGCAACCACATTTTCACTGACCTCGGTTTCTTTAATTTGACTTGATAAACTTTCTTCAATATCACACTCTGTTTTATTGTCTTCTACTGCATCTGTCTTCCCGAAAATTTCAGAGACTTCTCCATGACTGATACTTTCAAGATTATCCTGGACATCATTCTGCATTGCCCGGTCACACATGACAATCTCTACTCCTACAGTTTTGTCTTCTGTAGTGACTTGTGCCAAGACTTGAACGTCTCTTGCTTCCACAGAATTTGTTTGAGTGCTTGAGCATTTCGTGTCTGTTTCTTTGGGACCATCATCTGGTTGAGGTTCTGTTGAGATTGCTTTCTCCAGGACACTTTTGCTGTCTGTACTAACTGATGCATCACAAGTGACAACAGGTTCAGGACCTTGAGTTTTTTGCTCCTCGGCTCTGTTGATCAGTTCCTGTATTCTCTCATCTTTTTTTCTATTCATGTCCATCTGCTCCCTCAGTAAGGTGTTTGTCATTTCCAGTTCACAGCTGGCCTTGTTTAGACATTCTTCTAAAGTTTTCAGTTTTACTTCTAGCTCCTGGTTAGTGAGAAGCTTCTGCTCACCAGGTTGGGAGATTGTATTCTTTGCAATTATAATTACATTTGGTCCCTCAACAGTCTCATTTTTTACAGCATCTCCTTGAGTGGACATACATTCAAATGTAGCACCTGATTCCTCTGTTTCTGAAATTCCTTCTGACAGTGTGGACAGTTTATCTACTAACAAAGACTCTGATAATTTCTCCTGCTTTTCAACTTGATCTGAAACATTCTCTGATGCTTCTGTTTGAAGTGTTAAATCCTTCAAAAGTCTCTCTGGTTCTTCTGGATCAGTGGGGGTTTCTGCCTTCTCTATGAGTATCACTGGCACAGACACCAGAACTGGCACTTGTTCCTTCTTTGACTCTGCATCAGTTACTGGTTCATATGTGTCAAACTCTTTCTCTACAACATTCTGTGCCAAAAGATTTTGTTTCTCCGCCTGTTGTTCTGTGGTTTTGTCTGACTGTACTACTTGAGGCTTTCCATGATCAGATGTAGTGTCCATGGAAAGGGAGGGAGTATCAGTCGGCTCTATTGTAACTGGACAGACAGCTTTGTCTTGAGATTCATTTTGAGGAACTTTACTCTCCAAATGCAAAGAGATCTTTTGTTTGGACTGCTGCTGCTGAACTATTTGAAGCAGTTGCTCCCTCTCTGCTCTAAGAGAGCATATTTGAGACCTCAGCTCTGGGATGGTCCTGACTTGCTCCTCTAACTCACGCACCCTTTTTAGTGCAGCCGTGATCTGTTGGTGTATGCTGGCCCTGTCCTGGGGAACACTGCCTCTCCTGTCGCCACTGTCCGCCGGCCGAAAAAGTTTCTCTGCTGAGCCATTTTGCGATTTGGATCTCTGTTCATCATTTGAGTCTGAACCTTTCCGGCGTGGAACGTTAACAGGCATGCTAGAGGCTCTAAACAAATTAGGCCTGACATTAAGGCCCATGGACTGTTCATTGGAGGTCTGTATTTGAGACTCTTCCCCAACTTTGGGGGAAGGGAGATAAGTATCCTTTGACTGACTGGCAGGGGAGCTTCCACTACTGATACTATTAGTGGCATCACTGGCTTGGAACTTGAAAAGCTGCTGGACTTCATTGACACGTGACTTAGGTTTGGACCCTAAAGTGGAAGTATTGGCCCATGTATCTTTGGCTACAGGTCGAGCGCCATGCCCAGGAAGGCTGAAGTTCCGTGGGAGTGTGCTGTATTTTGGCCCCCTGTTCTTGCGCTGGATGTGTACCCTCTTGATCGTGTTCCCCTTTTCGATGTCATCTACATATTTCAAGAAATCTAGATCCAGATGAAACCCATAGGGCGTCTCTACGGAATACGGAAGCTGTTTCCTCTGCACTCCACTCTCAGATGTCTTGGAAGGAAAACCATTTGCTGAAATAAAAGGTACATGATCACTCATTTTGCATTCTTTGCTTGTAATTTCAATTCAAGTAGGCATTGTATTATGGAGCATATTGGGCATAATTAGACAAAACATCAAAGCAGTTGATGGTGTCATCATTGTACATGATTTGGAAGAAATGAAATGCAAACAAACTTTTGATTTGCTAACTCATTCCTGATGAAGAGATGCAGGAATAAATTTACACATTTGAGAAATTTTGGTATTCTTACCACTTTTCTTATCCATTATTTTAGTTTTTTGGGGTCATGGGATCTGCTGAAAATGCAGAAAACCTGTGGGCAGATAAAAAAAAAAGAATTATTATGCATTAATATTATAAATCATCTAATATTTCAATGACAACTACATTTACATTTATTACAACACCACGCACATCAGTGTGATCAGGGTTCATTACATGAGGCAATGAGAACAAATTACAGACCACACTTCCAGTGCAATGATTTTACCTGAGAAAAACATGAATGTTTACGACATTTAAAAACCCTACACTACTTATTCAAAGCAAAATGTTGTCTACTCATACATTTTATTTAATTTACCCCAGATGGGGATGCTAGAAGCCGAGGCTCATTGTTTACGTGGTTGATTTAAGCAATGGAACTTTTTTTTTTTGCCATTTTAGATTTAATATTCTTCAGGGGCTTACATAAGGCCACTGATCAAAATACATCATGTTAAAACACACTGAATACACCCTCAGACTGAAGGTCTGGAGATTTACTTCCCAAAAGTTCCCAAAATATGTGCCCTGTCATATTTTGAAGTCCCTCTAACACATGTAAATGTGTTGAACAATATTGTAAAGGGATTTCAATGGCGGTGAGAACCGGTTTGACAATATAAATAATAGTTTAATGTGAAACTTAAACAAAAGACACAAACACACACATGACGGACATGCCTGTAAACATTCTCTCCCGCACCATCTTCCACAGTCAGCCTTGATTAGCCTGATAAAGGACTGGGTGTGTAGACTCACGACCCGGCCACGCCCTCCGCCCTGCCACATTCCTCCCTCGTTCTCTCAGGCTAGGGTGCCCCCGGCAATGACGTACACCCCTCCCCCCCTTCCCTGGGGAGGGGCGTGCCTTACACCCCGTCTGCCGGCAGTTCATCCCCGTCTACCTGGACGAGGGAGGGGACAAGGGGAGGGAAACAGAAATAATTAAATGGGGGGGGGGGGGGGGGGGGTACTTCCTGTAACAGTGTAGTACCCCCCCAAAAAACACTAAAATTTAAAAGAGAGGGAAAAGGCCAACGTGGAGCAGCACTCGCCAGTTCTCAGATATGCCGTAGCTTGGTCCTCGGCCACTCCTCCACCCTCTAACTCAGTGATTCCCAACCCCCGGTCCCCGGACCGGTGCCGGTCCGTGGACCCGTTAGTACCGGGCCTTGAAATATTCCCATAATAATTTTTTTTGTTTTTTTTTATAATAATAATAATTGTCTTTTTTAAATGCTTTTTTAAGTTATATGAGTCTTACATGTCATGTTATTTAAACCGAAACATAAACAATAAATAGATTAAAATGTGTTTCTTTGAGCGCCTTGCGATTGCTTAGCAATGCGTCGTATCTGAACGGACTGCAAAAAAAGCGCGGTGCACCTGAAGTGACAGAGAAGTATGTGGAGAGATGAGCGGGCCTCAGCAAACTTCAATGGCTAATTTCATTGTGGACAGTTCTGGTAAAAGGAAAGGCGATGACCAACTCATTGAAAAAAAAAAAAAAGTCAAGCTTCAATCGTAAATACTGTTGTGAACTTATTCCTTCTAAAGTGTAGGAAACTCAGAAGCGAAGACCAGGAGACGTTGGGATATCTTTCAAGCAGGTTTCTTTATTGAGAACTCGCTGTGCGTCGCTGTAGTCATCCCAATCTAGTCTGAACTAAGGGAACTTTACATTGCAATTTATATACATTTAGGGGGAGGGATTTACATCGTGATGAACAAAGCATGCAAATGAAGTAGCCGTTCGCTTGATACTAAACTTTCCCCACCCATGCTCTCATACAAAGGGTGAGAGTCTCAGTAATCTGAAACAAGACTGGCAGGAATCTCGTGCTTAACAGATACTATGGTATTGGAACCTAAATTAAACATTTAATAAATTTGTAACACAACAATACGATACCTCATACATTAGGTATGGATTTACGACAACAGGCGATTCCGTGGCGCCAAATCCGTTGTGTGTTATTTGTGGTGAAAAACTCTGCAATGAAGCAATGAAGCCGTCAAAACTTCAGCGGCACTTAAACACCAAACACCCAACTCTCTAAGACAAAACGGAGGAGTTTTTCGAAAGAAAGAAACGTGAGTTGGACGCTCAGCGGCAAGTTTTGATATCCTCAACATCAGTTAACGTAGCTGCAACTAAGGCGTCATATCTGGTTGCTCACTGAATAGCTAAAGCTAAAAAAAACTTAACAATCGGAGAAGAGCTAATTTTGCAGGCTCTTTTTTTTTTAAGGTTAAAGCTTAATCTCTAATTTTATACTTTTAAAAATTATTGGCTGAAATCACTGTGTGTTTGCTATTGTATTCTGAAACTGTCTGACTGTTGAAACTGGCTCTTATTTTCATACAATTAGCCTTTGTTGTCACCTGTTGGTGAGTGAAAACACTAAGTTGCTCTTGAAGTGATTGTCTTTAGTGGTTCTGGAGAGATTTGACAGGTGAAATGGACTGGTATTTTCATACAATTTGCCATTACTGCTACCTGCTAGTGAGTGAGTGCTGTGTGAGTTGCTTTTGAAGTAGACCTAATTGTATGGGAGAAAAGGGAAACATTTTGTGAACCGGTCTGAAAGTTTAAAAAGATTGGTATATTCATACAAGTAGCCTTTGTTGCCACCTAGTTCATTATATGCAAATAAATGATTGGCTGTTACTGTTTTACACAGTGATATGTTCCAAATCCAAACGATGCATCTTAAAATTGAGGTATTAAAATTGACAACTGGTCCCTGGAATTTTTTTTATGAATATGCTGGTCCCTGGCACAAAAAAGGTTGGGAACCCCTGCTCTAACTGACGACAGCCAAGCCTCCCTGGGTGGATCGGAGGCAGTCCTCCAGCCCCTGGCGGATGGAACGCCCTGCCGCGTTCTCGGGGAACAGAAGGGGTCTCCCCCAACCCTGGCAGTGGTTCTCCCGCTCCAGGCGGTCAGTAGCGAGCCCCTCCACACTGAGGAGGATTCTCCTCTACCCCTGGCAGAGGCCCTGACCACTCCAGGTGGTCGGCAAAAGACACAAACACACACATGATGGACATGTCCGTAAATGATCTCTCACTCCCGCACCATCTTCCACAGTCAGCCTTTATCCCTCTCAGAGGCTTGATTAGACTCAGACTCGTGTGTAGACTCACGACCCGGCCTGCCCTCCACCCTGCCACAAATATATTACAGACAAAAAGACAGTTTCACATAACAATATGAGAAAAACTGCCCATGCCTTTGATTTGGTGTATGAGCACTTTTCAGAAGTCACAACAAACTGCAAAATTCTGTAAAGCTGAAGCAGCACTATACTCTAGGTTGCGCTTTAAGCTTTGTTTCCGAAATTGTATAATCTCAGTTTATGATTAATGTGCCTTTACTAAACAAATATACTGTGTTACTTTGTAACAGCATTTGATGTAGCTTCAAACAATGTATCCAAAAGAGCCCTTGAGATGTAATTATATTGTTGGTCGACCGATATGTTTTCTTTAATGACCGATGCTAACAATGCTGATATATCACACAGTTGAATATGGTAAATAACAAACAAAAAATTTATTATAATAAAATAACAATAACCTCTTATTTAGCACTATATTTTTCTCACTATATAAAAAATATATATTGTATTTTAAATGGTAGATAGCAGTTTCTTCAGATTCCTGTTTAGTCATCAAATTTTTGTAATTCATTTGCACATGAAAAAATTATTAATATATTAGGAAGAAGTAAATAGCAGTACACACAGTAGTTCAGCAACCATGGCTGGCATGTCCACTTAAACAATCGCATTTTCTCAAAACATACTGAATCAAACCAATTGTATATACAGTGCACAGTGAATAAGACATTTACTTATAGCACACATGAAGCGCTTTTACCTTGGGCTACAACCTATGACTTGCTATCTTGCTGACCAATCAGTATAGCTTAACTGACAGCTGTTTTGAATGAATGGAACTCTTAAGGAAACTGGAATCCGAACATTTTGAAAAGCACATTATTAATATTTTCATCCTACCTCCGTATAGAGCCTCCGATGGCAGGATTTTTTTTTATTTCGAGACAGTCTTGAAGTTACATTCACACGCGCATGCGGATCCAGCACAGGCCTCAATGTCCTGCCATTTTAAATGGTCTGGATCACCTGCTTGGATTGTGACCACTGACATGATTTGTGAATTAGAGGAACTTTTGATCCTTGTCCTGAAGTTTTTGATCTGGCTAATAGAATGCACTCTTCAGAGGAAGCTATTAGATGTGCAGTCGATGAGAAGAAAATGCTGGATTTTCATGAGGTTTGTGAATTACATCTGTTTAAACGAGATATCTGCATATTTGCCAACTGTATATAATACAAGTTTTCATTGACATTTGCCTTTTTATCATTAGACAATACAGTTAAAAGTTACAGGGGACTTTTGAAGAGAGAGAGGAAGAATGAAACAGGCGAGCATTTTAAAGAGCCCATATTATGCCATATTATTACAGGTTCATAATTTTATTTTGGGGGTTTACTAGAATAGGTTTACATGCTTTAATGTTTAAAAAACACATTATTTTTCTCATACTGTACAGTGCTAAGCATTCTGAAGCAAATAGGTATAACAGATTGTCAACACAACATTTGGTGATTCAAGCATCGACTACCATGATTTCCTTTCACAATACAATCATTTTAGAGAATAATCTTTCAAAAACCATAGTGCCGTGAAAGAGAAATAGGGTGGTGTGGCATAGAGGTAAAAGAAGTGTACTGCAATTTGTTCTCAATTAAAACATTTCCTAAAGGTCTAGTTACTAAATCCACAAAGCCCTCCAACAGATATTGACAGTAAATTCTGAAAGTGCAATAGGTCTTAAAAGTTAACTTGCAGGCACAAATGATTAGGGTGACATTAAGGTGGCCAAACTTCAAGATTTTATGCCATTCAAAGCCATATCCTGCATCCCGACAAGACTTTTGCCCCAGTAATTAATCTCATCTTTAGTTTGATTGCTATAAAAAACATTTTAAACTGACATTACTGTGATTCGTGCTTTTGCTATATTGGGAAAGCAGCAGTATCATGATTTGTCCTGTATTTTAGCTTTGCACACCAAACTGCTGAAAATATTTCCTAAACCTAGAGAAATGGACCTGAAACACACACCTTTTACATGAGATATTGGCTGTTAATCTTTACAAGGTCACCATAATTGACATAAGTGGATGGTGGAAAGATCAACAAAATTTAGAGTATGTTTTCTGTCATATTTTCAGTCAGAGGCAGGATAACTTTGCCATAAATATATTTTTATATATAATTTGACATACAGCATTCGAGTACATGATTGTGTTTATCCCATTTTGATTTCAAAAACACCAGTAATTAATTTCTTGAAATTACACTGCATATGTCAGAGCTCGTTCTGGAAAAGAGAAAAACAGCAGCACTTTTAATACAAGAGACAGACGCAGTGGGAGTGGCGTCATAGAAAATGGGAAATAAAGTGTTAATGGGGAAATAGTGTCCAAAAGAAAGGGGGATCTGGCATCCTCGCCGTGAAAAGGGGCTTATTAAATTGCGCCCTTGTATCTTATGCCCAGTCCCATTGTGAGCCTGGCTGAAGAACGGCCAAAACTATGACATTGTGATCCAAAGAGAAATGCACTATTTCATGCTAAGTGTTTTCTCTCCAAAAAAATCCATTACAATGCATGGATGATTAAAACATTAATAAGACCTGGAACGCAACATTGTTTTTTTAAGTGATATACTATATATACTATTTTTAACACATTAGTCACATAACACATTAGTCACATTAGTCACATTAGTCTGTTTCAAACTGATAAGCCCAATTTTTAATGGAAAGTGGGTTCGTTGAGCTTTAAAAATGGAAAATCCTTAAGCTTAATTATGGGGAAGAAAATGCTTGACAGAAGAAATTTTGTCTTTCTCCATTTATTGCAGCTTCATTCTTTTGGCAAAGAGTAGAGTTTGTTGAAATATTTGGTCCTTCCTGTTGTTGTATTAAAGCTGTTTTCAATCTAAGTGCATTAGGGGCTATTCACACCAAATCTGCTTTTGCATCCATCCGTGCTGTTTTTTAATTATTTTTCTATGGCAACAAGCGTCTAGGTTACGTTTGTAACCTCTGTTCCCTGATGGAGGGAACGAGATGTCGTGTCGAAGAAGCGACACTTGGGGTCTCTCTTGAGCACCGAATATGCCTCTGATCGCCTCCGTCTGTTTCTTCACCGCGGAGAACTGCTGGGTAAAGTCCTCGACGGTGTCGCCGGAAAGGCCGAACTGGGAGACAGAGGCGTTGAGAAAGCGAGTCTTGTCGGTTTCATGCATCTCGACCAAGTTCAGCCATTGATGACGTTCCTGGACCACGGGCATGGCCATCGCCTGCCCGAGTGACTGCGCTGTGACCTTCGTGGCCCTGAGGGCGTGGTCTGTCGCTGACCGCAGTACCTGCAACACATTGGGATCAGGGATCAGATCTTTAAGCGCCTTGGCCTGGTGGAATTGCAGGAGGGCCATGGAGTGCAGGGCGGAAGCGGCGTGTCCGGCGGCGCCGTAGGCTTTAGCAGTCAGTGTAGACACCGTCCTACAGGCCTTGGAGGGGAGCACAGGGCGACCCCGCCAGGTGGTCGGGTTTCCGGGGCACAGGTGGAGCGCAACAGCCCTATCCACCTGAGGAATCGCCGTGTACCCGTGGGCCATTCCGCCGTTGAGGGTAGCAAGAGCGAATGAGCGGGTGGCATGACGAGTGGAGAGCGGTGCCCTCCACGTAGACGTCAGCTCATCATGCACTTCCGGGAAAAATGGGACCGGGGGTGTGCGTGGCTGTGAGCGGCACGGTGTTCCCAGGTACCAATCATCCAGCCGCGATGGCTGTGGGGAGGATGGAGGGTTCCGGTCCAGCCCCACGCTAGCAGCGGCCTGGGTAAGCATCTCGGACATCTGCGCGTCCGCCTCAGTATGGGCGTGCTGGCCCGAAGGCGGCAGCCCAGGGGAGTCATATGCGTCAGATGCCACGCTCTCCGATGCAGCGGCGAGCTCATCCACTTCTAGCTCTAGAGGATAGGCAGGCTGGCCGTGAGGCGAGCCGCTGTTGCCTCGAGTATGGACGGGAGTCAACGAGCTTGCCGGGGGGCGGGTGGTCCGAGGGGGCATACCGGATCTTGTAGTGTGTACATGTGATTGTGGTGTGTGATTGACTTGAACGCATTGAGGTCAGAAGTGGGAAATTTCAACTCTGGTATTCAAACCTCCAACTTTGTCTGGAAGGCATAACAAGAGGGTATGTTGATTTTTGATTTATTAATAGAATGGTAGCAATTACACAAAGAGCTACATCTATTGCTTCCTCCTGAAAAATATGCATTTGTTAGTTGAAAACCAGTGGTGCACCATTTTTTATTTATTTTATAAGCTGTAAGTAATTTAAGTAATTTAAGCTTATTGCTTGGAAAATCAAACCTAGTGGTGCACCATTTTTTATTTATTTTATAAGCTGTAAGTAATTTAAGTAATTTAAGCTTATTGCTTGGAAAATCAAACCTACTGTACTCACTTTTGAAAATGTGACAAACAATTTCCATTGCCAGTAATCTCAAAAACATTAGAAAGAGAAATCTTAATCTGGTCAGCAAAAATTTTCAATCAAATAAAAGTTTGTCTCATTGTAGTTTGTCTAAATATCTGGTATAGATAAGCCATTTTAAATAAACATCACTTCTTTAATCTCTTTTCCATTCTTTACAAGATTGAAATTAAAACAAAAGCCAAAATCAAACCAGGTCTGATTCTATTTTGATTTTGTGTTGCCCAAATATAAGTTATTTCACACAACATGTTGGAGCACACACACACAATCTATCAGAACACACTTCTGGCATGTCCCGGTTTTCTTGTTCGGATACCAGTTTCCTTAAGAGTTCCATTCATTCAAAACAGCTGTCAGTTAAGCTATACTGATCTTGTCACCCTAAATAAAATATTAACAAATTAATTGTTTGTTATGATGGCACAACATTCTAATGCATCATTGCTGCAATTGTAATTAAGGAAATATTAATCATCTTAATAATACTCCTTAGTGTACAAACAGCCTGCTCAAGGCAAGCCCCATATACTGTAACAGTGTGAGTCTGAGCTTGACTGACAGCTGAATCCCAAGAAAAAGACATACTACAGAAAGCATAGAAAATGAACAGCTTCTTAAGTCCTCCTGGAGAAGGTAGGGACAAGACAGACAACACTGTCTGTCCTTGAGTCTTAATAAGCCAGAGCTGGAATGCTGTTGTAATTGCTGAATAAAGTAAGGTCTAGCCCCTTGTCAATTATCCACATGGAATAGGGGAACACAACACTGGCTATTTAATTAGGTACTGAAAGAGAGAGAGAGAGAGAGAGAGAGAGAGAGAGAGAGAGAGAGAGAGAGAGAGAGAGAGAGAGGGAGAGAGAGAGAGAGAGAGTGAACAAGAAAGGAAGTGAGAGGGAGAGAAAAAATTTGAGATGGCAATTCATGTTCCCTACAGAGAAATTACTTTAATAAGAAGACTGCCATGCAATCCTCTGTTGGCCTTGTATGGATGAATCTGTTTTAACTTGAAGTGAATACAGATCAAGGCTTAACCAGTTTATGCATTTGATAATAGATTTATTATAAACAATTATTGCTTGGAAATTGATTTTTTTAGGTTGATCTATAAGAATTAGTGAGTCAATATTATCGACCGATATTAGCCTTTCACAGATTTAACAGTATCGGCTTATATGTTTACCAATACGCGCAGATATGAAAACTTTTTTCAGAAAACTATTTTGTTTGCTTTTGAATTGGTGTCATAATGTAGTTTGTCCAGCAGAGAGTGCTCCAACTCCATTGTTTACAGAATTTAGATGATGGTGGTTCTGTGGACAGTGCAGAGTTAAGTGGTGCGGAGTTAAGTGGTGCCTTCACAGTAAGTTGCTAACTAGTTGTGAAATACATATTGGAAAGTTAATAAACAATAATTTTCCTTTTTCAATATAACTAATATAACACTTACCCTGTCACACAAGTTTATCACTTCTGTTTGCTAAGTTAGACAGCTATAGTTTGTCAGAGCATCTTTATGTAGCTCAGCAGACAACAGTGCAGTGGTGGATTGTGTGTTGATTTCACACTACGTTGTTACCTAGTTGGTGAGACGTAATGCTGGAAATTAAATAAAGCCCCTCTTTTACGCTCCGTGACAACGAGCTTATAGCTAACTAGCTAACCACGAAGCTACTTTCATTGCTTGTCAGCTGAGTGGAAGCTAATGTGTAAACATGTATTCACCAAAATGTTTTGTTCAGGATTTGCAGTTTGGTACCCCTTTCATCCGAAGAATTCCAGTCATTGCATTTACAAAATTGTATATTTAAAAGTCTGGTTTTCCACCGATGAAAGTTTCCCCTGAACTTGTATAGCAGAATACGGTGTAATACGCGGTTTATCTCTTGACTCGGCAGGTGTAAATGCTTCTTGTTCCCCTTCTGTCACTCACTCGACGTTGTGTCGATGTAGTGACACTAGGGGTCGATCTTGAGAGCCCAGACACCTTCAGATCTTTGAGAAAAGGCCATTGCGAATGGTTGAGTAGAATTTGTATGCCACTCCCCCTGACATATGGGTATAAAAGGGAACTGGAAGGCGGATTCATTTAGATTTGTTCTTCGGAGCTGAGCGGTTGTATATTAGCAAGCTGAGAACTACTACTATTCCATTTACCTCTTCAGAAACGTGTGCTGTTAGATATACGGTACATTCCAGCAGCTTTCTCTCCACTCTGCCCTCCACTGCAGACTACACCCTGGGCGCTTCGACAGTGCTTTAAAAGAGTATATTTCCTCAATTAGAGCAGGCACATTGACGTTGAGCGTCTTTTTAAAGATGCCCATCTATATCACGTGCCTGGGCCAAAATCACATTGAGGAAGTGTTTGTGTATGGTTCATGTTCTCAATGCGAGAACATGACCAAGGCAACGTTACGGTTGGGGCTTTCCTTCTTTCAAGGGAAAGTCACTTAAGCTGTCCCCCCTGCCGGTCCTTCTGCCTATGGGTACGAGGCTGCCCTTGTTGGCGCTGAAGGTGATTCAGGAAATTTAATGGGTAAGGTTCCACTGGGAAATCAC
Organism: Moxostoma hubbsi; assembly: GCA_032164185.1. NCBI lineage: Eukaryota > Metazoa > Chordata > Actinopteri > Cypriniformes > Catostomidae > Moxostoma > Moxostoma hubbsi. The sequence continues at coordinate 22,429,110 of JAVLUX010000010.1, forward strand.
CCACGGACCACCAACTCCCCGGTACGCTCGTTTGCTCCCATACAGTTCTGGGATGAGACAGGCAGCTCACTTCAGTGCAAGCCTAATGACTCTTTTGGAGCTCTCAAGCTGGATGAGATGTCGATCACTGCATCGGAGAGCGACTTGGTGATGTCGGACGGCGAGAACTCAACAGGCCTGCCACCTTCGGGTGTAGCAACGCAGACTGAGACTGCCGCAGAGCTGACCACCATGCTTGCCCGGGCCCCCGGGTGTTCTGCTTGAGTGGAACCCTCCACTCACCCCTGAGCACTCGGGGCTTGATGACGATAATGCGATTGTGGCACATCTGTGCCCACTGAGCGCTGCCACCGGACGGAGTCCCCGACACTCCTCTCCCAAGCCTGTAGGACGACATTGTCTCTGGCGACAAAAGCCTACAATGCGGCCGGTCAGGCCACCTCCGCCCTGCACGCCATGGCCCTCTAACAGGTCCACTAGGCCAAGGCTTTGAAAGAGCTACATGAGGGTAGTTCTGATCCTGGTGTGCTTCAAGAGCTGTGCTCGGTGACCGACCTCGCCCTCCATGCGACTAAGGTCACACGCACTCGGGAAGATGATGTCCACGCTTGTGGTCCAGGAGCGCCACCTGTGGCTGAACCTGGTTGAAATGAGGGATGCAGATATGGCACAGTTCCTTAACACACCCATCTCACATGTCAGCCTCTGCGGTGACATCATCGAAAATTTTGCCCAGCAGTTCTCTCCGGTGAAGTAACAGATGGAGGCCATCCAGCACATCTTTCCCCAGCGTGGCTCAAGACTGCGCACCCTGTATGTTCACCGAGAGCGTCCCCCTGCGGTGACACAAACCCAAGCTGCTCCACCCCAGCTCAAGCCCAGCCCTGGCGTACAGCCCCCCACAGGAGAGTGATGCCCCCACCTCTCAGCCAGCTGTGAAGACCCCCAGGAGGGCTCCAAAGTGCCCCTGACAAGGGAGACCCAAGGATCGAGATGTCTGTGGGAATTCCAGAGCTGGTAGTCAGACCACTCCATACCCCGGTGGAGGGCCGGGAGGAAAATCTTTTGTTCCCTTTTCCTTTTCTGTACGCCGCACCCCATATGGGCTGCAGTACACACAGAACCATTCGACTCGGCTATGCGATTCAATTCACCAGGCGCACACCCTGGTTCTGCGGCATTCACTTCAATTCAATGAAGGACGAGAGAGCCGCCAGACCTTGCATTCCTGCAGGCTGCAGTCCACATACAGCAAGTGTCCAGGCGTGTTGTGGTTATGATGGATGCCTCCAAGACAGGCTGGTGCACCATGGAGAACGGGCACACAGCTGCTAGCTTTTGGACAGGACCTCGCCTGTGTTGGCACATCAACTGCCTCGAGATGCTGGCAGTACAGCTTGCCCTGAGGAGGCTATTTCCGTTAATCCAGGGTAGGCACGTTTTGGCCAGACACAATGATGACAGTGGCTTTTATAAACCGCCAAAGGCGTGACCTTAGGTCGCTGCGGGCCACTCATATCTCTGGCAACCTCAATGCCAAAGTAGATGCTCTGTCGTGGTAGGTGATGCTCAGGGGAGAGTGGAGAACCACCCCCAGGTAGTCCAGCTGATTTGGAGTCGATTCGGCAAGGCACAGGTAGACCTGTTCGCCTCTCGGGAATCCTTCCACTGCCCGCTCTGGTATGCTCTGATGGGAGCTCCCCTCGGTACAGACACGCTGGCACACAGCTGGCCCCAGGGCCTGTGCAAATATGCATTCCTCCCAGTGAGCCTACTTGCACAGGCTCTTTTTGCAAGGTCAGGGAGGACGAGGAGCAGGTCATTCTCATGGCTCCATATTGGCCCACCCAGACCTGGTTCTTGGACCTCACACTCCTCCCAACAGCACCTCCCTGGAAAATTCCACTGAGGCAGGACCTTCTTTCTCAGGGACTGGCAGGTGATTCTTCCCATAGCGATGACCCCCAGAGGTGTGCAGTCGGGTCAGTGCTTTCCATCCTGCAAGATAAGTTGGACGGGCGGCTGTCCCCCCTCCACTCTCAAGGTCTATGTAGCTGCTATAGCAGCACACCACGACGCTGTTTGAAAGTAAGTCTCTCGGTAAGCACGACCTGATCATCAGGTTCCAGAGAGGCACCAGGAGGCTGAACCCTCCTAGGCCATGCCTCTTTCCCTCATGGGGCCTCTCCATTTTCCTTTTAGGCCTACGGAGAGCCACGTTTGAGTCCCTAGTGTCAGTTGAGTTAAAGGACGTCTCATTGAAGACCACCCTCCTGACCGCGCTCACTTCCATCAAGAGGGTCAGGGGCCTGTTCTCTGTCAGCGAAGAGTGCCTAGAGTTCAGTCCGGAAGACTCTTATGTGATCCTGAGACCCCAACCGGGCTATGTGCCCAAGGTTCCCAAGACCCCTTTTAGGGATCAGATGGTATGCCTGCAAGCGCTGCCCCTGGAGGAGGCAGACTCAGCCTTATCGTTGCTGTGTCCGATGTGTGCTTTGCACATCTACTTGGATCACACGCAGAGCTTTAGACACTCTGAGCAGCTCTTTGTCTGCTTCAGCAGACAGTGGAATGGGAACGCTGTCTCCAAACAGAGGCTTGCCCACTGGATTGTGGACACCACCACTCTGGCCAACCAGACCCAGTCCGTGCCTGCCCCCATGTAGGTTCGGGCACACTCCACAAGGACCACACCCAGTACCATCGCAAGATTTTACAATCTCCGGGTTGAGCCGGTTTCGTCCCGTGTTCTTTCAGGTACGAACAGGTAAGTTTTGTTACATGGGGCAGCTGGCCCCTCCACGAGGTGAAGCCATACACTCTTTCCTCCTATGCGTGTTCACGATCTGTGAACCCTGGATGTCCTTCCTCCTAGCCCTCTGGCTCAAGAATTCAGCGGAGGAATTCATAGTCAGACCCAGTATGTGTGCTAACGTACCCTGTACCGGGGTAAGTGCTCCACAGGTCTCGATTACCCCGGTAACCAACTGAGATGTATCTTCCGCGATATGGTCTCCCTTTCGATAGACCCGTGTCTCCCTTGGCAGAGCCCTCTCTGCCCTGGTCACTGCGTTTGTAGAGCTCCTCCCCTACGAAGGGCAGCACCTACTGCCGAACCTCTTCCATGTGTGGCCTCGGCCCCATATGATGTATTCACCACTTTTTACCCTCCCTTTCAGGGCAGGGTGTGGTCTTCACAGGATCTTTCCCCCCTGAAAGAATAGGATGGGAAAAGAAAGCCTTCCCCGGTGCATTTTATGAGCATTTAAAGGCCCCAGCCGAATCTAATATTCTGTGGAGAGAAAAACTTAGAGAGAAAAGGCCTGCTCCCATAATAGATGCATCTCCTCATTGGCCTTTTCTCAAAGATCTGAAGGTGTCTGGAGCTCTCAAGATCAACCCCTAGTGTCACTACATCGACACAACATCTCATCGGGGATCGGAGGTTATGACAGTAACCAAGACTTTTTTCAACCTGCCCCTAACTGACTGGCAGTATTAAAATAGTAAAATATTAAAATTAAACAGTACTACTGTTGTATATTAAGCTATTTAATTTATTTTTAGTTACTCTTTATTTAAATGGTCAGCTATTGGCTGATACTGAACGTATAGTACTGATGTTTATTTAGCTATAATTTTTAATTTTTAATTTATTTAAATGGTCAGCCATTGACTGATACTAAAGATACAGAACTGATTTTTATTTAGCTATAATTGTAATTTATTCTTAATTGAAATGGTCAGCAACTGACTGATACTGAACATACAGTACTGATTTTTATTTAGCTATTTATTGTATTTTTATTTATTCTTTATTTAAATGGTCAGCAACTGTATGATACTGAACATACAGTACTGATGTTTATTTAGCTATTTATTGCATTTTTTATTTATTCTTTATTTTCTCAGTGTTCATTTCTAGAAATTGTTGACAATGATGTATAATAACAATGACAAATATTCTTTAAGAAAGCAGCCTTCTGAGTACCTTTGCATAGTCATATCGGTGCAAAATCAGTGCACAATCCACAAAGAAAATGTCTGTTTTCATTCCATCTCAAAAATTTGCTCTATAGGCCACTATATCAGTAATCTGTTAATTTTCCCCCTCTAAATTGGTATCGCTCTCTACTCAAGATTGCCTCTCCTTTAAAAGATAACTTTTAGTGAAGGTCATGTTTACGGTTAGAGTTTTCATTGTTCCTTTGAAATAATTACATTTGATTACACAGAATACACTCTACATAAAATATAATATTTAATAAGCTGACCTTTTTATTCTACTTTAGCTCATGGATGGCCCTGCTGACCATGTATTGGTGAGCAATAATGGAAAGTCAATGTTTATTTACCTATTCAAAGCAGATTTCATTCAATCTAACTAATCAAATTGCTGTACGAGGAGCGGAATAAAGAAAAGGAAATCAATCTCATTCGCCTTCGTTGTAACTGTGTAGGGGCAAAATACACACATTGTCATGCACACACACATAAGCTCCACCTGCAAGCCTACAAGCTCAGCATCTAGTGCTGATTAGGAGTACTGAAGCCTTGAAAATAAATCGAACCAAGCAGAGCCAACAGAAACTGCATGAACAGCCAACAAAACAACATCTGTGGGATTTTTAAGGCATGCCAGCTGGACAAGCTAGGAAAGATAATTAGTATTCCAAAAGCCTGCCCTGTTATCAGTTATTCCCCCATAACCCTAAGATTTTAGGATACATACACACACGTTGCTATTCCTATCATTACGAGGACTCTCCATAGATATAATGATTTTTATACCGTACAAACTATATAATATTTTGATATTGAAACTTTAGTTTGTAGGATAGTATTCACAAATCATTCTTAAAGGTGCATTCAGTATTTTTTTCCTCATATAAAAAGTTTTAATTCTAACGAAATGAATTGTCATTTTTAAGCATATGAATAATTTCATGACCACTCACATGAGATGAAGACTCCAGTCATATCAGTAACCTTATAAAAGCTGTTTTATTCTACATGGAGAGGGTCCCCTAATGGGCTCTGCCATGTTAAAATCACATGATTAGCCGATTACTACTCGCTTATTCCCATTAACTGCCTGCATGAATGCTGGTTGAGAGTGAAATGTGAATTTCTACAATGGCATCGAAAACTGAAAACTATTGCGTTTGAGCAATGCTGCATCCAAGCCACTAGGTATATTATGATTGTGTTGAGTAATTATGTGTTCATTTGATATGTAAATGGTGTTGTGTAAATATGTTGTTTATTGTAAATTGGTATACCTGTATGTCTCGTCACTGTCATGACTGCTAGGTTGCTCGGAACTGCACACAAGACTTTCACCCAATGTTGCACTTGTGTATATGGTTGTGTGACAATAAAATTATTTGATTTTGATTTGATTTGATTTGAGGTGTCAGAGTAAGTCCACGATGACACATTCAAAACCTTTATGAGTGCAGCTTTAATTTAAGGTAGTTTAGAACTTGTGTTAAAAAAAACAACATACAAAGCCTCTACAAGAAAAAAACTCACATTGACTCTTTTGCACAAGTTACTGCAATTTAGCCCTTGTGACAACTTCTCTGTATGACAACTACAGTAGTCCTGTCTCCCTATTCAATTACTGTATTGTAAGACATTCACAATAAACATTTTCATCCATGCAGGGAGACTTTTTTAAAAATGTCCTCTCCCAATAGTATGTTTGTACCAGAATGCTGTACACAAAATAAGCAATACATAGCAAAATAAAAAACATCAGCAAACAAATGCTAGTTTAAAAAAGCACATCTTAAGTTGAGCTTTAAAAATGTAATAAGTCTGAGCTTCCCTATGTTCTAGAGGAAGAGAGTTCCAAAGGGTAGGAGCATGGACAGAAAAAGCCCTATCACCCATAGATTTTAAGCAGGTTTGTAGAACAGTCAACAAATTAGACTGTGAGGAGCGCAGTCTGCGATTTGGGGTGTAAGGGATTAACAACGCAGATAAATAATGAGGAGCCAAGCCTTGTAATGCTTTGTATGTCAGCATCACAAATTTAAAATCGACACATAAAATGACCGTGAGCCAGTGCAAGGACTCCAATACAGGAGTAATATGATTGCATGTCCAGGTCCCCGTCAGGATCCTGGCAGCAGAGTTTTGTACATATTGGAGCTTATTGAGAGTGGATTTACAAACTCCGGCTAAAAGGGCATTAGAGTAATCTATCCCAGAGACAACGAATGAGTTTATCAGCTTTTCAGCTACAGAAAAATTTAGCATAAGGCGCAATCTTGCTATATTTCTGAGATTAAAAAATGGATGCTTTAACAGTACTCTGTACAAAAGAATCAAATGTAAGACTGGTATCAAAAATGACTCCAAGGTTCCTCATTCAACTTCAAATCTCCAAAACTGAGCCATCAACAAACAGACACAATGAACCAGCTTTGAGAATTTGATGACGGGAACCTATAAGCATAACTTCCATTTTACTGCTATTCAGGCAAAGAAAATTATTATTCATCCATGTTTTTATCTCAGAAATACAGTCAGAAAGAAAACAAACATCAAGGTTTTCACCAGATTTTGATTGTATATAGATTTGGGTATCCTCAGCATTAAAGTGATAATTTAGGCCGAGCGATCACAGCAGATGCCCAAGTTGAGATAAATAAATATTGAAAAGTAAAGGGCCTAAAACTGAGCCCTGAGGAACACCAGTGTGTACAGAACTAATGTCAGACCCATAACCACCCAAAGAAATAAACTGGGAACGGTCAGTAAAACAGGATTTAAACCAGTTTAAAACTGTCCCCGACACACCAAAAAAACCTTTCAAGGCGGGTAAGTAAAGGACCATGATCAACAGCATCAAAGGTGGCTCTAAGATCAAGAAGGACAAGAATGGATGTTGCTCCAGAATCAGAAGCCATCAGTACTGTGAAATTTACGAAAAGATGATTACACAATTGAGAGGCAACAACACGCTCAAGTATTTTTACCAAAAACGGGATGAAAATGGCTTTGCAAAGCTTCAGGCATATGGAGGAGGTATAGAACACAATACTGTCCCACTGAGATTAGAGAAGGCCTGGAAAGAATAGTGCTGGAATGGTTAGACCACCAGTGAGAAAATGTCAACACAATCACTGGTGTTGTGCTGATATTCCGTTCAACAGCATGATTGCGAATGTGATATTGCTTTTATAGAAAAAAATATTTAAACTAGAAGTTAATATCAAGTAAAGTGCATTTTAGACACAGTATTACCAGTTTTAATGTCTATTTCAGTTATGATAACTCTCTGAGTAAGTTTTAAGTATAATAATGGATGTGTCAAGTTAGTATGTTTGGTCTTGGTAGGCTAGATCTGCTTACGCTGCTGCTGCAAAGCAATTACAAAGACTTAAAGCGAAACACACAGACATAAGTCAAGCATGTAAGACAGGGTTCCCAATTAGTTTTCACCAAGGGCCAAATTCTGTTAACAATGCAAAGTCAAGGGCCACGGACCTTGATGTAATGACAGTGTTTGTGCTTATTATTATTATTACTAGTATTGATGTTTTTATATTAAACAATGTTTTTAAATTATTATTTGATCATTAGTTATTTTTCTCAGTATTACTAGCCTGTTTCATTTATTCAAACAATTATGAAAATTTTGTTTGTATATAGATACACAAAACTACACAATTTTGCCTGATGAAAAATAAAATTAAAAAAAAACCTTTAATGCAGAATCTCCAGTCCTCCATGCGAGTCAACTGCACTGTCTGTAATTGCAGATTCAATTATTAGACCTATTAGCATTAATATTGTTCTTAAGGATAATATAACAAAGTATTGTAATAATTTCAATAAAGAAAAGGCAGTGAGCCAGTGTTTTCTTATACATTATTTTGAATATTAGGCTATGCATCAATGTATTTTTTATGATATCCTTACTGTGCAGTATTCCACGTGTATTTGTATCACAGTACTTTTTATTTTATATGATCCAGGCATTAATCCAGGCATTATTAAAAAGAAAAGAAGTTGGCTTTGGGAGTTCGTTTGGAATATACTCGTTTCAAAATACATGTGCAAATATAAATAGGATTTATATATATTCAACAGCACTCTTTACTCATCTCTCTCACATTAAAACACAGATTATATACTCTTCAGAATGCAATAACACAATGGAAAGAACATAATGAAACAGTTATGCCAAATTAGGTAAATAAATGCTTTAAAAGCGTTCAATATATTAATCTCTAGCACTTACAGCTGGGCAGGAGACTGATATAAATGTTTGTAGAACAGCAATAGTGCTGCCTAATGTACAGGGGTAATATTGTTTTTCCTTTTTATTTTTATTTTTTTACATACTCTGTGTATAGACCTTTTATCGGAAGTTTGCCTCGCAAAATTGTCAATAATAATTTTGACATAACAGTAATAGTTCCAGATAAAGTTTAGTGTTCTGTTGTCTAATGTTTTACTTCAAGCTTGTAAGACTTAAACAGGTCGAGTTGGACATTCATAACTTGCACATCAGTGTAAAATTAAAACTGTACTGGACTAGACAGGAAGCGTTGTATGCTTCGTGCTTTAGATTCAAAAGAATCAGCTCATATGAGTCATCCTTTCGGGAATCGGACCATACCGGGAGCACTGTCTGTTTTGCACTGTAGATTCAACGGAGCCAGCTAATAAGAGTAATATGTTTGTGTGTTTTACACTTTTTACCCAGTAGAGATGCAGAAATGCGCTGCTGGAAATTCTGTCAGAGTATTTCAGTATGGTGTTCCAGCCGCATTGGCAGAAAATTCACGAAGGGGAACAGTTTACGGAACCATAAGTCACGAAAATCATCCGATTCCGGTATGTTGTACCCTAGTGTCAGTAGATTAATATGATTCATCTTCACATATACAGACCAAAGACACCACTTTGGGGTTGACAAAACTGGCAATATTGAAACAGCGAAAAACAAAATCATGTAAATCATGCCAGAATTCTTTGGGACTCGAAAGTTAAACCAAAAGGTTTTTTTGGAAGACATTTAAATATTAGAAGTGTTGCGTCTAAGACTGAGCAAATTGAGCAATTGTTGATGAACTCAAATCTTGATTATTTGTTTCTTTCTGAAACATGGTTGACTTTTTAACCTGGTAGGGGTGGTGGGGTTATGATTTATGTTAAAGAGGATATTCGGTGTAAGCAAATCGAAGCACTTAGAGATATGCTGGAGTGTGTTGGAAAAAACATCATGCTTTCTCCAGAAATGTCCTTTGCTATAATTGTACAGTATAGACCTCCATCTGCTAAGGAGGATTTTTATGATCAACTCTCTAAGGTTCTTAAAAAGTGTGATGCTAAATAAATAATTTTAATGGGAGATTTTAATATTAATTGGCTAGATAAAAAATTAAAGTTAATTATTAGTACATTTCGTTTGACCCAAGTAAAAAATCTCAAACCTTGATAGACTTTTAAGATTAGAATTGATAAAGTTTTTTCAAATAAAGTAGATTGTATGTTAAAAACATATAATTTATTAACAGGTTTGTCGGATCACAATCTTACATTAGTGTCTAAAACTCTAAAAAGTCTAAAATTTAGAATTATTTAGTAATGATTTGAAGCAAATGGATTGGAATGATGTAATTCAAGATAAAAATAGACATTCTGTGAAGATTTTATGGAAGTGTTTCAGAAAATTGTAAATAAATACTCTATAGTAACAACTACGAAGAATAAACGTACAAAGTCTTTACATTGGTTGTATACAGATTTGTGGCAATTAATGAAATTGAGAGATGATAGCTCTAAAAAAATAATTTAAATCTGGTCTTAATATGGATCATTTAGTATATAAGGGTCTTAGAAATAAAGTTACGATGGAGTTTAGGATGGCTAAGGTAATGTTTTATCTAGATATTATTAAACAGGCAAAGGGTAATACTTAAGTGATTTGGCAATCTATTTATTACATCAAATGCAATTTAGATTTCATGTGAATTATTCTACAGAAACTGCTTGTTGTTACTTTATAGAAAATATAAAAATTAAATTAGATAAAGGCAGGAGAGTGGGAGCAGTGTTTTTAGATCTTCGTAAGGCCTTTGTTACAGTTAAACATTCCATACTTCTTACTAAATTATTGAATTATGGATTATCTTCTAGTGTGTTAAATTGGATAAAATCTTATCTGATGGAATGTACACAGTGTGTTAAGGTTAACAATACATTATCTCAACTCAAATAATGTAATCTGGGAGTCCCTCAAGGATCAATACTGGGGCCACTGTTATTTAGCCTGTATATAAATGATTTTCCATCTGTGTGATATGATGTAGGTATTTTGATGTATGCTGATGATACTGTCATATATGCACATGGTAGTTAATATTAATGCTGATCAAGTAGCAACAAAGTTCTCATGTATCATGCAAAAATTTTCACTTTGGCTTAAGTCTTCAGATTTTACATTGAATACTCAAAAAACTGTAACCATATATTTTAATAAAACGTGTAAGCCAAGAGATTTTCCGTATGTTTATGTTGATGGTCAGAAGTTAAACAATGTACAAGAAGTGAAATATTTAGGGGTTATTCTGGATTCAACTCTTTCTTTTAAAAACAGGTTAAAAAATGACTAATACATTGAAATATAATATAGCGAAGTTTAGACACATTAGAAAATCTCTTATGAGGCATCATGGGTTTATTTGAATGCAATGATATTTTCTCATATTAAATACTGTATTTCTTGTTGGTCGCAAGCAAACAAGATAACTTTAAAGCCCACTATATCACTTTATACATACAGGCCATAAAAGTATTAGATAGGAGATATTTGCAGTATCATCATTGTAGTATTATACATGCAGAAGAATTGAAATTATATGACTTGAATCTAGAGTTTTCAACCTTTGCAATCCTGGAATTCTTCACTGCCATAAATCAAACGGCCCAGGCGTCCTCATTGGTCAAAGGCCCCTCTGCAGCCTGACCTCCTGATCTTCCACACAGAGTTAAAGCAGACTTCTCTTTGTAAGGTTAGAAGGACCATCAGATTTGCACGACTCGAATACCAAGACATTTCATCTTAATCCAAGAACATTTTACACAAAGTCACAATACTTTAATGATTTAGCCCTCTAGAATGTACAGAATGCATTTAAATCCAAATTTAAATAGTCTTGCTAGGTTATTCTGAAATTGCTTTGAACTGTGGTAACTTTATATCTGACAGATTAATGATTATAGCCTGATATACCTCTTTAAAATGTGTGTGATGTTTCATCCATTTTGTATAACCCATGAATTAACCAGTATTATTTTGTAACCAGGGATTTTTATGTTTTGTTACCTACACGTATAAAATCCATGAAAAAAATGTTTAGTATTTAAGCGTTCACTGGTGTATGCAGAAAAAGCTGATGACAACGAACATCATGTCTCTTGTACCATTCTCAAGATACAGTATAAAAGCTCATGATTAAATATGCACTAATTTTGAGCAGGACATTTTTAAGAATTTGAAACAAAGGACCATAACTCAACTGTTGGAAAAGACAGCCCATTTGACCATTTGACTCTGAAAAGTCACTTCGGATTGGCGCAGGACACCTTTGGGGATGCGGCCAACTTCAGTTCAAATATTTCCAAACAGGAAGAACATGCTCTCTTGCCTCTTCATCCTCTCTTGTCTTGTCTCTCCTTCTTCGGCTTCATCTGGTCGCTCCACTGACTGCCAGGTCCATGCCATGTGAGGCCCAAGGAAGCTCGGGACTCGACATCCCGAGAAAGCACATCACTCTCCTCACTTCAAAGCTAACCCCATAATTCATACAGACAATAACACTTCGATCATACAGAGGTTAAAACATCGATGGAACAAACTTTCGACCAAGCGCCAAGAACCAAGCCACACAAAGAACACAAGGAAACACCACAAAGACACACAAGTACATCTCCAATATTGTGCTCAAAGTGCTGGTGTATTAATTAAATCATTTGGGTAATCCGATAGCAAATCGATGTAGACTCAAAGAAGTATAAATGTTTCTTAAGGTATTGTCAACAGACTCCATAAAGTTCATTTTCACTGTACTGATCATTTATTTCACATTCTTTCATCTTTTCACCAACCTGTATTATGTATATAAGTGTTAGATTAGATTTATGTTTAGAATAGTAATAAAGCTTGTCTGTTTATATGTTTAATAAAGTTGACGACGTGACTGTGGTACATTTTGATAAATAATTTCATCCCTGTTTCTAAATGATTTAGCTTCAAAGCTGTACCTAAATATGTGTGATATTATTTTCAATAAGCCATGAGAATAAAATCACTCCAATAAGTGAATTAATCATAATTCACTTATTAAAGTTAATTCCTTAAAGCAGAAATTGTGAATGGATACAACAAAACTTTGTATTACGATTTCAATGGTGGAGAATCTATTAAGACAAATAATCTAGTTATTTGTCATTTATCTCATTTATAATGGTTGTCGAACGCGACTAATTCCATTATACATTTCATTACCTAATAACGTACAATAAGGAAAGTTTAATTTAGTTCATAGCTCACATATTTCGAGACCATAAATTCCCTTCTAAATTTAGCATACCAAATATCCTTCATATAATGGTGAGAGAATGAGGGCAATTTAAAGTTCATTTATAAATGTCACATTTCCTTTATTCCCTTCATCATTGAGGTATATTAAATAAATACAGGTTATTAAGCTTTAAAAATTTAATTGTTTATTCAAATGTAAGGTTTGTTTTTAAAATAGTTCATAACATTGCTCCTCCCCCTTTTAATAGATTTCTACATCTTTGTTCAGAACCGATGACAAGGGTTTCTAGATCTACTGCATGTAGAGATTGCAGAATTCCTAAAAGAAATTCAGCATTTGCACAATCTGCCTGTTCATACAAGGCAATTAAAGAATGGAATAAACTACCTGATGATCTTAAATATGTTTGGATTTTTCTAAGTTCTCCAGAAATGTAAAAAATAGGCTTTTAGGACTTCAAACTTGTCATCATTAATTTTGTACAACGTTAGAATTTTACTGTCAATGTATATGTGTGTATTTATGTGCATATATTTGCGTTATTTTTTTGTTTATATTGTTTTATTTACCTGCCCAGGGACTGCAGATGGAAATGATCTAGTAGCTAAATCCGGTGCAAAGCATCTCTTCTCTTGTGAGATTAATGTTTTTGTGCATGGTCCCTGACAAATAAATGAATAATAATAATAATTAATAATAAATACAATTATTATTATTCTAATTTATTTTGGAGCTTATTTTGGAGCTTACATTGTTTAGCGCTTTCCAAAGCTCAAGGATGCTGTTCAGAAATTAAACATAAAAACATTAAACAGAGATACGTGTCAAAAATACAGTACACTGTACATTACAAAACAATGAACAATGGGAGAGCAGCAAAGCATGTCTCACAAGGCCAAACAGTCGTAGAGAGGCTGATAAAGAACACATACAACACATATATTGTGGTCCGGATCACCACAGCTGACAATACAACAGAGCAGGAGATTCCTCGAGGCAAGAGGAAACACAAACATCCTTGCTAGTATTTTACCGCCAAGCACAGGAACGGTGGCATACAAAATGGGAAAGAGTTCAAAGCAGCAATAAAAAAAGCACTAGCACCAAATATTTCATGCATATATATAAATATAAATATGCATGACATTTAACAAGGATATAGTTAATGCGCATAAGAACGTAAGACAGAAATGGTCCATATTTCTAATGCATTGCATACAGCCCATTTGCACTACCGAATTCCTATCAATAGACTGTTTTCATTTATATAGACATTCCTTCACAGGGAATGAAATATATAAGAAGAGACAGATGGCACAATAACCGGAGAAAAACTTCTGAATTAAATTGGACTTCACACAGCCCATTGGTGCTTTGCTCCCGCAATTTCACCAACCCATTTGAATCTACGAGTATCAGATTCTTGCTGGAAAATACTTATACTTCATGGTCAAGCCCACTTTCTTTGCATATACGTCATATCGCATGGCGCTGCACTTAAGCTGTAGAGTTCTTAAAATAGGGACTAATATCTTAATTTATACTAAATATCAGCACTCTTGGAGTCCATATTGTCTAGTCAGATTAAATGACCAGAACTAATTGTGGTATTCATGAATAAGTACACATTCAATTAAATGACTTCCTGTTTCAAAAGCCAGAAAAAATTGAATTAGTTTTACCATCATTCTTGTGTGTGTTTGATGGGTGAAGTAGTGAGTCAGTGAGAGAGAGAGAGAGAGAGAGAGAGAGAGAGAGAGAGAGAGAGCTTTCATTAAGGATGTGAAGGAAATGTCTATAAATTATTCAGTCATATCCTGTTTGTAACGCTACAAGCAGAGCAGTCGTAGGTTCTAATTAGTATGGATTACAGAGCGATATGTGAGACAGAAACAGAGAAAGAATATGTCTAACCATTCATAAACACAGGAGGCTGCAACAACATGTAAAGCCTGAAATGTATTTAAAAGGTGTTTCTCAGAAGGGCACACAGAGAAGAGTGAAGGGGGGAAGGGATAAAGGGATACACGGAGATGACAGAGTAAGAGGGAGGGGTTGATGGCAACAGAAAGGAGTCGGGGAGGAGGACTAATCGATCTCTGGCGAGTGACATCCAGGTGCTAGCTCTGTCTGCAGGGATCTGTCACATCCCCCGAGATCCACAAAAGAAGACACATACACACAGCCAGTTTCCAACAGAGCTAAACCACATGCCCCATATTGATAATCATTTACAAATGGCAAACATGTTCTATGCCATGAGAGTCCAACACATGTGGTGACACGCAACCTTTGCCAGGCTAATCTATATTTCATAAAAAAACTAAACACCCACCCATCTGTTTTTGCAATCACTACCGGAAAAACATATGCACATGCACGCACACCAAAACAAATGCACAATACTCTCATTAAGTGCCTGCATGACACCAGGAATACAGCTCTACTCCAATGCAACAGAAATCTCAGGGCACTCTCCACACTATGTATACAAATAATTACATTACAAGCAAGGTGAACACAAATTCACATACAAATAGCAGAGAGGTTACAAGCTGGCTTTTTGATTGAGAGGGAATACAGGTGAAAAGAAGAGCCCGGTAGTTATTCATGCACTGCAGTAACAGTAACAAAGACATTTAAAAAACGGTCTACATAATTTTTGCTCAGTTCAATAACACATGCACATACAAGACACTGAGTGTTATGACAGGCTGATATTCTCACCTCCACTAACGTGCTACATGCCTCCCAGAGCATGTGAGAGTAAGTGCATCATGAGAGGGAGGAAAAAATAGAGACCGAAAGAGATGGAGAGGAAGAGTGATAAGGGAGAGGGAGATATATAGACAGATCAAGAGTGATAAAGATGAAGAGAAGAAAGGAATTCCTCTTACCTAGCATGTGCAGTGAATACTGTTCCCCTCCTGTCTACCAAAAACACGCAGCACCCCTCCCTCTCTTGCTTTGAACTTCAACCTGACAACGCAAGAGAAAAAAAGTGGAATGAGGAATGGGTTTGATAGCTATTAATGAAAGAGAGGGAAAGAGAAAAAAAGAGACAGATAGAGACACTGCAAAAAGGCATTTTCTTAATCAGTCTTCTTTTCCAAAACTCAGACATCAACAAAATGCATTTACTTGAGAACCAAAATGATGTAAGATAACATAGGTAAGATTTATTTTTCTTACCCCACTGGCCATTTTTGTTTTTGTGAGTAAATCGCACTCGATTTTGTAGATTTATTTTTAAAACAAGTCAACAAAAGTTTGCCAGTTGAGTAAATTACATAAACTTAATTCAAGATGAATACTTGAACCCTGAAAAATGTAGAAACCTGCATTTTTTTACATCAAATATCTATTTCTACTTGGTCTAATCCATAAAAAAATAATAATAATAATAATAATGACCTGACTTCCTTTGAACAGTTATTAGGAATATTCTGACTTCAATAAAAATTAAGCTCAATTGACAGCCTTTGTGGCATAGTTTAGATTAGAGTGAGGCACTAACAATGTAAGTGAATGGGGCCAATCTGTAGATGTTAAACTACTAATTATTTCAAGAGTATAGCCACAAGGCGTAAACAAAAAGCATTGACATGATTGAAGTGTAATAAAAATAGCTTACTAACCTTTTCTGTGTAAAGTTATATCCACTTTTACAACTTTTTTACCATGACGTAACACAGTAAACCCTAAAAAGACCTTAAAATCCATGATTGGCTTTGGTTGTGTCACATTATAATATTGCGTTTTAGGACTCTGAGTCAAGTGAAACATAGTTTGAAACTTAGATAAACACATTTTAATTTAAGTCTTAACTCTTATTTAACAGCAATTTAGATGAAGAGTCTTTACGTGGGCAGGGCTGGACTGGGAAGAGAAATCGGCCCAGGATTTTACATGCCAACTGGCCCAAGTTTTGAGGATATAAGTTTTGCATATCGTGTCGCGCCGTTTTGTGGTCTGTTCTGCATAACACGGCGGCTCATTGTTGCTTATCTCGGCCCATTTGGCACATTTAGCGCCCGAACCACCGGCCTGCTCGGTTCTCCCAATTGCCATTCCGCCCCTAATCGGCCCAAAAGTGCGTCGGGCAACCGTGAAAATGCCCGGTATGCCAGATTACCAGTCCAGCCCTGTACATGCTAGTGCTAAAACAAAAAGTCTGCAGCACCTTTCATGTGGAGTTCACATTCTTCATGTGTCGCTTGATGATGACATAATGCCCTGAGCCAATAATGTGGCTTCGCAGTTTCTGTTGCAAAGAGGATAGCCACAGTCTGCTGGCTGAATGATATTGAATAGGATAAGAGTTTAAAAGAGTTAATGCCCATTGCAGTGAATACGCAACCTACAGTTGAAGTTAGAAGTTTATATACAATTAGGTTGAAGTCATTACAACTCATTTATGAACCACTCCACAGATTTACAATTAGCAAACTATAGTTTGCAAGTCGTTTAGGACACCTACTTTGTGCATGACACAATTAAGTTTTCCAAAAATTATTTACAGACAGATTGTTTCACTTTTAATAGACCATATTACAATTCTAGTGGGTCAGAAGTTTAAATACACTAAGTTAACTGTGCCTTTAAGCAGCTTGGAAAATTCCAGAAAATTATATCAAACCTTTTAGACAATTAACCAATTAGCTTCTGATAGGAGGTGCACTGAATTGGAGGTGTACCTGTGGATGTATTTTAAGGCCTACCTTCAAACTCAGTGCCATCATGGTAAAATCAAAAGAAATCAGCCAAGACCTCAGAAAAACATGTGTGGACCTCGCAAGTCTGGTTCATCCTTAGGAGCAATTTCCAAACACCTGAAGGTACCACATTCATCTGTACAAACAGTAGTGCGCCAGTATAAACACCATAGGACCACACAACCATCATACCGCTCAGGAAGGAGATGCATTCTGTCTGCTAGAGATGAACGTAGTTTGGTAAGAAAAGTGCAAATCAATCCCAGAACAACAGCAAAGGACCTTGTGAAGATGCTGGAGGAAACAGGTAGACAAGTAGTTATACCCACAGTAAAACGAGTCCTATATCGACATAACCTGAAAGGCTGCTCAGCAATGAAGAAGACAATGCTCCAAAAACGCCATAAAAAAGCCAGACTAAAGTTTGCATGTGCACATGGGGACAAAGACTTTTTGAAGAAATGTCCTCTGGTCTGATTAAACAAATATTTTACTTTTTGGCCATAATGACCATCATTATTTTTTGAGAAAAAAGTGTGAGTCTTGTGAGCCAAAGAACCCCATCCCAACTGTGAAGCATGGGGGTGGCAGCATCATGTTGTCTGGAGAAATAGTCCAAAATTCCAACAACTTATTGTGAGAAGCTTGTGGAAGGCAAAACAAAAAGTTTGACCCAGGATAAACAATTTAAAGGCAAACAAATACTAACAAACTGTATGTAAACTTCTGACCCACTGTGAATGTGATAAAAGAAATAAAAGCTGAAATAAATAATTATCTTTACTATTATTCTGACATTTCACATTCTTAAAATAAAGTAGTTATTTTAACTGACCTAAGACAGGGAATGTTTTCTACGATTAAATGTCAGGATTTGTGGAAAAACTGAGTTTAAATGTATTTGGCTAAGGCAGTGTTTCCCAACGTTTTTTCTGCCATGGCACACTTTTTACGATTAAAAAATCCCATGGCACACCATAATCCCACTATTCCACATAACCATTGTCGATAGTTTACCTTTTCAAGAACTTCTCCATGTTTTCTGTCTGTCTTTGTAGCATGTTTACTTGTAATGTTTGAAATTTGACTTTGCAAAAAAAAGGCGAATCACATAGGCACGCTGTATAATGAGATCACAGGTGACAAGAGCGCTAATTGGGTAATAAAAAAAAACACATTCACATCTTTTACCATTTGTAGATTTGTTCTTGCAAATTAAATCTTGCACTGTCACAGCAAATCTATTTTTTATTTATGTCTGTATTTACCGTATTTTCCGGAAATAAAGTCATAGCTGACTAAAAGTCGAACCGGGTCAAAATCACATTGTTTAGAGAAAAAAAAACACAATATAAATCGCATCTCTGTATAAATCGCACTGACAGAGTTTGGATAATGTAGGCATTAGGACCCGGGAGTAGCTGCAAGACTTCACTTCAGCAGATCAGACGTCAAACGTGGTCTGTGAAGAATATTTCCGATATTTGCAACCCTCTTTGCAATGTATTAATTTTTTGTTTCACTGACTGAATGTTTGTACTACAAGTGTGATGAAATGTAATTTCGGCATGCGAGCAGTTTAAAATGGAGAGACAAATTTAAAATGCTTCTACCGCCTCTATGCCTTCTCAATGTTTTCATCTGTTATGGTACGCATGTTTGACCAGCCAACATCAGTTATGTATAAATTATATATATATAAATCACTTCGGACTATAGTATAAGTTGCAGGACCTTTCAGATGATGAAAAAATCTGCAATTTATATTCCGGGAAAAACAGTATCAATTCATTTAGTGGAATTTTATCATTTTCCACAGCACACCTGACAATGTTTCAGTTTTGGTTGGGAAACACTGGGCTAAGGTGTATGTGAACTTCTGACTTCAACTGTGTTCTTCAACTAGTTTTTTCAATTAGTCAACATCCCACTGGTAAACGTTTAATATTATTTGAACTGGTGCTATTTTATTGAATTTCTATATTTATACTGTGAAAGGCTTTTTCTTGGAAAATGTTAATAAAGCACTAATGATACAAGATGTATTTTGACAGGAAAAAAGTACATAGCCTATAGAGTAAAATTTCCGCACTTTAAAAATCTGTGATTAATCTCGGTTAACTGAAAGATTCTGTGATTATCAGGATAAAACATATTTATCGACTGACAGTAATAGTTTGAACACAAGAATGCATTCTCATCTTATGCTATCTGCTGTCAGTAGGTGTGCTTTTTTTTGTTGTCTGTACAGATGCGTGTTGCTTGTCAATACCCCCTGCTGACCAAGATTTGTAAAAACATGAAGGTGAACATCCCTTTTTAAGAGACCGTCACACTTCACTTTGTGCTCCATTTGCTCCCATTCAAACGCATTCATGAGACAGGAAATGCAAACTCACGCAACAAAATTCTGAACTATGTTGAGGAGCAAAGTTCAAGTTTGGTGAACTCTGACCTTCGAATCGTCCTGGTTACTTTCGTAAACTCCGTTCCCTGATAGAGGGAACGAGACATTGTGTCAATGTAGTGACACTATGGGTCACTCTTGGGAGCCCCAGAGACCTCTGGGGAATGGGAATTGGAGAGTGGAATTTGCATACCACTCCCCTGGACATAAGGATATAAAAGGAGATGACTCGAAAAACTCATTCAGGTTTTGTGCTGAGGAGCCGAAACAAGGTCCTGGCCATTTCAACGGGTAGGTGGCAGGAGGGACACAACATCTCGTTCCCTCCATCAGGGAATGGAGGTTACAAAAGTAACCAGGATGTTCCCTATCTGTCACTCACTCAACGCTGTGTTGATGTAGTGACACTAGGGGTCCCTATTTGAAATGCCACGACTAGCTGAACTGTGTTACGTGGACTGGCGGTGCGAGACGGGCAAGCTGCTGCGTGCCTCGTAGCCAGCGCACCCGGCCATCACGTAACCTCCCCCAACGCACCTATGAGCATCGTACAGTCCCCCGTACCTCGGGGACAAGTCGATTGCCCCCCAAAAATGGGGACAGGCTACCCCAGCCATGGCCTCTTATCTTTTTTCTCCCCAAAAAAGAATGACAATCATTCAGCTGGGGGCTATAAGTGTCCGCGTCGGGGAGGTGTCCCTTCCCAAGGGGAAGACACTGCAGAGACCGCACCCTACCCGAAGGGGAAGAAATTGTGTGGAGATACATCACATGGTCTTACCGAGCTTTGTCGGCAGTGTTGCATGTGGAGAAGTCCCCGTGTTAGGTTCTACCCAGAGGGGAGGAGATCTACAAACATGGCAACCGGTGGCAGAGGAACTCTGCTCAAGGAAGATGCAGGTTTACCAATGGGGAAACCGTCTTGCAGAAGATACATCACACAGGGTTACATACAGGCAACCAGCGCATGTGGAGCACCTACCCCAGTACAGGGCCTTTTTTAGCACACATACTGTTCCGGCATTGAGTTTCTCCACCAACTCCCCTGCCACAGGGTTAAGGAGGAAGGACATCCAGGGTCCATGACTTTGTGAACATGACTGGGGGGTAAGAGCACACATCTCCACCTCCAGGAGGAGGATGCCACTAAGCGTGAGTGGTACACCCAGCCAGTTGTCCTGCAAACTTACCTGTTCGTACCAGACAACACATGGAATGACATCGGCTCAACCCGGAGATTGTAGAACCTCGCCAGCTTGTAGAAAGGTGTTGGGTATTGTCTACCTGACCAATGGTGCAATTGGTCAGAGCCCAGGAGGCAGCCACACTCATAGTAGAGTGTGCTCGTAGCCCCAAGGGGGGCGGCACGTCTTGAGCATGATATACCAAGGCGATGGCGTCAATGACCCAGTGGGCGATCCTCTTTTTGGAGACTACGCTCCCTTTCCGCAGTCATCCAAAGCAGACAAAGAGCTACTCAGAGTGTCTAAAGCATGCATTAAGCATGCACCAGGTTCACCACCTGATCCCTAAATGGGGATTTTCAATGGGGTTTAAGGACCATGTGAGAGTATTCCAGACTGAACTCCAGGCACATGTCGCGGACAGAGAAAGCCTGCAGGTCCCCTACCCTCTTGACAAAGGTGAGCGCAGTCAGGAAGGTGGTCTTCAGAGAGACCGCCTTTAGCTCAACTCCCCCGTAGGCGAGAGAGGTGGAGAGATCCCATGAGGGTATGAGGCGCGGCCTAGGAGGATTCAACCAACTTGCGCCTCTAAGGAACCTGATGATCAGGTTGTGCTTCCTGGGAGACTTACCGTCATTTGCATCGTGGTGCGCCACTATAGCGGCCACATACACCTTCAAGGTGGAGGGGGACAGCTGCCTCTCTAGCAGGAAGGAAAGCACTGATCCAACTGCACATCTCTGGGGATCTTCTCGTTGGGAAGAACACCACTTAGTGAACAGATGCCACTTCAAGGCATACCAGCGCCTCAAAGAGGGGGCCCAAGTCTTAGTGATCATGTCTAACACTGCAGGAGGTGTGAGGGTGAGGTCCGAGAACCAAGTCTGGGTGGGCCAGTAGGGTGCAACTGAACGGCGTCAGACTGAACCATTCCGTCTCCAATGCTGCTATCGAGAGCTGGCAGCCTCATTCCAGAACTCGAAGGGGTAAACAAGTGTCCTGGGGAATGGGAGGTCTGTGGGGGGATGCCCAGCAGAGCAGCTCCCATTGGAATCCCCAAATCGCCCACAGTGCTAACCGACGTGGCCTCAAACCCGTAGGTAGAAGGACCAGTGTGGGTATGGCAACTGGGGTGGCTTTCCCTCTGAGGAAGGAAAGCCGCGACCGCAACGTTGCCATGGTCATGTTCTCGCAGTCAGGACATGACCCGTCCACAAGCGCTGTCTCTGTGTGGGCAGCGCCCAAGCTCGTAAGACACTGATCGTGGCCGTCGGAAGCGGAGAGGCAGTGACACAACCACAAAATATACCCAGACGGAAAGGCATTTTTAAAATGATGCTCCGTCAGTGCAACTCTTTTAGTATGAAATATATTCTCTTATTAGGAAGAATATACTCTTTTAGATGCTGAAGCACCCAGGGGCAGAGTAATTCAGAATAAAAAATCTGAATGAGAGGTTGCGAGCCAGCACCTTTTATACCCGTATGTCCGGGGGAGTAGCATGCAAATTCCATTCACCAATTCCCATTGGCCTTTTCTCAAATATCAGAGGTTTTTGCGGTTTTTTTAGTGATCCCTAGTGTCACTACATCAACACAACATCGAGTGAGTGACAGATAGGGAATTGGATGTAAGCGTGTGACCAATAGAAGATCGAATCTTCATACATTGACCTTTTGGCTCAATTCAAAGAATACATATTTCAAAGCTGTGTGTTTTTATTAGCTCAAAATAATAAGTGCAGATAAAAAAAAAAGCAAAAAAATAAATAAAAAGCTCAGATCAAAATAATAAGCGCAGATCAAAATAATTTGTGCAGATCAAAAAATAAAAAGCATGAATCAAAAATATATACACACATTTAAAATATGCTGCAAAAAAAAAAAAAAAAAAAAAAAAAATTAAAGCAGTCATCATAATTGCAAACAAATTCTGTTCCTTTGTTATATTACTGTTTTTTTGCTCTCTGATAATTATGCTCATATTTTTTATTTTTTTGAATGCTTACACTGTATTTTGATAATATTTTTTTGCTTTTGTTTACTGCGCTTGGTTTTCCAAAACTTGTGAGTATCATGTAAATCAGGGGCCGTTTTGCATCACTATTGCTCCACTAGTTCTTGATCGACAGCTCCTCTAGCCATTCATTTGAAAAGGGTAGGTGACATCACTCCAATGCAACTCCGATGGCTGCTGCTCAATATTATATTATTTGTGGTTGATAGATACACTGCTTGTGTCTGTTTTGAGTACTTTCTGCTAGCTCTAGGAAACAATGTGTTGTCCGAGTGGGCTATTATCATGGTCTGTTAACACATGTATCGAGTCAGCTGAGTTTTAGCAGAGTTTTAATTTAGGCATTTTTTAAGACTTCCTTGTTTGTAGGTTATTGGCTGCATATCTAAAATAAAAAATAAAGGCTGGGTTGGTGTGAATGTTTGATGCATGTTTTTACTACCAATGTAGTCGTGAGTTCAGAACCCAACTTGATCCGCTTTTTCATGTTGCTGAATGTGCAATTATGTACTGATCCTACATTGGCATCGTTGGCATGGATACATGTATTTTTTTTCCAATTCAGAAACCACCAAGAAGAAGTCACCAAGCGTCCCTACGACAATAAATAATGCAATAAAGATGGATGAAGTTGGATGTTCTTTATTCACAAATAGTTGCAAATTTAGTCCCTAAAGATACAGGCAACATTGGAGCATTCATTTCCAAAGCATTTACAAACATTTCCATAACATAGAGTATACACTTCAGTAACATTTGAAGCAGATGACTTACAGGCATACAACTAACTCCAAAATGTGCATGTAGGTGTTGGCATTAATGCACACCTTTTAGATTTTTGATATAATTACAAAAAAAAAAGTCCAACTATATGTAAGCATTTCTATATTCATCAGTATTGTTATAGGCCTTGGTGTCAGGGTCTGGATTTTATTTAATGGAAAAGCAGATCAAGTTGGGTTCTGAAGTCGTGACTACATTGGCACAGCTAGTAAAAACATGCATCAAACATCCACACCAACCCAGCCTTGTTTCTTATTTTAGATATGCACCCAATAACCTACAAACAAGGAAGTCTTAAATAATGCCCAAACTAAAACGCTGCTAAAACAGACCAGTGTTAACAGACCATGATAATAGCCTACTTGGACAACATATTGTTTCCTAGAGCTGGCAGAAAATGCTCAAAACAGACTCAAGCAGTGTATCTATCCACCACAAATAATATAATATTGAGCAGCAGCCGTCAGAGTTGATTTGGAGTGACGTCACCTCCCCTCTTCGAATGATTGGCTAGAGGAGCTGTCGATCAAGAACTAGAGGACCTATAGGGATGCAAAACGGCCCCTGATTTACATGAAACTCTACTCACAGGTTTTGGAAAACCAAGTGCAGAACTTGAAAACAAAAGCAAAAAAAAAATTAAATATGAACAAAATTGTCTAATGACTTCGCTTTCATTTTTCTGTTGTTGTTTTTTTTTTTTTTTTTTTGCAGAATATTTAAAATGTGTGTATATATTTTTGATTCATGCTTGTTATTTTTTTTAGCTGCACTAATTATTTTGATCTGCACTTATTGTTATGATCTGTGCTTCTCTATTTGTTTTTGTGGTTATTATTTTTTTATCTGCACTTATTATTTTGATTCACGCGTATATTTGGGTCTGTGACCACAATACTTTTGACAGGATTTTGATCCCATATATCTGGTCCAAAACAATTTTGCATGCTCAAAGCCTTGTCTGACCAAGGCTTTCTGGTCTGGGGGCATGATTAATTGTTTAAATTTTAACACATAATTTTTTTATTGAATTAATCACACTGAATTAACATATTGAATCGATAGCCCTAGTTTTAACAGAAGACATAATGTAAGTGCTTTTATAATATTATAAGTAATATTACAATATTACATTTCTGCCTTTAAACCCTCTAAAAATTGGCCCCATTCACATCTTTTGTGCTCTTAGTGCCTCACTGTAACCTCCATTTTTTTTTTTTTTTATTTATCTTTTCGCAGAAAAGTAGGGAGTCAAAATAACTTTTTGTGGTAATCAACATAATGCCACAAATGCGCTTAACAATTGAGTTTAACTTGCGTTGAAATGAGAATATTGCTTAAATTTAGTACTGACCACATGAAACACATGTGGTTACCTGACAAAACATTTTTTACATTGTATATTTTCTGAAAACAAAGCTTAATGTCTAATGCAATATTGCTTATCAATAAAATGTATCAGTGAAAAAAAAAAAAACAATACAAAAATACTTATTAAGAAAATATTATTTTTGCACTGCACTCTATGCATTTGGATAGGCAATTGAATTGTACTATGTTGAAGAAAATAGTCCTAGAGAGAAAAGAAAAATACACCAAAATGAAAATAAATAGCAGCAAAGATGAGTCAGAAAATTTAGAAAACAGTTCTTACACTCTCTTGAATGTTCAGTACACTACTGCATTAACTCCCCCTGCCCTCATTTTGATACAGACAATCTGAGTGTTGAACTCATGTGGGCTGCCACCTCAGATGAAATGGCCCATGGAGGGGAGCTTCCTTAATTTCTCACCATCTTTTTCCTATGTGCTTTTTCTGCTAATATTCTCCCTGATTAACTTCCATCTGATAATCTGTTTTGAAAAGCTGGCTTTTCAAGTCAATGTTCCTCCCTCTCTGTCTGTTAGAAAAGTGGGTGAACCCCACCACTCAGCAGTGTAATCATTAGTACTGGGTGGAGGTAAAACATTAACAATGCTGCACCACATTTCCACCAACTTATCTTTCCAAAACACTTGCTTCTCAAAAGCAGGCTTGCTCTGCATATCAGGACCTCTATTATCCTTGGGTTTGTTACGTGTATGTGTATGAGAGGCGCAGAGAACAGAAAGAGAGATGATTAGCCTGATGATTAGACATGCATAATGGAGAAAAAGACCAAGTATTACAAAAATATAGGATCTTCCATCCAAATCCTACATTTTATATTCAAGACACTATATACGGTATATTCCACTGATTCAGATGGACTGCTTTGTATAATAATTAATGTTTATTACTTCCACATTTCCTTTCAAAAGGTACTAATGTGGTACATTATGGTATCAGATGGTAATATCATGGTACTAAATAATTACATTATTGAATTATTTACATTTACGTACCTATAATAAAGCATACTGTATCAGTACCCTGTGTATGCATGGGCTGTGAATCGATTAAAACATTACATTTAACTAATTAAGCACACAGTTTTCATGTATACATACATTTTTGATTTAAGTATATATGCCATAAAATCAATGGATATTCTGAAATTAAAAGCTGAGAAAAATTCTCTGGCATTTTCCGGTGAACTTTTCTAATAATAGGATCAAATGGGCAGATTCAGTTTATATCAAGCTTTATTGGCAAGATAAACTTAAAGAGTATATTGGAAATGCATTATTAGACACTATTCATACAGTAATAATTGCATGCTGAAGTTTAATTTACTGATGTTTAAAATCTCAAAACTATTATTTTTGTCTGTCCATTAAGTCTCTGCCACACACAAGTTGGGTCTCTCTAGCGTGGTCTTGTTTTTGACACTGGTTCAGACAGAAAGTGAGTGAGCTTTTTCAAGTGATACGAAGAGACACGGTAGCTTTCCTATATCTCTCCCACACCAGGCTAACCACTGGGTGAAGTTTCCATTCTCTGTACAGTGAATCTGTTCCTGCGTTTATTTGCCTGGGTCATACATTGCACATAATGAAAAAGCATGCACTGCTCAACACTATCAGTTTTTGTGCTAAGAAATATGTGGAGCATGTACCGCTTGAAAATGTATGTATGCCAATTTTAGCCACAGGAAGTAGGGAAAAACATTAGTGAAGTATAAGGAAGTCAAAAAACAGATACACCATAAATAGATATTTTTTTATACCAACAATTATATTAAATTAATATAAAAAAAGTAAAGCAAAAAAAACAATGTGAAAACAGTACTTTTTTCAAGTGCATGAGAAAATCCCATGCAAGAGAAATCTTGAATAACATGTCACAAGCTTTGCAGTGTAGTTTGGCCATGTGTTTGGCTTCGTCATTTAGAGCAAACAAACCGAAGTGGCCCTCTTAAGGATGAAGCTATAGTCTCTGGTATGTTGTTGAGAGGTCTGTCTAATCACAGAATTGAGATGGTCCTGCCATGACCATATTTCAATTCCGTCCAGGGTGAGTCATTGCCCAGTGTCAGCATCTAGATTAAAAGCAGACAGGAAAAGTGGAGGTGTTGAGTGCTCAACATATCTATTGTAGAATGGCAGAGAATTACACCCTGCAGCCATAAAGTGCTCTTCCTCCTCTAGTCAACAAAGTGGTCTTGCAGTCACTAATAAAAGTAAGCAGTCACAAACACAAACAAACACTCACCCAAATATTTCCATCCTCTCTGACACATAGTGCTGTAAATGACTTTTTTTAGTAGTGCTGTCAATTGATCAAATGAATTACATTATATGCCAATTAATTAATCAAATGAACCACAAATAATTGCATACATTATATCAATAATTGCCCAATAAGCCACAAAATAAAAAATAAAAAAACATTACATTATTGTGGCAGACATGTAAAACAATGCATATATTTTACAAAATAATTCAGCTTTTAGAAGTATTTTGTTTGCTTTATTTCCAAATCATTGAACATAAGCAATCCATTTTGCAATCAAGTTTATCCATCTATCTGATGTAGACTTAAATGGGCCATTCACAAAGGACGCATTCTCTGTGTGTCTTTTTCCTGTCTGTGTATAATTATCTGCAATCATTTTTAATGTGCAGACTGACATATTTGACCATTGCGGTGCATCTAGCTGTTTTCCAGCATCATATATCCTTCAAAAAATATTTGTGTTCTGCAGAAGAAAGAAAGCCTGAGTTTTTTTAAAGATTTCGTTCCGAAAATGTACCTTGTGCAAGAGGCACATCCCACCGTCAGATCAGCATGAGAGCTGCATTTACTGTCTGGGCCACACCAACGCAGAGACAGAACTCAGAGAGACAGAATGTCCTCACTGTGAGGGCATGAGTCTCAAGACGCTTCACTCTCGAATCACCCTCGAGGGACGATTTAGCCTCACTCGCCCTCCCACATGTCTCTTCTGTGATACCCAAGGATTCACGCGAGGAGGCATGGCCACAAGGTCGAGCAGGATGATTTTAAGGTGGTCCTCATGCCAGCACACACCCCGCGAGCCCCTCAATCTCCATGAAGCAAATTTCTGATATGCTATGTGTGAGATGAGCTCCTGAATTCTGAAAGAGCAGGGGATAATAATGATGATGTCATGTCTCTTGCTGCATCATGTGAGTGGTCAGTGGATGATGCTGCCACCCTTCCCCCCAGCGAGGGCAGGAACTATTCATCGAGGCGAGACTGTTCAGGTTCCTCTGGGGGAGACCACTCAAGTTGAAGATCTTCGACAGGCCTTTTAAGGACATGGTGCAACTCCACGTGCCACTGACAGGGAGATGCTCCATGTCCTTAAAAGGCCGGTCAAAGTTCTTCAACTTGAGTGGTCTCCCCCAGAGGAACCTGAACAGTCTCACCTCGATGAATGGTTCCAGCAGTGTGGACGCAGTAAATGGCAGCACCCCACAAATCTGCCCCATTCTTCCCCGAAGTTCATAACAAACTCTCTAAGTCCTGGCATGCACTCTTCTCAGCAAGTTCACACAGTATCGCCATCCTCTCTAATGTGGATCATGGGGAAGAAAATGTTTAAGCCCAACTACCACCTGTGGTGGAGGTGGAGGAGGCAGTAGTGGAACACCTCTGCCCAGCAAGTAATAAGCCATGGAAATCATGCCCCATACATACTTCCAAACCGTGTCGACAAATGTCTGCACTGGTGGGAAAAGCTTATTCAGAGGCAGGACAAGCAGGATCAGCACTCATCGCAATGGCGGTGCTCCAGGTATTTCTAGCCAAGCTCCCCAATCAAATGGATGAGCAATGTCCAGAGACATTCAAAGAGCTCTGCACCGCTACAGACTTAGCACTGCGTGCCACAAAAGTCACTGCACAGGCCATCGGCAAGTCCATGGGAGATCTGAAACTATAAATATGTGGTATATTTGATAAGGAAAAAGCCACTGTTGGATGCATTAGTGTCTCCAGCTGGCTTATTTGGCAGCTCTGTGAAT
Source organism: Moxostoma hubbsi (assembly GCA_032164185.1). Taxonomy (NCBI): domain Eukaryota; kingdom Metazoa; phylum Chordata; class Actinopteri; order Cypriniformes; family Catostomidae; genus Moxostoma; species Moxostoma hubbsi. Next base: position 22,458,196 of record JAVLUX010000010.1, read on the forward strand.
ACGTTTACTGAGCGTTAAGTCACGACTCAGCAGACGTAAGCTCATTCTGATATTGCGAATCACCACATTCTGATTCGTTCAGACAACGCAACAGTTGTGGCGTATATTTGTTGCAATGACACACTGGCCCACGCATGGCCGGCAAAACACAAATGTGTGTTTCCCCCAGTGTGCCTGATACACTGTGTTATATGCAAAGTCCAAGAGGACAAGAAAACGATTCTATTGGCTGTGCCGAAATGGCACAATCAGCCATGTTTTCCAGAAATAATAGAGATGCTGTACAGCTTGTCATGGGAAATACTGCTGAGGAGGGATCTCCTCTCTCAGGTGCAAGGGACAATCTGGCATCCCCAGTCCCAGCTAAATCTGCATGTGTGGCCCCTGAACGAAGCGCACTAAATGCGCCAGGACTGACACATTCAGTCATGGACATAATTTTTCAGTCCAGACCGCCATCCACGAGACGCCACTACGTGCTAAAATGGAATGTGTTTCACATGGCAAAGACAGTAAACTGCCCCCTATATGAAATTCTCATATTTTACAAGAGCGATTAGATGCAGGACTCCCTCCATCTATGCTAGCATGACTATACATCCTCTTTTTCCCAGACATGTCCTCTTTTTAGGACCTTAAAAAAGCATCTGGTCGGGATTTCTGAATTTGGCTTTAGTTGCATTATGATGAGCATCTGGTCTAATACTTAATTGTGTGTGTGCGCATATTTGCTTTGCTTTAACCCCTCTTTGTAGCCATTGGCCATTCAAAATAATTGTAATACTAAATGAAGGTACACTCGTGGCATCAAATATTTTATTTTAGTACATTCAATGTAACACTGTTTTGAATCCTATTATTCCTATTATGCCTTCTTCCCTTCTCCTTTTAATTCTGATGAGGAACAATCATTGCACCTGTTATGCCATGTGCGGGCACTACACGCAGACTTTAAGTGTACAATTTCAGACTGTCTGATCAGTTCTTTGTATGCTATGGAGGATGCACAAAAGGAATGTCTGTCTCCAAGCAAAGACTTTCTCACTGGATTGCCCTGGCTTATGTGTTGCAGGGTAAGACTTGCCCAATTGGTTTTAAAGCATACTTAACTAGAGGCATGTCCACCTCATGGGTAGGACGAATGGTGTGTCCTTACAAGACATATGTTTTGCAGCAGGATGGTCCTCTCAAAACATATTCACAAGGTTTTACAAACTAGATGTAACGTCACTTTCTTCACAAGTCCTCTCTGTTTAGAGTGCTTGCTTTTCATTGACCAAATATATATATACTTATGCTCACCATCTTTTAAACAGCCACCTGCATTAGGCTGTTGTAATTTGCCATAAGTCACAAGCACTACCAATTATACATTCATTTTGCATTCATTTCGGTGCTTCGTAACAGCTCGCCTGGGGAACATTTAGGAAAACTTATAACTGGCTGCTAAACACCTTTCTGCCATTGGTCCACATCATTGGTAGTTGTAACCTGATGCTCCACCTAGTACTTTGTTTAAGTTTTTGTCTGTATTCAACATGAACACACTGGCGTGCAAGACCATTTTATGCTATTTATGTTTTTTTTAATTAGTCTACAAAAGGAATCAAATCTATTCAAATACTCTCAAGTGCCCATTCACTCATGTGCCATCTGCAGTGAAAGCCATTCACAAATCTGCCTAAAGTAAGATATGCCTTTATCAGCAAACTTTTGTCTGTATTCTGAATATTAACACTCTTTTATAAACCTATCTTTGCAGTAGTGTCAGAGTCATCATAAATTACAATAACATGGTGTAATTGGCGCATAATATTGCCATGTATAGTGTGTTAGCGCATTAGCATCATGAATTTAGAATGTAAACAAGAAAAAATAAACATTTTCAACTGCATATATATTACTTTAAATCCTCATCAAGTGGTTAAAACAGCTAATCTTACTGACCTCATATGAATTCTACTCATAGAATGAGGCATGAAGTCATTGATAACACATTTTAATGTTTTGCATGTAGCATTCTCATATTTAAATATACACTGGCAGCCAAAAGTTTGGAATAACGTACAGATTTTGCTGTTTCGGAAGGAAATTGGTACTTTGGCATTCAACTGATCACAAAGTATAGTCAGGACATTACGGATTTCAAAACAACACCATCACTATTTGAAAAAAATCATTTTTGATCAAATCTAGACAGGCCCCATTTCCAGCAGCCATCACTCCAACACCTTATCCTAGAGTCATCACTCTAAATTGCTAATTTGGTACTAGAAAATCACTTGCCATTATATTAAACACAGTTGAAATCTATTTGGTTCATTAAATGAAGCTTAATATTGTCTTTGTGTTTGTTTTTGAGTTGCCACAGTATGCAATAGACTGGCATGTCTTAAGGTCAATATTAGCTTTCTCTAGAAACTCGTCAGTCAGTTGTTGTTTTGAGGAATGAAGGCTATACAATGCTTGAAATTACCAAAAAACTGAAGATTTCATACAAAGGTGTACACTACAGTCTTCAAAGACAAAGGACAACTGGCTCTAACAAGGATAAATATGGATGGCCAGATGTACAACTATACAAGAAGATAGGTACATCAGAGTCTCTAGTTTGATAGATAGACGCCTCACATGTCCTCAGCTGACAGTTTCATTGAAATCTACCCACTCAACACCAGTTTCATGTACAACAGTAAAGAAAAAACTCAGGGGTGCAGGCCTTATTGGAAGCATTGCAAAGAAAATGCCACTTTTGAAACAGAAAAACAAAAAAAAAAGGTTAACGTGGGCAAAGAAACTCTCATTGAACAACAAATAATTGGTAAAGAGTGTTATGTATCTTGACCCCATTGAGCTTTTTTGGGATCAGCTAGACTGTAAGGGTGCATGAGAAGTGCCCGACAAGACAGCCGCATCTATGGCAAACTGACAGCTAGAATGCCAAAGATCTGCAATGCTGTCGTTGCTGCACGTGGAGGGTTTTTTTTAAGAGAACTCTTTTAAGTAATAAAAAAAAAAAAAATCACATTTTAATAATAATTTTTCACGTTATTAATGTCCTGACTATACATTGTGATCAGTTGAATACCACTTTGGTGAATAAAAGTACCCATTTGTATCCATAAGAGCAAAATCTGTATATTATTCCAATCTTTTGGCTGCCAGTGTACTTATAAATGCATCCCACAGTGGTGAGATTGGTGTCTGAATGTTAGCAAACAGCATACTGATTCTAGGCTGTTTTTACACCTGAATGAAGAATGAGAACTTCTCGAAAGTATATTGAGGCATTAAGGGTAAGTAAACGATGAGAGAATTATCATTATTGGATGAGCTATTCCTTTAAGACCTTTGGGATTTTTTTGCGCAGGTTTCAGTTGTCTTTGAACAATACAATGCATCCTGTGTGAACAGCTCCTCACTTATTTTGTGCTGCCTGCTCTCAGTAAGTGTTGTTTTACGAGGTGTGTTGCCTATAGTCACACTAAGGCTGCGCTGAATGTGGACTTGCAAAAGCATGAAGGTGGTACTTAATTTTCAAGATCTACAGGGAAGTCACTTGGTGGGATATATCTTTGGCATGTGTTCTGTATTTTGAGTTCTGGCTGATCTTTTAAGCAGCTTACTAAAATTCAGAATTTTTCCTCCTGCTGTTCCTTTCACTGTCTTGGCTGAATTGGAGAAAACATGTGCAAATCCATTCAAACGGACCCCCTCATTTTACACATGAGGAGGCACTCAGTCAAACACACACATACAACATGCACATGCTCATTATCACATAGTTGTTTCAGGGTCTATGGGGAAGGAGAGCAGGAGAGAGCACATACACAATCTAATTCAGTACTGTTCATAAAATAGGTCGCATAAATACCCTACGCCAAAACACAGGCATTCATATCAGCAATAAAAGCCAACAATGTTACACTGTGAACACAGACTTAAGAGACTTATGGCCCTATCTATTATTTTAATGTCCAGTGAAGCTGCAAGATTTCTGCAAAAACAAATGCCAAACTCACATTTTTTACATCATAGCTCTAGCTGTCAAAGTATATTTACATATTTTATGAAAATGGTAAACACTGTAGAGTGGGATGTTCTCTACATTACTTGATTCATATTCATAAGAGAGATAAGAGTCAAAATGGAGTCAGGACCCTCACCACTTGGGCAAAAACCACTAATAAAACGCAACATTTTAAAATATAATTATTTTTCCATTAACAATACCAGCAGACATGAATCACCTGCAAAGTCAAATGGATACAGATCATGTCACCTGTGCAAACCAGTGGTGTAGTTGGGGCCATACGCATGTATACACCGTACGCTTACTTTTTTCCCAGGGCTGTTTGCATATAAAGACTTCTAAGCATCAATATTTGCGTATTCCCTTGGTATAACCACTTGTTTTGCTGCTTCAGAAGTCTATAATCTGCTGTTGTGTTAGTTCCCCGTCTGTCGCTCACTTCGACATCGTGTCTTCGACATTATGCCTCTGATGCATGAAAAAAGGCCAATGAGAAGTTGGCAGACAGTATTTGCATACCCCGCCCCTGGACATACAGGTATAAAGGCGAGGAAATACTATGAGTTCATTCAGAAATTTTCTTCAGAGCCTTGGTCATGTCAGCAGTCAGCTGATTTGCTTGCTGTTGGATCTACAACGCACATCAGCGGGTTTCTCCTTCTCTGCACGGCAGAGCAGTTTGCCCCTGGGCTCTTCGACAGCGCAAAATTAAAAGAGTTTTAATTCTTAAAAGAGTGATTTTCTCTGTAAAAGAGTATTTTTCTCTAAAAGAGCAATACACAGCAGCGTTGAACGTCCTTTTCAGGACGCGTCTTTATAAAGATGCCATTCCGCCCCTGTGTAGTTCCTGGATGCGGTAGAGTGCTCTCCGCTTCAGAAGGCCACAGGCGTTGTCTCGTGTGTCTGGGTTGCGATCACACCGAGGCAGCATTTGTGGATGGTTCACTGCGAGAGCATGACCATGTCAGCTTTGCGGTCGCGGCTTGCTTTCAACAGAAAGCACGCCACTCCAGCCGCCCCCCCCCGCAACGCTCCTTCTTCCCACAGGATTGAGGACGATGCCGCGGGCACTGGAGACGCCGCAATCTAGGGACGGCAGCGTGTGCAGCTCCGCCGGGTACGCCCCCTCGGACCACCCGCCCCCCGGCACGCTCGTTGACTCCAGTCCGTGCTCTAGGCAACAGCGGCTCACCTCACAGCCAGCCTGCCTATCCTCTAGAGCTAGAAGTGGATGAGCTCTGACACAGACGACTCCCCTGGGCTGCCGCCTTCGGGCCAGCACGACCAAGCTCAGGCAGACGCGCAGATGTCCGATATGCTTGCCCGGGCTGCTGCTAGCGTGGGGCTGGACTGGAACCCTCCGTTCTCCCCACAGCCATCGCGGCTGGATGATTGGTTCCTGGGAACACCGCGCCGCTCACAGCCGCGCACAAGCCCGGTCCCATTTTTTCCGGAAGTGCATGATGAGCTGACGTCTACGTGGAGGGCGCCGCTCTCCACTCGTCATCCCACCCACTCATCCGCTCTCGCTACCCTCGACGGCGGAGCGGCCCACGGGTACACGGTGATTCCCCAGGTGGATAGGGCTGTTGTGCTCCACCTGTGCCCCGGAAACCCGATCACCTTTCGGGGTCGCCCTGTGCTCCCCTCCAAGGCCTGTAGGACAACGTCTACACTGACATCTAAAGCCTTAAAGATCTGCACGTGGGTAGCCTTGATCCCGATGTGCTGCAGGAATTGCGCTCAGCGACCGACCTCACCCTCAGGGCCACGAAGGTCACAGCGCAGTCACTTGGGCAGGCGATGGCCATGCTCATGGTCCAGGAACGTCATCAATGGCTGAACTTGGTCGAGATGCGTGAAACTGACAAGACTCGCTTTCTCAACGCCCCCGTCTCCCAGTTCGGCCTTTTAGGCGAGGAGCAAGGTAAGTGCTTTGAGTCTTTTCTCAGCACCAGAGCCTCGGAACATGTCATCGCCTCCCGATGTCGTAACACCTGCTCCACCCCACTGTGAAGCCCCGCCGGGTACGTAAAAAATAATCGTCCCCTTGTTGCCCCTAGCACGGAGCTTGGATGTGTGGCTTTCACTTCCCAATCCGTCACGCTGGCTGGCCCGGACCATCCGACTCAGTTACGCAATGCAGTTTGTCAGGCCTCCGCCCCCCCCACACGGGCGTCCACTTTACCGCAGTACATGGCGAGCATGCCAAATCCCTGCGCGCGGAGATCGCTACCCTTTTACTCAAAGACACGATAGAGCCTGTCCCTCCAACTGAAATGAAGAAGGGTCTCTACAGCCCTTACTTCACTGTACCCAAGAAAGGCGGCGACTTACAACCGATCTTGGACTTGAGAGTTTTCAACCGGGCTTTGCACAAACTCCCATTTAAAATGCTCATGCAAAAACACATCTTAACTTGCGTCCAGCATCTAGATTGGTTCGCAGCGGTAGACCTGTGGGACGCGTACTTCCACGTCTCAATATTGCCTTGACACCGACCCTTCCTTCGGTTCGTGTTCGAAGGCCAGGCGTATCAGTACAAGGTCCTCCCCTTCGGCATGTCTCTGTCCCCTCGCGTCTTCACCAAAGGTGCAGAGGCAGCCCTTGCCCCGCTCAGAGAAGCTAGCATCCACGTACTCAATTACCTTAACGACTGGCTCATCCTGGTCCACTCCCGAGAGTTATTATTCGCTCACAGAGACCAGGTGCTCAGGCACCTCATCCGTTTGGGGCTTCAGGTCAACTGGGAAAAGAGCAAGCTCACCCTGGTTCAGAGCATCTCTTTTCTCAGCATGGAGTTAGGCTCGGTCTCAATGTCGGCATGACTCGCCAACGAGCATGCTTAGTCAGTGCTGAAATGCCTCGCCTCCTTCAGGCTGGGCGCAGCGGTTCCTTTAAAACTTTTCCAGAGGCTCCTGGGGCATATGGCATCCTCGGTGCCGGTCGCGGCGCTGGCGTTGATGCATTTGAGACCGCTTCAGCACTGGCTTCAGACTCGAGTCCCGAGACGAGCATGGCGCCGCGGCACGCACTGTGTGATAGTCACCCCCGCCTGCCGCCGAACACTCAAACCCTGGACAGACCTCTGCTTTCTTCGGGCAGGAGTACCCTTGCAGCAGGTGTCCCGATGCGTCCTGGTCACGACCGACGCCTCCAAATTGGGTTGGTGCGCCGTGCGCAATGGGCATATCAATTGCCTAAAGTTGCTGACTGTTTTCTTTGCCCTGAAGGAGTTTCTCCCGTTAGTTCGGGACAAACATGTCTTAATCAGTTCAGACAGCACCACCGTGGTAGTGTACATAAATCGCCAATGCGGCGTACGCTCCCGCCACATGTCACGACTTGCCCGTCATCTCCTCCTTTGGAGCCAGCACCGACTCAGGTCGCTGCGTGCCACTCACATCCCCGGCAACCTCAATGTGGTAGCGGACGCGCTGTCACGACTACGCTTGCCTGGCAGAGAGTAGAGGCTCCACCCCCAGGCGATACAGCTGATTTGGGATCGGTTCGGCAAGGCCCAGGTAGACCTGTTTGCATCCCATGAGACCTCCCACTGTCCGCGCTGGTATGTTGAACAGACGCTCCCCTGGGGGCAGACGCACTGGCACACAGCTGGCCCTCGGGGCTGCGCAAGTATGCATTTCCCCCAGTGAGCCTTCTTGCACAGGTGCTGTGCAAGGTCAGGGAGGATGAGGAACAAGTCACCCTAGTGCCTCCTTACTGGCCCACCCGGGCCTGGTTCTCGGACATCGTACTCCTCGCGACAGCCCCTCCCTGGCTTATTCCCCTGAGGAAGGACCTTCTTTCTCAGGGACGGGGCATGTTCTGGCATCCGTGCCCAGACCTCTGGAACCTCCACGTCTGTCCCCTGGATGGGACGCGGAAGATCTAGCTGGTCTACCACCTACCGTCGTAGACACGATCAACCAAGCCAGAGCCCCTTCTACCAGGCAACTTTACGCCCTAAAGTGTTGCCTGTTCGCAAATTGGTGTTCTTCCTGGACTGAAGACCCACAGAGGTGCGTAGTTAGGTCAGTGCTCTTATTCCTAAAGGAAAAGTTGGAAGGGAGGCTTAAAGGTGTATGTTTCCGCTATCGCAGCTCACCACGACCCAGTAGACGGCAAGTCTCTGGGTAAGCACGACTTAGTCAAATCAAATCAAATCAAATCAAATCACTTTTTTGTCACACTACTGTGTACACGAGTGCAACAGTAGGTGAAATTCTTGTGTGCAGTTCCGAGTAACATAGCAGTCATGACAGTGACGAGACATAAACCACTTTACAATAAACAACATATTTACACAAAACAATTTACATAACAAATGTACACGTACTTACACAACAATTTACATAACAAATGTACACAATACACACAATGTAGAATACACATACACTAGATACGGGTATAAATATATATAAACACTAATTGAATTGGGAGAATATATTGACAGAATGAGGATTAATAAAGTGCAGTGCTGATTGATGATCGTGAGAGATCATGTGTTCAAAAGTCTTATTGCTTGTGGGAAGAAGCTGTCATGTAGTCGGGTGGTGCGGGTCCTGATGCTGCGATACCGCCTGCCTGATGGCAGCAGTGAGAGCAGCCCATGACTCGGGTGACTGGAGTCTCTGATGATCCTCCGAGCTTTATTCACACACCGTCTGTTATATATATCCTGGAGGGAGGGAAGCTCACCTCCGATGATGTTTCTGGCCGTTCGCACCACCCTTTGCAGGTCTTTGCGGTTGTGGGCGGTGCTATTGCTGTACCAGGCGGTGATGCAGCCAGTCAGGATGCTCTCTACAGTACTGGTGTAGAACCGTGTGAGGATGTGGTGGTTCATTCCGAACTTCCTCAGCCGTCTCAGGAAGAAGAGGCGCTGGTGAGCCTTCTTCACAACGGCCTCAGTGTGGACGGACCATGTGAGTTCCTCAGTAATGTGGACACCGAGGAACTTGAAGCTGCTGACTCTCTCCACCGGTGCTCCATTAATGGTGATGGGGCTGTGTTCTCTGTCTTTCTTCCTGAAGTCCACCACAAGCTCCTTGGTTTTACTGACGTTGAGGGAGAGGTTGTGCTCCTGACACCAGCGTGTCAGAGTGTGCACCTCCTCTCTGTAGGCTGTTTCATCATTGTCAGTGATCAGACCTACAACCGTCGTATCGTCAGCAAACTTAATGATGGCATTGGAGCTATGTGTCGCCACACAGTCATGTGTGTAAAGGGAATACAGGAGTGGGCTGAGAACACAGCCCTGTGGTGCTCCAGTGTTGAGGGTCAGTGATGAGGAGATGTTGCTGCCCATTCTAACCACCTGACGTCTGCCTGACAGGAAATCCAGGATCCAGCTGCACAGCGAGCTGTTTAAGCCCAGAGCCCGGAGTTTCTCATCAAGCTTGGAGGGCACTATGGTGTTGAATGCTGAGCTGTAGTCTACAAACAGCATTCTCACATATGTGTTCCTTTTTTCCAGGTGGGAAAGAGCAGTGTGTATTGTAGATGCAATGGCATCATCAGTGGAGCGGTTGTTGCGGTAGGCAAACTGCAATGGGTCCAAAGAGGTGGGCAGAACAGAGCAGATGTGATCTCTGATCAACCTCTCAAAGCATTTGCTGATGATGGGGGTGAGGGCAACAGGACGCCAGTCATTTAAGCAAGTGATTTTTGATTGCTTTGGTACAGGCACAATGGTTGATGTTTTGAAGCATGTGGGGACTACAGACAGGGATAGGGACAAGTTGAAAATGTCCGTAAAAACACCAGCCAGTTGGTTCGCGCATGCTCTGATGACGCGGCCCGGAATGCCATCTGGACCCGCGGCTTTACGGATGTTCACCCGTCGGAAGGATCGGGTTACATCCGCAACAGAGACGGAGAGTGAACCATCATCCGTAGTATCAGCCGCGAGTGCTCTCTCTGTGAGGGCGGTGTTGTTGTCCTCGAAACGAGCATAAAATGTATTAAGCTCGTCCGGGAGAGAGGCAGCGGTGTTCATGGCGGAGTTTTTATTCCGTTTATAGTCCGTGATGGTGTTAATTCCCTGCCACATACTTCTGGAGTCAGTGGTGTTGAACTGTTCTTCAATTTTGTGCCTGTACTGGCGTTTGGCTGCACGGATGGAGTTACGGAGGGCATAACTGGCTTGTTTACGCTCCTCCGCGTTCCCGGAATTAAAAGCGGTGGTCCGCGCAGTAAGTGCTGCGCGAACATCGCCGTTAACCCATGGTTTCTGGTTGGGGTAGATCCGTATATTTTTTGTCGGAACAACGTCCTCAGTCCTTAGTCATCAGGTTCCTAAGAGGCGCCCGGAGGTTAAATCCCTCCCGGCCAAGCCTGTTCCCCTCCTGGGATCTCTCGGTGGTCCTCGCCGGTCTTCAGAGATCCCCCTTCGAGCCACTAGAATCAACCAGACTCAGGGCCCTCTCCCAGCTGCTGATCGTGCTCGCCTCCATCAAGAGGGTCGGGGATCTGCAAGCGTTCTCTATCAGCGACACTTGCCTGGAGTTCGGTCCGGCAGACACACATGTGATCCTAAGACCATGACCGGGCTATGTGGCCAAGGTTCCTACCACACCCTTTAGAGACCAGGTAGTGAACCTGCAATCACTGCCCCGAGAGGAGGCAGGCCCAGCCCCTTTGTTGCTGTGCCTGGTACATGCCTTACGCACCTACATGGACCGCATGCACAACTTAAGGCGTTCTGAGCTGCTCTTTGTCTGCTTTGGCGGACAGCGGAAAGGGAACACTGTCTCCTGACAGAGGCTCTCCCACTGGCTGATGGACGCCATCCTGTTGGCCTACCACACCCAGGCCGTGCGCCCCCCCCCCCCCCCCAATAGGGGACGTTCACACCAAACTCGTATATGCGTCCGTCCGCACTGTTTTTCAATGTTAAGCAGCGTCTCGCGCAGGAACACCTGTAAATATGGGTAATTCCTACAATTCTGTGTCATTTAAGTGCCCATTACAAATGTTTGTGGTATTTATAATGTTTAATTTTACCCAATTACAATTTTTATAGGCTTGTTAAAAAGAATAAAGACTTTATATAATGTTACACATATCTGTGGGCTTAAAAGTTTAAAATTTTAAATAATTGAAATCATTTTCATTGCACTTTGTCACTTCCACATGTCCCAAAGACTGCACGTCAAACATTTTTGACAAAAATAAATGCTAAATCATTGGATTTCTACTTTTTCCAACATTTAGTTAAGTGTTTAGTGTTACATTCTCTCAATAACATGTATTCAATTGTGGCAAATGTGCAATTTTAACACTTATAGTTAGGGTTTTTGTATGTCCCTTGATTTTTTGCACACCCTGTTGTGTCATGTGACCATTCATTGAAGATTTATGTTAGGAAATTACATCACACACACTGGAGGTGGACATCATCCATTCTGCAAAATTACTTGAAGATATTTGAAGTTAATAACTCTAATGTTTTATTTATGTTTTAGTTATTTTGTGGCATTAGTCATATGTGGTCAAGCATAAAATGTCCACCCTTTTATGCGAAGATATATGGGAAATTCATATAATTTTAAAATGTCAAAATACAGTATTTATGTTAACAGAAATTAAATCATTAATATTTGTTTAACATTTAAATATGTTTCCTAGAAATCAATCACAGACCATGTTGTGGCTCATTTATCCACGGAATATCCACCCTGTTATTGTCCACCCTGATGCTGTCCATTTTGTGGTAATTTATCTTGACCAGTATGACTAATACAAATGTCCCTGTAATGATAAAACACAAAGACACTTATAAAAGTATGTTTTATTTTTCAAAAGTTTCTAAGCCGGAATGTCACAGAATTGTAGGAATAACGCATTTATGATATGTACAGAGTTGCAGCTCTGAGCTCTCTATACCCAGATTAAGCAGTCTACAGTAACAGTAAAGTACAGTCTATAGTAACAGACAACACCTTCAGTGAATGGGGCACAAAACCAGCATGCAAATAACCTGCACTTTTACCAGACATATTTCATTCTTAGGGAATTCCCCCGTGTCAAGTCAAACCTTTCAGTACTTTGGTACAAATACATTTGTCACTTCGTAGAAGCTAGCCAAATAAGTTAGATCCCAACATAGCAGGTTACATGACATACCTTCATCCTCAAAAAACATGCATCTTGAAGCAAAACCACTGATATAGATGGCAAACTTTTGTTATCTCATTCTTGAGTGGCATGGTTATGAACCATGTTAGGAGGCAACTTTCACAAGACATATGCAAGTACAACTTTATAATCTCCCTAGTTCAGCAATATTGCATGCATCTACACTTAGCATAAGAAATATTTTTGGTTTGTTAAATACTTAGGCTAAATTATTTCAATAACTCAAACAAAATTATTAATGGCTCTGCTATTGCCAGCATCATCACAAAAACTGGAAAATATGTGAAAACTACAGTGTCAACACACACTAAATCGTGAATGCCCTCCACTGGCTTTAACCACAATCCTGTATCAAATTCTGCTCTCTCCTTAAGGCTTCACTGCACACTGGCATCTGTGTCATGTGCCTCTGTGAAAATATGAGAAAAACTGATGTTTATGATCACACAATGTGAAGTGAGCTATGTAAGCATCGCTCTAGATTAGATTACAGAATATATGACCTTACATATTAGAGTATCATCTGTAACCTCAAAACCCCCTTGGGTGGAGTAAGGGTAACCAAACTCTTTAACTTTTAGAAATATCAAATGTTCCCACATCAAAAATTGAATAAAATGCATTTATATTTACTGAGACTGTGGAAATGTATCCTTGACGTATGAACAGACAATATGGAGGAAGACATATGAATCAGATACTGTATGAAACACATTACATTTCTTTAATGGTAATGTGTGTCATTTTTTGGATGTTAAAATACTTTCTCCTGACATAGCAACATTGGTTCAGCCAATGGGATGAGTCTGGAGTGGAATTATCTATACAGTATTATAATTTACTCCATAATATGGGACAAGTGAATAATATTGCATGTTATTAAAACGTAAAAACAGCAAAAATAGATTTATACACAGCTTTATACAATGCCAAGGGTGGAATTTTAATTGAGTTCCAATATGAAATACACAAACCACAGACAGCTGCTTGCAAAGTTTGCAAACTTCAACACTTGTATGAAGCAACATGATTGTTTCATTTAAAAATGGTGTACTGCCACTTTAAAGAGAGCTATAGCAGTCTCAATACAATAAAGCACATGACTAACACATACTTTCACAATAAGGGAAAAAATGCAGGTAAATATGAAGTGGAATAGCCATGAATGACTCAACACCTGAGCCAAGGAGCTATTGAGAGAGGAAAGATCTCTCAATAGAAAAAGAAGAAACAAATACCGCTATGAAAAGTGGAAAGATGTGTAATTCTTAGGTAACATCTCAAATGAATAGAGGGGAGTGGGAGGGAAGGTATATTCTGTACTTGTGAGAATGACTGGGGCTGAGGGAGGAGTGGAAGGGTGAGCATGTGATAAAGAGAGTCTGAGCGGGTTTCCTGGGGAAGAGTGCAGTGTGAGAAAGACTGATAAGAACCTCAGGCTGTTTGTGTTCAAACCGCCATGCCCGAACAAAGCAAGAACACAGACTAATGGAAAAGTCTGAGAAAGAGAGAGAGACTAGAATAATACTGTGTGGCCCTGTCAAGAGTATCTTGCATAGATTTAGTCATTAGGAACTGGCATGGAAAAGAGACTTGCAATTACATAGAAATGTGAGATGGTTAAGAGTCACTCAATCACGCTAGATACAGTATATTTTTCCACTGCCCTGCAACAGCAACTGCATCCATGATACATTGAAAAATAAGTAATTGCCGTAATGAGTTATACAATCACATTTGACAGCTTTTGAGAATGAAATGTTTGATTAGCTCATTAAATTTTATTAGAGGCCTGGAGTTTGATAAAGTGATAGACATCACTACACATTCTAAACACACCACTGCCTTTTTTCATAACCTTTATTTGTGACTTCTGGGTTTATATGCATGTATTGGTGCACATCAATTAAATGAATGTTTAAATCAATTAATCACACCTATTTAAAAAAAAAAATTAAGATGTGGAGAATAGCAGTGTATAATTAAGTTACTCATTTAATTAGACTGATTCCATTACATTATTTACTTGATCGTAGAAGAGTAATTACCTGGAATGGAGCACATAGTTAGTAAGAAGCCTTATAAAATGTATACTACAATGATCATACATATGGGTTTTTTAAATGAATGGAAAAGGAGTGTTAGATTATATGCAATTTTAAAGAATATAAATAAAATAAGAATATCAAGCTCTTTTCATTGTCTCTCAAGGACAAGTTCTGTTTTGTGTATGCAGGCAGATTCTGGAAGTCTACAGATCTACTGCTGGGGGCTGTTTGTGCTCTGCTGCTGAGGATGTGGCCAGATTACTCCCACTATCATTAATCATGAGGCTCTCAGCAAAGCATATGGTTTAGCATAAGGCCTCAGAATATTTACAGTGGATTACCTAACAATACTATTTTTACCTCCATTTTATTCCTTTCTCCATTGATCACTACATATTACATTGTTACACTACATTGATACTACTGTTTCATTTTTCTTTCCTTGAAAATGTGATTATATTTTATTATTTCATATTATATTTTAATTTTTAAATTAGAAATATAGTTAAAATATAGTCTATATAATAGAAATATAAAAAACTGTATTGATAAATCAGCTTTGCAAATGTTTCAAATGTATACTCAAATAGGTTTTTGTTCAGTTAATACACAATAATTTAAATTAAAGCATCTAGTGTACAACAATTTCAACATACAATACACTGTCACAATGTATAAGCATAAACTACATATTGTGTAATGTAAATCAGAGTATGTTACGATTACAACTGTAATCCCAGTTCCCTGAATGTTGTCAGTTGCTGATGCTATGGGAAACTCCACTCAGGAGTGACGATCTCTGAAGCCCTTTAGAATCACTGCAATTTTATTGGCAGACATTGCTTGATGCTCCATCCTATGCATGTCACCGTGAGCATATAATGTGGAGCAGGTGCTAATCTGATCAGGATTTTCGATTGCAGGAAAGAGAGCGCATCTCTTGAACCCTTTAGAGTGAGAAATCAGTAGTGCGGCCAGCATGTGCGGCGTCTTGTTCCCTCCTTTCAGGGTTAAAGTCATATCTGTAACATTACCTTTCAAGTTGGTCCCTTCAAAGCTGCATCAGTTGCTGACGCTATGGTAATGTATACCATCATACAGTGCTACAGATCCGCATGTACTAGCGATGCCTACTAGTCATTAGGGTAGTAAAAGCATATAAAAAAAACTTGGTGGGGTGAGTGGTGAGTTGTGCGTGGATCCCATGGAGAATAGTGCAGGCCTCCACACGTGCTACGTCTCCATGGTATCGCACTCAACAAGCCATGTGATAAGATTGATGGTCTCAGACACAGAGGCAACTGAGATTCATCCTCCACCACCGGAATGAGGTGAGTCACTACACCATCATGAGGACTTAGAGCACACTGGGAATTGGGCATTCCAAATTGGGGAGAAAAGGGGAGAAAATAATAAAAAAAGAAAAGAAGGTAGAGATATGTCAGTTACACAAGCAAAACTAGGTAGTGGAGTACTGCAAACTCTATCATCCACACTGTGGTAAGGAAGAAGCAGAACTGTCCATTACATCCATATAGCGTAATGCCACAATCCAAAGTAGGAATATAAACCAAGAACAATACAATGGTCAACATGGTAGCGAGCATTAAAGAATTAACCCTTCTTTTTAGTACACACTTTAGAAGAGAGGGAGGAGACGTCCAAGTTATAAAACCTGCAAAAGGTGTTAGTGGAAGCCCAACCCACAGGCAGACAGATGTCCTCTAAGGAGATACCCTTAGACCATGCACAGGAGGAGGCCATGCTTCTTGTAGAGTGAGCTTCAATACTTATGGGACACTGCATGGCTTGCGAATCATACGCAAGTGCAAAGGCATCAACAACCCAGTGAGAAAGTATTTGCTTGAAGACAGCCAAACCATTTGAGCAACCTCCAAAGCAGACAAATTGCTGATCCATCAGCCCAGCAGGACCACTGAGATATCCCACAAGCGAATGAGGCGTGGCCTATGAGGATTCAGTCTCCTTATGCCTCTAAGGAACCTGAATATCAGGTTGTGCTTCCCAAGGACTTACCGTCTACCACATCTTGGTGTGCCACTATAGCGGCCACATACACCTTCAAGGTGGAGGGGGATAGCCACCCCTCCAAATTCTCCTGCAGGAAGGTAAACACCAACCCGACTGTGCATCACTGGGTGTCTTCACCTCGGGAAGAACACCAATTTGTGACAAACACCACTTCAAGGCATACAGGCGCCTCATAAAGGGAGCCCTTGCCTGAGTGATTGTGTCAACCACTGCCGGTGATAGGCCACTTAGGTCTTCCCTGTCCCATCCAGGGGCCAGACATGGAGATTCCAGAGGTCTGGTCGTGGGTGCCAGATGGTGCCCTGTCCCTGAGTGAGGAGGTTCTCCCTCAGGGGAACTTGCCAGGGAGGGGCTGTTGCGAGGAGAGTGACCTCCAAAAACCAAGACTGGATGGGCCAGTGGGGCAACCAACAGGACGGCCTGTTCCTCATCCTCCCTGACTTTACACAAAGTCTCTGCAAACAGGCTCACAGGGGGTAATGCATACTAGTGCAGCCCTCTGGGCCAGCTGTGTGCCAGTGCCTCTGTGCCGATGGGAGCCTCGGCCAGGGAGTACCAGAGCAGACAGTGGGAGGATTCTCTGGAAGAAAACTGGTCTATCTGTGCTTCGCCGAATCGACTCCAAATCAGCTGGACCACCTGGGGGTGGAGTCTCAACCCTCCCCTGAGCATAACCTACCACGATGTTGCATCCGCTGCACGGTTGAGGTCGCCCTGGATCTGAGTGGCCCGCATTGACTTTAGACACTGCTGACTCCAGAGGAGGAGACGGCGGGCAAATCGTGGCATACGTCATGAGCATAAGCCACATTGGTGTTGTCCGTCCAGACCAACACGTGCTTGTCCTGGATCAGCAGTTGATATGCCAACGCAGTCACAGCCCTGTCCAGGAGCCCACAACTGTGTCCCCATTGCACACGGTGCACCACCCTAACTTGGAGGTGTCTGTAGTAACAACGACACACCTGGACACTTGCACTAAGGGGACACCTGCACTCAGAAATGCAAGGTCCGTCAAAGGGATGAACATGTGGCGGCAAACCGGTGTGATGGCCACGCAATGCGTTATGCCCATCTCGGGACTTGAGTCTGAAGCCAGTGCTGAAGCGGTCTCATATACATCAACCCGAGCGCCATGACCGCCACCGAGGACACCATTTTCCCCAGGAACCTCTGAAACTGTTTCAGTGGGGCCACCTTTCTCCACCTAAACGCTTGATCGTTAGACGCACTATCATAGAGTCTAACTCCATCCCGAGAAAAGAGATGCCCTGAACCGGGGAGAGCTTGCTCTTTTCCCAGTTGACCCGAAGCCCCAACCGGCTGAGGTGCCTGAACACCAGGTCCCTGTGCACACACAACAGGTCTCGATAGTGAGCTGGAGTCATACGAACATCCTCTTCCCTTAAAGCCCAACGCTCGTGGCAGCCCAGGCAAGCATGGCCGCCAGCTCCGAGTTGGCCTCAAGAGTTGACCTGAAGGTGGGAGCCCAGACGAGTCCTCTGCGTCCAACTGGATCAGCCCGCTATCCGAAGCTGCGATCGAGAGCTCATCCTGCTCTCAAGCCCTGAATGAGACATCAAACTCACCCTGGGTGAGCCGCCTGTCTCATCCCAGAACTCGACCAGAACAAATGAGCGTACTGGGGAACTACTCCCATTGGGGCCCCAAATCACTCCCAGCACTAACCAATGTGGCCTCTATCCCATAGGTAGAAAGACCAGGGTGGGAAGCGGCTGGAGTGGTGTTCCCCTTTAAGAAGGAAAGCCGTGATGCACCAAGTGAGCACTGCATTGACACGTTTTGTGAATATGCTAGAAGCCATGGACAAGCTGATGTGCAGGACTTTGAACTGGTAAGCTGTCCCCTCGAAGGCAAATCTCAATTCACAGCTGAAAAGAGGCAGCTGCCTTGCAAACGGCAGAAAGAAGCCGCATTCGATCCTGCTTGGCACCCAGCTCGGCACCCACCCTGCCGAGGAAGACTATGTGTCCATAATAGGCCAGAGGACACAGGGACATGCCTGTGTCACCACATGCTTTAGATGGAGAAGAGGAGAGATGCAAGGCCGAGCTGGCAGTCCCCTTGAAGGTGCTATATAAATGGCGAAGTGAGGCTCGTCCATTCAACAAAGCATGGCAGAGAAGCAGAAATAAGTCCACTCACTGATGATGTGCAGTATCAATGGGGAAGAGAATTCTTGTTGGTAAAAGTTTATTTTGATGGTCCCAAGTAGATATTTAACTGACTATAAGTGACTTATCAACTGGCTTGCTATAACTAGTAAACAGTTTTCCAACAAACATTCAGTAAACTATCAATAGCCTATTTAACAGCAGCTAATTGACTGACTTGCTATAGCTGGTAAACAGTGTTTCAAAAAACATTCTGTAGACTTTCAGTAGCCTGTGTATAGATCTCTATTAATGACCTACTTACATTATTGTTGTGAACATCAGTTCATTAACATTCATTACTGAATGTTTGTTGAAACAATGTTTACTGTCTATAGCAAGTCAGTCGATAAGCTGTTATTTTGCTGATGTTATACAGGCTATTGATAGTATACTGAATGTTTGTTGAAACACTGTTTACTAGCTATAGCAAGTCACTTTTAGTCAGTTAAATAGTCACTTAAAGTCAGTTAAATATCTACTTGGGACCATCACAATAAAGTGTTACCGTCTCATTGTTGGAGCACAACAGGGAAGCAGAAAATGCTCTCTGTCCACACTAACGTTTTCCAAAAGTTGCTCGTCCACACTGAAACGTATGAATATGCTTAAATCATGTCACTGCACATGCAGAAAATCCCCGATGCATGTACGGTCTGAAACTCAATTGTCCTTGTGTTCTGTCACTGGACACCAATTGCGAGTTAACTTACTTTTGCCTTTGAAGGTTGTACAAAGTGACATTTATTTTTTAACAACGCTATCAAAGTGAGTATCAGGCACTACAGCACCACTACAACACAAGCCGCCATCTTCATTGTTTTGGTTTGATAGATCACATGACTAAAAATGCATCATCGTTTTCCAAAAAATCCGTTTTCACATTCCACACTAAAACACGAATAACGGCCTTTTCAGATTTATCCACTTTGGAGTGTTTTCAAAAAGCTCAGTTTTCAAGGATAAAAACGCTGTCTCAGTGTGGACGGAAGGCCAAAATGGAGAGAAAAAGATAGTGTTGATCAGGCCTTAAGGGGATTATTTTGTTTAGACTATGTTTTGTTTTTTCAATGGAAAGGCTGCACTGAATGAATTAATCTTGAACAGTCAAAAAGTATTGTGTTTAGAGCATAACTATTTTAAGGATCCCACATGGGTAAACAAAATATTGTTTTTATTGTGTTTAGTTATTTATTTAGATCCAAGGTTTAGATTTAGATAAACATGCACAGGATGATGAAAAGTGGGTGGTTCAACATATAAACATCAATAGTTTTCTAATCATCTCTCAGACAAGCACAAAAGCAAATAAAAGGAGACTATGAGACAAAAAGAAAGAAAGACAAAAGCAAGCCTGAAATGTATTAATTAAAAAAACATCTGACTATCTAAGCAGCCATCTATCATGGATAATTCTACATGTATCTCCTACTGCCTGTACTTCACTGATTTTCAGTCTTGTCATGTAGGTAAGACCTGGGGCAATTGTAACACTATTCTTTAACAAACATAGCTAGAGAAATGACACATATTTAGCAGCAAAAAAAATTTCCAATATTTTTCTTGTGCAGTCTAAAGTTTTGATGCAATTGAAAAATGTAAAAGTTAACATGACTAAAACACGCTAACACTAGTTCATAGCTACAAGATATTATTATGGCTGTAAGCCTGGGCCTCACACACAGAGCGAAGTGAGGATGAGATAATGAATGTGTGTGAGGGATGGGGCTGTCACTCATCTTATATAAAGATGCTCTCAGGAAATGTGACCTGATGTCAACAAATGAAAAGGGGTGTATGTGTGTGAGAGCAAACTCATATGTGATTTGGGTCATTTTTCCATTTATCCTGCTTGATTTATTTCATGGCGTGATACTGGAGTTTTCTGGGCCATTCAACAATAACTTATTGAAACTCTTTCCTCAATCTCTAGCTTCATATCTTTCTCTATTCTCAGTCTGTCTATTACTCACACTGATATACAGAGTATAGTGCAACAATTAAAAGGAAACTGCAAATGAAAAAAAAAGGATATAGAATACTTGCAAATTAATGTCACTTCTAGAGACTAATGATAAGGTACTGACAAGACAAAACAATGGCAAATAGTTACTGGTACTCGATAAGGAAAGAATAACCATTCTCTACTGTTCATTATTATTGCCTTGTTCTCAGTTTTGCTTTGTAACTCTTCCCGAATGCATTTTGTGATGGAAATGAATAATGCCTCAAACCATGTAGCTTAATGAGGAGAGGGGATTGCTTTTCGGAGTTACGCTTTTCAAGTAAATGATAAAATGGGTGAAAAAAAATCCCATAAGCTTACATAGGAGGGAATTTTGTTTTTCAAATTTTTTTTTTTTTTTTTTTTTTTTTTTTACTTGGACTAGTAAGCAAGCACTTGGCAATACAGCCAATATCCTAGTAACATAGCTACACCCTACCATATAGGCATTTTGAGCAGGCAAGCATACACTATACATTTACTCTCTGCAGAATATGTAAAAATCCAGTTTGTACATTTATGTTCCTGCTCGAGAGCCATGAATTCCAAACTCTCACATTCCCATATCTTATGTCAGTCAGCAGGGACCAGACCTGCTGAGGTTTTTTGTAAAATAAGACATCACTGAGAAAAAAACTAATGAATTAACATTAACCCTGCACATTTCAATAGCAATCATTGAACAATCTATTCATATTTACAACATATAAATCATTAAACACATTTGAACAGACAGTGAATCTCCAGAATGACCTTTATGATGAAGCCATTTAAGCTAGTTTAAAAGCCTGGTGGGGACGCCAGCACACCACCATTCAATGCTGAAGGACCAGTACCCAAAACACAACAAAAGCTGGTATTTTTAGCAGGGATAGCTGCTTGTGTGATGTTGTGAAAGGCATGCTAGAATAGATCATGCCCTCTCATTTTAACATCTTATCTTTCACCAATAAATACAAAAAACAAGCAGCTGCAAACAAGCAAGAATGCTCATATAGAAATGTGAGGACAGACAAGCAAAGCCCCGTGCAGGCAGCTCACATGAGCTATATCAACAAGTATCTCTAACCCCGGGGCACAAGAATATACAGCCACAAATATATAGAGCAAAAAACAAATGCTTCAACAGACGGACTAGTGCACAGGAAATGTAAACACTGATCTCAATCTGCAATAATTAGAACAATTTTCCTGTCATTTATGGACATTCATTATGTTACCAAGATGTTTTGCCATTCTCCTGCTGCAGAAGTTCGCTGATAGTCTTCTTATCAATGTAATTGACAGGTTTCACTCGATATATACATGAAACTTTTGATATGAGACATAAAGAGCACATTTTCTAGTCTTACTGATGAGGGTGTGGGTGCATACTATAAGACAAACAGTTTGGAAAACACTGGCCTAAGAGGAAAAAAATGATTCAGTTAAATGCCCTGTATATGCTCTGTTCGATAAGCCATCTCATCAACTGGGAACTTATAGACACATTTATGTGTCTCCCAACTATTTGCTACTTTAAGACTTGCAAATTTGCTTTCAGCAGAATCAATGTCAAAACGCTGCATGCTAGCTCTCTTGTGTGTTTCTTGTTATTATGAGAGAAAAAAAAAGAGAAGGGGGGATTGATTTTCTACTCTTTGCAAGTAGGAGTCATTTATCTCATTTTGGTACCACTTGGTTTTCAGTGGGCGTTTGCACTGGCAGTGGTGCAGTATGGAATGGATCGAAGAACCTGACAAAAGCATATACTGTATGTGATTCCTCAATTTTTACCTCTGCCAAAAAACCAGGAGGATCAAATTAAGTATATATCGAGTATCATCAAATAAACCAAGAAAATACCAAAGAGAGATCACGTCTGTATTGGTACTGATTGTCATCTTCCCTAAAATATCTGGGATGATCCTAATGACTCTTATTTGTGAGGAAAATGCAGGGACCTTAATAAATATATATCATGCATTAGCTGAAATGTTATTTAGCCATTATATTGGTCCACAACAACAAATATTAACTACATTAGGAGTGCATCTGTACAGTACAAAATGACAGCACATACGTATGCATATGCATGTTTGAAAGTAAACAATATGCATTTCTATAAAACATGCATTACATGTGAATATTTTAATGCTTAAGATAGATTTTGTCACTGTAACTGGAGATACAGAGGTGTGGGGGTGGCAGCCTTTTACCAGCCATCCTTGTGGGAAATAAAATACTGATTTGTTACATTTTAGTGGGCTACACAAGAACTCTCAGGAGCTTCAGTCTGTCTGTGTGCTTTGACCACACACTAATGGCTAAACTAGGTTATCTTCTGTGCAGAGTATTTACTATAAACCACTACAGAGTAATTAAAGTTTTTGAGTTTAAATTAAAGCATACAGATAATGGTTCCTTCAACACTTTATAGACTCAAATTACTCATGAGTTCCAGGGAAAGTGCAGATGCCTGTTTATATATTAAAACGCTTCTAGACAAATGTTTTCATGATACTTCTTGAAAAATTAGGCTTGAAATTCATACAGATTATATGATGGAACTGTAAATCTATCTCCTTCCTTTACCCACTACTCGCAAGCTTTGTCTTCTTCCTCCTCCAGCAGATAAGCGGCATTGTGCTGTTCTTTGATCTGCCTACTCTGTCTGTCTTTTTTATTTTAATTATTTTTTCACTGTTTTTCATCTTGGCTATCCTCATTTTTCCAAAGGCAAGAAGCTTCCAAAAGTGAATCTCTCAGATGAGAGGCATGGGAATGTTTAAGAGGTAACATATGGAAAAAAAATAAAAAAAATTTAATGGAATCTTCTCCCACACCTGGCACCATTTAAGTTACAACTTGAACTTGGAGTGCCCTCTTTTATCAGTAAATGGCATGTGCTGTGTTTTTCAGAGGGTATCTGTAAATTTGAAAAAAAAGTCTAATCCCTGCATTGAACATATCTGAAAGAGTATTTGGTATGTTAACAGTTGACTTGAAAGGTCCTTGAATAGCTTTATGTGTATACATTGATGTGGGGTGGGCCTATGCATTGCTTTAAAAAATCAGTGGTTAACTTAATGTCTTATGCATCTACACTGTAATATGGTCAGGTAATCAAAAATGTGCTTCATGTGATAACTAAGGTTTATGTTAGTTTATAATTTAATAAGTCATGTTAACATACACAACTTTTAATGTAAAAATGCTATTAGTGTATGCAGTTATTACCATTAGCATTAATAAATGCAGTACATCATGTGCAAGATTGTTTTCTTGTTTTGCATTCAAAGGAAAGCACTTTTAATCATAGCTCATATCCTGAGGATAGAATAAAAAGAGAGGAGGAAGAAAATAAATAAACACCATTTGAAATGCAAAATTCTCCAGTACTTTCTGAGTGGAAATAACACAGTACAGAGTTCCCAAGGTCACATTCATGTAGTCTGGCCTGTCTCTAAGGAACTGTGGGCAAGGCTCCTATTCCATATCCGCTGATGGTAAAACATCTGATCATTGCATCTCTGAAGGACAAAATCAGTCCCACTGAAGACAATTCCATCTAAGCATGTCTTACTTAAACAGTAAAAGCCCAGGTACACTTCAATGTTCAACATTCCGGATAGGATTGGATTTCCAGTTGACCCCATTGCCTTTCAATGAGTACTGTTTTGACCGCGAGCGAATACGAACATGTTCAAAACATGCGCACTACAACTGCTTTGTGATACTCTTTTAGTACAGTCAATGGCAGGCGTATGCACCGACAATGCGCACAGACTGGAACTGTTCATGTCTATACAGGAGACATAGTTAGCACCCCTGAAGGTGTCCTGTAATAACTGGCACCACGACTTTAGCAGCAGATCCTTCAAGTCCTGTAAGTTGCAAGGTGGAGCTGCCGTGGATCAGACTGATTGGTCAATCGGATTGAGATCTGGGGAATTTGAAGGCCAGGGCAACACCTTGAATTCTTCATCAAGTTCCTCAAACCATTACCGAACAATGTGTTCAGATTGGCAGGGTGCATTATCCTGCTGAAAGAGGCCACTGCCATCTGGGAATACCCTTGCCATGAAGGGGTGTATCTGGTCTGCAACAATGTTTAGGTAGGTGGCATGTGTCAAATTGATATCCACATGAATGGCCAGACCCAGGATTTTCCAGCAGAACATTGCCCAGAATATCACACTCCTTTGTCGGCTTTCCACATTGCATCCTGGTGCAACCACTTCTCCAGGTAAACAGCACGCACGCACATGGCTGTCCACGTGATGTAACAGAAAATGCGACTCATCGGACCAGGCAACCTCCCGACGTTCGCGTGCCCATTGTAGGCATTTTCGATGCTGGACAGGGGGCACTCTATATGCACTCATCATGGGCACTCTGACCGGTCTGCATCTACGCAGCCCCATACGCAGGGTGTGATGCACTGTGTTGTGACACATTCCTCCTGTAACCATAGTTAAAATTTTCTGTGACTTGTGCCACAGTAGACCTTCTGTCAGTTCAGACCAGACGGTACAGACTTCGTTGCCCTTGCACATCCATGTGTCTTGGGCGCCCAACACCCTGTCACTGGTTTGTGGTTTGTCCCTCCTCAGACCACTGTTGGTAGATACTCAACACTGGTGACCGGGAGCACCCCCCAAGCCTTGCTGTTTCAGAGATGATCTGACCCAGTCATATGGCCATAACAATTTGGTCCTTATCAGAGTCACTCAGGTCTTTACTCCTGCCCATTTCTCCTGCATTCAACATGTTGACTATGAGAACTGATTGTTCTCTTATCATCTAATCTACCCAGACCTTGACAAGTGGCCTTGTTAGGAGATGATCAACGTTATTCGTGTCACCTGTGAGTGGTCATAATGTTTTGGCTCATCTCTCTGTGTGTGTGTGTGTGTGTGTGTGTGTGTGTGTGTATACATATATATACTCAACATGTTAGGCAGAATTTCTGCTATTTTATTGGATTATCTGTATTAAAGGAGCTTCAGGTGTTCATGCTTCTCATCTGTTTTAATTTCAGACACACTGAAGAAGAGCTATGAAGCTCTCGTGATTGTGTATGTACTGTATGTATATATTTTTTCAATTGTATTGTTATTTCCTTTTAAAGCTGCTCATAATCGGCAAACTTAAAACTCTTGTTTAAGTGCGGCGGTTGATTGACAGGTGAGGGGTAGGTCATGGCTCATTGCTTTAATATGTTGTTTTAGAAAGAAATGGCAATCTAAGTATGAAACAATGCCTTTTGAATGGTTAAGATTAAGAGATGTGATGAAAACAGCATGATCAGCTGTGAAAGTGTTGGTTCCATCTGCAGAGCTGTTAAATGTGTATGCTCATCTTTTAGGATTAGTGTCTAATCAGTTTCAGTGCAGCTTTCCTCTGCATTAATCTAGCAGGATGAGGCCATAAGTCAAGCTTTCTGCTTTGTGGTGCAATTTAAGTCTCCTTATCTCGGTATCATCAATGGAAAACATTAGGCTGGAGCAACACAAATGATTATGCTAGTCTTGCTGATGTCAACCATTAAATAGCTATAGGGATATAATGTATGCGATGTGATGTATATAATGTGATCAGACACACAAGTCATAATACAAGAAAGAAAGAAAGAAAGAAAGAAAGAAAGAAAGAAAGAAAGAAAGAAAAGGGAGAATGCTACACGTCATTTTTTTTAACATCCATTTCACATCAGTCACCTAACAAAGATTATTATATAAGGGTATTATATCATGCATGTTAAAAGCAAATAAATTGATTTTAGTTAAGCCAGGTGAGATACATTGAGTTTAGCCAAGAGCAAACATCTTTGCTAATTACGTTCAGTAATAAATCAATCTATGAAGTTAATCAATTAATCGCTATAAATTATTCAGAAATATTTTTTTATTTCAATTTTAAGGTATTGACTGAATTGTATGAAACTAAACATGACCTAATTCACCTTAATTTAACTATAAACTGATATGTTAATTTACAGTGTATATAAAGAATATAAAAAGAAAAGATGATGTTGCTTAAGTGTGTAATTTCTGTGCCACTAGCATCACCAAAAGGAATTGCAAAAATTGCTATTTTCAAACAGGTTTCCCAAACACTTACCCCATCTGCCATTGGTCATCAAACAGATTTTGCCGGTTGAGCCAATGTTGCTTTGTTAGGCTCAGCATGCTCAAACAAACAAAGAAATGTTTAGGGGGAATCAATCTACAAAATGCTTAGTAATGCTTGCTTTACTAAAAATAAAACAAGAGTAATCATAATTTTCTATGACCAATACTGAATTGTGAATATTAGGTCAGAAGTGTTAGCCGTGAACATCATCTGTAGTTCATGCCAATAACCCATTCCTCCATCATAACCAAAAGCAGCAGGTGTAGACAACAAAGAAAAACCTAATAACAGCTTAGAAACATAACATCTCTTCAAAAGACACACATTATTAATATTAATGTTCAACACCTTATTACTGACAAATGTACTATTTTGACAACGAGTAAAATGGTCAGACAAGAGGTTTAAACATCTGACAATACAAAGGCTCATAAATCTGTAACAGCTTTTCAGATTGTTTCTGAAGTGCTGCCAGCATGTTGGGCTTTATACTAGGTTACACTATTCTCATTTAAAGACAAGAAGTTTGCACAATGAAACATATAAACCCAGTGCCAGACAAGCCATTATTAAACAAAGGATTATTTAAAAAATATATTTACATATTACCTACATCTCTGACAGCACTACTCTCTGAACAGTCTGGATAAATAATGAATCCACTGAGAAATAATAAGGCTCCAGTATGGTTGTTTCTACAAACACCCTCAGAATGCACATGATAATTTTAGCAGTTGTTAGAAAGTTTTTGTGAATGTATTTATTATTCTCTCTCTCTCTGTATCTAAATGTAGGCTGCCTGTAGGCGACTGCTACATCAGCTCCCTCCTAGTGACTGCTGATGTCACTGCATATTTGAGAGGGCAAGGAGGACAACAGAAGAAACTCTATCCTTTCAAGATTACACAGTACGTGACGGATCATATTTATAAGAACCAGTTAAGGTAGTTAAGGTACATAGGTGAATGTAAATGAAGTATAAAAAAGGTGTAAAGGTATAAAAAAGGTGCTTTGCTTCCATATGAATGAATTCATGAAAAACCACGTCATGCAGTACAACTTATGTCTGGTCCAAAAGGTAAATCTTTATGGCTTCTAACATAAATTCCACTGTTTTCATGAAATAATAATGAAATATGTAGGATGCTTATGTTTGGACAGTTGTGTAAGTGTCTTTTCAAGACTTAAAAAAACATAAAACAGACAAGAATTCAGACAAAACCATGCAAAAGCAAACACAAACAGAAAAGATTGGCTTGAAATGTCAGAAGGTTTTAACTCCTCCATTACAAATCTGTTTGAAGCTTCTCTAAGGCTGAAGATATGAGGATGCGAAAAACCCAAATGGACCATAAAGCCCAAGCTTTCTTGTGGATTCCTCTGGTCCAGCACACACTGAGCATGTTTACATGCATGTTCTTACACCGATTATGCTTAATAAGTTGACAACGCATGCAGTTATGTAATGCAATAAACTGCATTCCTTTAACAGCGTAAAGGCCAAAAATGGCTTATGAATAACCTGATCGACACAGGTAGATTTTTGCCCATTACACCGATTTCGCTTGCCATGTAAACTCTTTACCCCGTGTTCTTACCGGCTCATCCAATGTGCGCACGTGCTGAGTGCATGCCTCTTCACAGTTTGACATCAAAATTAGAGTATAACCCGATTATTTCAAATGTCATGTAATCTCAGATTTCTTGCCTTGTCAGATTGTTTTAAATAAACTGATTTTAGAGAGTAATCAGCATTTTGGTGTGAATAGAAACAGGCTCAAAGACCACATTAACATGCACCAGGTTTTTTGCAGAAAGCATTGTTCTTAAATGTCATGCAAATGATAATGCTGATTTCCTTGCACTTTTTAAGGGATTAAGAGAAAGTGGTTTAACATACCAAGGTTTCTTCTGGAGAAAGCTGCTTTTTTTTGCCATGTAAACACATAAATGCTGTTCTAACAGGTTTTTGAAGAATGATCATGTGCATGAACAGACCGGATAACAAACGTCATAGGATAGAGCCCGACAACAAGTCAACAAAACATTTATGGGAGTACAGTGGGGAAAGCACATACACTATAAAATATTCCCATTTATAAACCATGTAAATTATTGACTGTCCCTCACGTTCAAAATATATGCGCTGTTACATTGAGGGAATCCTGGACTTTTACATAAGAGGAAACCCCCACTATTGAAGTATAATTCAGCTGCAGGTCATGATAGAAAGGTAAGGAAAAAACACAGCAATAGCTCTGGAATATCTGGAAATAAATCGAAGTAACAGAGAATAAAATAGTGCAGTCTTCCTCGGATATCATGTTTGTTATTTACACAAGCGTCACAGGGAAATTGCATTGCTGTGGAGAAAGCTGCTTTCTGACCGAGCCACATGTGTACAGAAGTAAAGACTACATCGCTTATACAGTGCAAGTAAACCGGAACACTGCTTTCTCGCAATAACCCACTTTCTGGTGTCCATGTAAAAGTAGTCAGTGTGAACTAAGCTCATCTAACTGCTGACATACATGGCAGGATGTCTGAAATTATTCCAGATCACCAACTAAACTGAAAATTCATTCAATATCTCAACCACAAGCATGCACTTAAAGACAAGCATTTTTCTGTGAACATTCACACTGACGTATGTGATTGTGTATACACACACAAGCACAAAGGTGCTCATACTCATGGACATGATGGAATTGATTTACTGATACAGCGGTTGATTCACTGATATGTAGCAATTCTTATCTATATTCCTTTGCTTGATGCACCCCATTTGTGCTGCCTTCACTAATAGAGAGTTGGAAAAAATAGAATGACAGCTCAGTGTAACAACCATCCAATCCCACAAAATGATCATCTCTCTGCTCACACTTCAGATGCAGTACGCTTTAGCTTCCTGACTGACATTTACAATTCCATTGTTCAGGTGATTATTCAGGATAGATAATGTGTGAAATTAAATGTGAATGGAAAAATGCTGATTAGCTCAAGCAATGCATTAATACATTTTGTACATTAAGTGCAAAAAAAAAAAAAAAAAAAAACACTTTAGGCTGGGCATTCCATTGATTTTACCGCAGGTAAGGGGTGTTCTTTGGCACAACTCAGAAATGAGTGTCTAAAACACCCTTTACCATGGTAAATCATTGTAATGTATGGCCTCGAGTGACTTATTACTTTCAGCAATGGCATCAACAGCAAATTATTCAATAAATTGTATGAGAATAGTTAAATGTATGAATAATAATAATCAGAAGACACAATTCTATCACAGATATATAGTTATTTTACTGTCTACCGAGCAAAGTAGCACCTTGGTGTTTTAGTGGTGCATAAAGCTGTTTACGGCAAAACCTCATCTGAAGTTATACAGTACTAATAAGGCTTAAACATTTGCCAGTCCAAAACTGCTATTTTGCTCCAGTCTCTTAATCATGAGCTGTACACTCAGCCAAATCATCTGTTCTGAGACATACGCAAGGGTTCTTTGAGGCCAAAGTGTTTCCACCTTCCAACCAGTCACATCCACTGGACCCTTAGGGATTTCCTAACAAGAAAACACAATGCTATGAAAAGTCTGATTCTGAAACAAATCCAAGTTCAAATGTGTTTATTATGACAACATTATATCCATGAAGCAGCTAGCAATTCGCATGTAAGGACATGCTATTTGTTGTATTTACTGTGTCATCTGCACCCCCAAGGGACCTCGCTATGTATAATTCCATAACCTTCCCAATGAGATCTATCATGCCTACAACTTTAAACATTCAAGAAACGAAGAAACTTTACCCACACAATACAAACATTTTAGTGTAATACCAATATTCCAGAGAGTTCAAAATCTGGTCGATTTCAAGAACTCTTTATAGTCACTGATTCTACAAATGGCCTGTCTCAAAACTTACTGAGGCAGGGTTTCAGGCTATGGCATTAGTCACTGGTGCACTGAAGCCCACATCAGTGATCGCACGAACGCTCATTTATTTCTCTAGTTGTTTATGCTCTTAATTACAAGAAGTCTTTTTTTAACAAACTGTCCTTTAAAAATATAAATACAATAAATTAGCCATATAAATTCATTAATATAAATAACTTCGCCAATAACATTTGAGTCCAGTAACATGGATGAATGAATGAATGAATGAATTGTTTTGCAACTCTTTCTAATCTCCTTTTGAATGTATAATGGAATCTGGCCAGGTGTATTTGTAAAGTCTGTCCAAAAATATTGTTTGTGCTTGTGTTGCTTT
This sequence comes from Moxostoma hubbsi, assembly GCA_032164185.1. NCBI lineage: Eukaryota > Metazoa > Chordata > Actinopteri > Cypriniformes > Catostomidae > Moxostoma > Moxostoma hubbsi. Next base: position 22,489,032 of record JAVLUX010000010.1, read on the forward strand.
GACTGAATCCAATATAGGACTGGGAGAAGTGCATCGCACCAAGAAAGGCTCAATATTTCTGCCATGATTGTAGGAATTCAGAATTCTTGCAATATATGAGGTTTATAATTCCTGGGTGGCCCGTGGATCACATGCTTACCATTTATCTGCATTCCTGAGAACATCAAACAGGCACAAAAGTTCCCAGAAATACTTTACAAGTACAAAGTGCTGTGTGCAATTAGATCATATATTGCACAACTGAACAGGTGAATGGTATGCCTTTTTGGCTTGGAGCTCAGTGAATAAACAATGAGGTAAACACAGTTGACACAACAATATTCAACATGACATCTTTGTCCCTGTAGACCACTAATTTACTATAGCGCTATTCATTTTGCTACAGTAAATAAGCCATTTCTTATGCTAAAACATTTCTAAAAGGGATAGTTCAGTCCAAAATTAAAATTCTCTCATCATTTACTTACCCTCATGCCATCCCAGATGTGTATGATTTTCTTTCTTCTGCTGAACATAAACAAAGATTTTTAGAAGAATATCTCAGCTCTGTAGGTCCATAAAATGCAAGTGAATGGTGACCAAAACAAAAAATAAAGGTAGCATAAAATTAATACATAAGACTCCAGTGGTTAAATCCATATCTTCAGAAGCGATGTGATAGGTGTTGGTGAGATCAACATTTAAGTCCATTTTCTACTATAAATGATCCTTTCTGCCCAGTAGGTGGCGAATTGCACACAAAATGTGAATCACCAAAAACAAAAGAAGAATGTGAAAGTGAAGATTTAAAGAAAAAAGGACTTAAATATTGATCTGTTTCACACTCACATCTGTGATATCACTTCTGAAGATATTGGTGTCATATGGATTACTTTTATGCTGCTTTAATATGTTTTTTGGACCTTCAAAGTTCTGGCCACATTTCACTTGCATTGTATGGACCTACATAGCTGAAATATCCTTCTAAAAATCTTCATTTGTTTTCAGCAGTAGAAAGAAAGTCATACACGTCTGATGGCACGAGGGTGAGTAAGTTTCACGTTTCAGGATGAAACAGTAAACTCTCTATGGCTGGATGCCGCCTCGGACATCGCGGCATAACAGAGAGATCTCGGCCAGCAAAGCTCAACGCCTCTGGATCACTCATCAACAGCCAGACATCATTGCTGCACGTGTTCCCGCTGCGCGAGCAGCATTGCAGGCGCGTGACGCGCTGCACTACGGGGCCTTTCATACAGAATGCTGTTTTTGCTTCCGTACGCGTTACGTTTTTTTTATTCTTTCTTGATAGTTTTTGCATTCCTATATAAATATGCGCTCGACGGGCGTCATTAATCCTTTTAACGTTCCATAATTTTTCCAGCGTCTCGCGCAGGAGCGTTATGTTCATTATACATTCTGAATGGTTTCTGCATCATTCAGCTGCAACCTGCGTCCTGTTAAATTCGTTGCATGCGCAAAAACACGTTCGGTCTGAAGGGCCCCTGCAGTCAAAAGCATCGCTCACCGCTCGCGTGTCTCGCATCTCTCACATCTCTGCCAGATTGACACACAGAAACATCCAGCTGGTCGACATTAGGACAGCCCAGCGGGGAGGTAAACGGTAACATGGCACTTTCAAGTGTAGAATGAAATGATACAGTTGTGCTATGACAATAGAGCGAGAGACATTGGCTATCTTAAAACCTAGCAAGATACCCAGATAGCATTTATGCGCCTATGATGTCCAAAAATGCTGTCAAGGTAGGCAGATTGGGAAACTCAGCCATAGAATAATGAAGATCAATAAGAGCCAGGTCTGCAATAAAGGATTTGGTCCATTCTGGACTATTAGACAAAATCTTAAATACTGAAATATTAACTGAAAAACAGCAAATAAATCAGACTAAAATAAAAAGAAAAGGGGTGGCTGTGAGGGGTGTCGTGTTTTGTATAGAGGCGTGTTGCATTTTCCAAAGGTAAACAAGAGAAAAGTTGAAAAATGGAGCTGACAGAGGAGGAATGTATTATCTCACATCACTTACCTCAGTCTCTGGGGGCCTCTTATTTTTTCCTGGGCACTGCAGAGGCAAGACAAACCTTCAAGGAAATCCAGCACAGGGAGGCAGCAACAACGGCGGTAGAGGCTCTCCTCTCTCTGCATCACACACATTCAGCCTCCAAGGCTGCAACACTGTTATTCTTGAGGTTTGTGGAAGGGGACGGCAGAAGGCTCTCATAACACAAGCGCTATACTGTGAGCCTGAACACACCCCCTCCCACAGAGCTCATCCAATGGCAGACGGAGGGTCGGATGCACACACATGTACACACAGCAGCCAACACCCCCCATCCAGCTTCCCCATCACTACTTTGCACATACAAATGTTTGAGGATTAAGAGTATTATAGTCCACTGATAAAAGATTAAACTGGTGCTTTGCCACATTTCCTATATGCTCCTTGAGTTGTGTCTAAAGAAGCAACATCATCAAAGTGTCTGGATAATTTTTGATCTGGCTGGTGTACATATCTTGACAATGTTTATATCACAGGCACTAAGACAGGTTATGAGGGTTAGTGTGCAAAAGGAGACTGCTTGTTGTGATTTAAAAAACAGCTCTCAGCTCATTTGGGGTTCAGAGAGAGCAGGACATGCCTCACATTCTTTCAGTGCGCTGTTCCATTTCTTTGCATTTCCAGACTCAGAACCCTCATTTCAGGGATGTTTTTCCTCTGACAGTCACTACACAGAATGGATCTGTCCAAGGCCTCATGGTCATAAATGAAAAAAAAAAAAAAAGTACTCAAGTACAAATATTTAATGTAGTCTTTCAATCTACAGTATATGAATTCATGCAACAACAACAACAAAAAAAGAAACTGCATGCATAATCATTAAGAATGAGAAAACACAATTTAAAATGGTTTTAAATGGAATATAGGATGTCACACAGGAGGACACAGCTGTCATTTCACCTGACAATGTTGCACTTTACCCCATACTGGGGCTGGAAGCTGTCCTTTTCTGCATATCGCAGCGCCGTTTTGTTGTCCGTTATGCATAACGCGGCGGCTCATTTTAGCTTATCGCGGCCCATTCGGCCCATTTGGTTCTCCCGATGGCCAGTTCACCCCTGATCGGCCCCAAAGTGCATCGGCCCACCGGGAAAATGCCCGGTATGCCAGATTACCATTCCAGCCCTAACCCATACAGAGGTCTCTTATACGCAGATATGTTTGAAAGTATGTTTAAAATATATGCTATATAAAAAGCAAAGGGTAAATCTCAAACACTAAGTAATCACATCATCTTATAAGTAGTTAACCCCAAAATGAAAATTCTCATAATTTACTCACCCTCATGTCATCCTAAATGTGAATGACTTTCTTTGTTTGCTGAACACAAATTAAGATTTTTAGAAGAATATCTTAGCTTTGTAGGACCTAACAATGCAAGAGAATGGTGACCAAAATGTTGAAGCTCTAAAAAGCACATAAAGATAATCCATAAGACTCCAGTTTTTTCTGTACTCTTCTGAAGTGATCCAATTGGTTTCGGGTGATAACAGACCTAAATATAACTCCTTTTTCTCAGTAAATCTCACAATCTTTAATGCCATCATGATTTCAAGCTCGATTACACTTCTTAGCACCATCTAGTGCTCTGCACATGCGTCAAGCACTAGGAAGTGTATAGATTTTGAAATCATGAATCAAAAGAAGTTATATTTTGATCTGTTTTCACCCAAATCAATCAGATCATCAGATGATATAACACTTGCACACTCAAAATTATTTATGATTATGAATGCAGTTTTTATGAACTCAAATTGATTGAAATGCTATACATTAAATATGTGTGCTTTAAAAAAAATTAGTGTTTCAGGACTATAAACTGCAAAATAAAAAAATAAGTTTATTAAAAAAATTTAGAGTGAGAGACAGTTTAGATGTATGTTCTCTCTCATGACTCACTTACTGTTGTATGCGCAAATAAAACCTGTCTCTTGATATGGCTTAGAAATCCCCTAGTTTGTATGGTTGCAAATGCGTATTTATTATATTTTATATTAGCCAGGACGCCCTGTATGTTGTTCTGTACTAAAGCTGAAAAAAGACCCCTCCCCCAAATGAACAGAACTTAAACCTTAATAATTTAAAAAAATAAAGTTTTGAATACAACAATACAAATAATAATAATAATAAAGAGAAAATACACATGGAAACCCTGCTTTCTCTCTTTTTACACCTCTAATGATTTTGCATCCCTGATCATTACAAATCAAAATTGTACACATTAATACCACATTCATTGAAAATGTGTTTTAAGTTCTTAGGAAAGAAAGTTCAATGAAGAATTTATCTGAGTTTAATAAATTGTTGTCGAGAATCGTTCAATTCTCTTGGTGAGGGAGATATTCTGGCAAATGTATAACATGTTCAACACTAATACTTAGGAATAAGTAATTGAAAAGACACAAAGTTGAAATCTGTTTGATCTATTCTTTAAATCTACATTTTGTTTTCTTTTTAATAGCAACTTTCCCGATGTTACAACACAATTCTGCAACAAGGATATGGCAGAGTTCAGATATATTCCCATATCACATAAATAAATCTGTATGTAAAAGTTGAAATGTTCAATGTGCTGCACGTTTCTCTACTCGTTCTGGACATTTGTACAGTATTTTAAAACCGTTTACACACATATATGTTTAATTAGCATACATTTGACACAATTTTACATTAAAATAATTTTATGAAATTAAATTCAAAAACAAAAATTACACGTTATAAAATGTATATCTTTTTTTAAATTGTATTAAATAAACCAGTACAAGAACCTGGATTTTCAAATAAAACTGAAGTGTATTGTTTTGCAATTTTATTCAGTGTGCAAAAAGTAGTGGACAATTATGAGTACATTATCATATACTCCTTTCTAATCAAGAACTGTTTGTAACAGACAATTTCAAGTTAAATGGTGCTTTTCGGTAGTTCTTGGAAATACAGGCAAACTTCCCACAAATTTATCTCATGGGCACAGGCTGTATGAGCCTGTATGACATTTACTATTAATAGCTCCATTCTAAGATTAAATCGGGGCATGTATGCTCATACAATCATTTCTGTATAGAAATATGTTCTGCTACGAATATGACTTTGATATATCCACCGATTAAATGTACTTAAAAATTATATCAAAGTCATATTCGTAGCAGAACATATTTCTATACAGAAATTATTGTATATAGCATAGCCTACGTGGCCCCGATTTAATCTTAGAATGGAGCTATTAATAGTAAATGTCATTCATGCTTTTATAAACAGTGCAAATAACGCTTTATAATGAGATATTTATTCAGAAATTTTACTTTGCCTCCCGTTTTTTTTCGGAATTGAAAATGATTCGAATGAGTCTGGAATCGGCTCTTGGAATCGACTCCAAAAACAGGAATCGGAGTCGACTCCCACATTTATGGAATCAAAATTTTTCGTTTACACAACGAGTAGCCTAAAATTATGCCTGCAAAAGTAATTATAACTTTTATTCGTGGTTTTGAGGAACCTGTATTTTGCTAAAAAAAATGAAATAAATAGTTCCAAAAATTAATTTTCGTTCATTAATCTAGGATAATGTATCCGACAATATATCCTTTTCTTCAGGCAGTAGCTGAGGAGTCCTACTCGTGAAAAAAGCGCCAAGTTCCACAACAGACGAGCTTGTCAGATTGTTTACATTTAATACGAAACTGTGTACTCTGTATAGTTCCTGCTGGAAGCAAAAATGTAATGAATCCATAATAAGACTCAGTAGGTAAGGCTTACATTTTTTTGTAATGTAACTCAGAAATACTCTTGCAGAAATGAGCCGGCGCGTGCGAGATTGTGTGGGATGGGCGGCTAGTCAGTTAGCCATACTGCTATAAACGCATTTCCATTCAAAAGAACGACCTATGACCAAACCGCAAGCTTTGATACGATATGTTGTGAATATTTAACATCCACCGATTAAATGTACTTAAAAAGTATATCAAAGTCATATTCGTAGCAGAACATATTTCTAGGGTGCATCTGAGATCAAGGCTTTCACGCGCTTCATGGCTGATTTTGGCGCGGGTGTGAAGGATCGTTTCTGCTGCTCGTTTTAGTGTATATGTTTTATCTTGACATTTGCTGATGTTTCTCTTTCATTTTGAATAGTGAATGGTTAAAATGCCCGGGCTGCAGAGTGAATGTGCTGTGGTGGCTGCAGCAGGCAGTCCTGTGAAGAAAAGCAAACTCTCTCTGAAGTTCTTCCAGAAGAAGGAAACCAAACGAGCCCTGGACTTCTCAGAGACCCCCGCAGAGGAGACCAGTGTAGCTGAACCAGAAGAGACAACAAAGTATGCAATTATTAATGATCATATACAGATCATTTTGAAGATGTTATCACAATAATCTACTTTCCTCATTGTTTCTCTCTCCAAGTCATGACCAGGTTGTGCCGATGACATGCCTTTCATCTTCTCTAACCTGTGAGAAGCAAGAGAGCCTCGTCCCTTTCGTTGGACTTAATAATTTAGGGAACACCTGCTATTTGAACAGCATCCTTCAGGTATGTGCCTTGCTATCAGTTAATGTATTATCGATGTCACTCTGTTCTTTATAACTGCATGTTGTTGTTACAGTGGGTTGGGTCCCTTTAAATGTAAGTTCAACGTTTTTGTCTTTCTTACAAATTTCAGGTCTTATATTACTGCCCTGGTTTTAAAGAGGCCATCAAATCTTTGTGTAATTTGGCTAAACTGGAAGACAATCCACAAGAAGATGGTGCCAAAAATGAGGTTTGCCTTAATTTTACTTTCAAGAGAGATATTCCTTTGCATGGAGCTCTCCAGATTGTGACAGGGGTTTTTGAACTTATGAGAAAAAATAAGATCTGTGGTATGGCTGGGCAATATGGCCAAAATTGTTATTACGATAATCTTTTTCATATTGTTCGATATCGATATTTATCACAATATACATTTACACATTGCACTTTTTTTATTTCAAAGTTGACGGAAGAAAAGAAGAACAAATAAATTCTAAACAGTCAACAAAACTGCACAGGGGTCTAATGCGGCCAAAGCAGTGGGGTCTGCGGGATCTTTTACCAATTTTACAGTTTATCAATTGGAAATGAATGTTAAAGGATCATCTGTTTGTTCTGAAGCAAAATGACAGCAGTCCAGTATTTGTTGGAATATTTTTACATTAAAATGAAATCATCTTTAGATTCAGATACCCAAGTATGGGCATAGAAGCCCTTGTAACTGTGGAATGATGCTGAATGTGGGTTCAGGGGTGTCCCGAGAGAAAATTTAGAAAGCGTTTTAAAAAAAAATAATTTTTTTTTAAAATATTTTCATTAAAGTGAGAGACTAGGCTACCAACTAGTAATTTTAGTCTTTCCTTATCCATTCCAGACATCTAATTAATTTTCACAAAATTAGAACAGAAATCGATTTGTTTATTAGTACAGGCTCGTAACATGAGGATTAATAAAGATACATTTAGAAGGGAAAAACGTTATGGTCTAAAAGGTGCTTTTGAAACCACGTTAACTCATGCGGCGCTTCATGTTTACACACATGCAGGAAAAAGAGGCAACGCGTGTGGAGCGGGACAGGGCAGAAATGATTCAAGATTACAGCACAGAAAGATCAGCGCTGTTGTTCTGTTGCGCTCTTCTCTAGAGACGATGAGAGATTGCAACAGTTGTCATGAAGTCTTGCGGTGCGGATGGAATCAATCTGGTATCCAACGTAGCCTAATTGTTAGCAAGGCAGCTAGCATTAGCAAGTTCATCCAGTCTGACCCTGTGTTACCACTGGTGCATTTTGAGCGAAGCTGAGAGCATTTTCAATTCATTCCCATGAGAGCCGAGCGTCATGCTCGCAAGGTGGATCGTAGGATTGGCAGCGGTGTGGAGAAAGCTCTCTCCTAGCACTGTGAGAGCCTTTGAGCGGATTTCGTCTGCCCCAGTGGAAAAGCAGCCTGAGAAAGCCGAACTGCTTGTGTTTTAGCGACACGCAGTAAATATCGTAAATTCCTCAAAAGCTTATCGTGGATTTTCTTTATCGTGATATACAGTATCTCACAAAAGTGAGTACACCTCTCACATTTTTGTAAATATTTGATTATATCTTTTCATGTGACAACACTGAAGAAATGACACTTTGCTACAATGGAAAGTAGTGAGTGTACAGCTTGTATAACAGTGTAAATTTGCTGTCCCCTCAAAATAACTCAACACACAGCCATTAATGTGTAAACCGCTGGCAAAAAAATGTCCAAATTGGGCCCAATTAGCCTTTTTCCCTCCCCGGTGTTATGCAACTCGTTAGTGTTACAAGGTCTCAGGTGTAAATGGGGAGCAGGTGTGTTAAATTTGGTGTCATCATTCTCACACTCCCTCATACTGGTCACTGGAAGTTCAACATGGCACCTCATGGCAAAGACACTGACCCCTGACACTGAGCTGCAGCCCGGTGGCCAAGACCATACAGCGGTTTAACAGGACAGGTTTCACTCAGAACAGGCCTCGCCATGGTTGACCAAAGAAGTTGAGTGCATGTGCTCAGCTTCATATCCTGAGGTTGTCTGGATATGAAGACGTATGAGTGCTGCCAGCATTGCTGCAGAGGTTGAAGGGGTGGGGGGTCAGCCTGTCAGTGCTCAGACCATACGCCGCACACTGCATCAAATTGGTCTCCATGGCTGTCGTCCCAGAAGGAAGCCTCTTCTAAAGATGATGCACAAGAAAGCCCGCAAACAGTTTGCTGAAGACATGCAGACTAAGGACATGGATTACTGGAACCATGTCCTGTGGTCTGATGAGACCAAGATAAACTTGTTTGGTTCAAATGGTGTCAAGCGTGTGTGGCGGCAAACAGGTGAGGAGTACAAAGACAAGTGTGTCTTGCCTACATTCAAGCATGGTGGTGGGAGTGTCATGGTCTGGGGCTGCGTGAGTGCTGCTGGCACTGGGGAGCTACAGTTCATTGAGGGAACCATGAATGCCAACATTTACTGTGACATACTGAAGCAGAGCATGATCCCCTCCCTTCGGAGACTGGGCCGCAGGGCAGTATTCCAGCATGATAACGACCCCAAACACACCTCCAAGACGACCACTGCCTTGCTAAAGAAGCAGAGGGTGAAGGTGATGGACTGGCCAAGCATGTCTCTAGACCTAAACCCTATTGAGCATATGTGGGGCATCCTCAAACGGAAGGTGGAGGAGCACAAGGTCTCTAACATCCACCAGCTCTGTGATGTCGTCATGGAGGAGTGGAACAGGAATCCAGTGGCAACCTGTGAAGCTCTGGTGAACTCCATGCGCAAGAGTGTTAAAGCAGTGCTGGAAAATAATGGTGGCCACACAGAATATTGGCACTTTGGTCCCAATTTGGACATTTTCACTTAGGGGTGTTCTCACTTTTGTTGCCAGCGGTTTAGACATTAATGGTTGTGTGTTGAGTTATTTTGAGGGGACAGCAAATTTACACTGTTATACAAGCTATACACTCACTACTTTACATTGTAGCAAAGTGTTGTGTTGTCACATGAAAAGATATAATCAAATATTTACAAAAATGTGAGGGGTATACTCACTTTTGTGAGATACTGTATATCGATATCGTTTTATCGCCCGGCCCTAGTCTGTGGTAAACATTACTTGAAGATACGTGGATGTTTTTTTCTACAACAGTTTTCACACAGTTATACTTCAAACATGAATTTTAAAGCCATATTGAATAACAGTTTAAATCAGAAATGTGCATACTCCTTAGCCAAATACATTTAAACTCAGTTTTTTACAATTCCTGACATTAAATTGTAGAAAACAACGTGTCAACGTCAGTTAGGATCACTATTTTAAGAATGTGAAATGTTAGAATTATAGTAGAAAGTGATTTATTTCAGTTTTTATTTATTTCATCTTATTCCCAGTGGGTCAGAAGTTTACATGCACTTTGTTATTATTTGGTAGCATTGCCTTTAAATTGTTTAACTTGGGTCAAACAATTTGGGTAGACTTCCACAAGCTTCTCGCAACAAGTTGCTGGAATTTTCGGAGTCAGATTTGTAGGCCTCCTTGCTTGCATATGCTTTTTCAGCTCTGCCCACAAATATTCTATCAGATTGAAGTCATTGTCCATTTTGAAGACCCATTTGCGACAAGCTTTAAATTCCTCTCTGATGTCTTGAGATTTTGCTTCAATGTATCCACATCATTTTCCTCCCTTATGATGCCATCTATTTTGTGAAGTGCACCAGTACTTCCTGCAGCAAAGCACCCCCACAACATGATGCGGCCACCCCCGTGCTTCATGATTGGGATGGTGTTCTTCGGCTTGCAAGCCTCACCCTTTTCCTCCAAACATAACAATGTCTTTATGGCCAAACCATTAAATTTTTGTTTCATCAGACCAGAGGATATTTCTTCAAAAAGAAAAATCTTTGTCCCCATGTCTACTTGCAAACTAGTCTGGCTTTTTTATGGTGGTTTTGGAGCAGTGGCTGCTTCTTTGCTGAGCAGCCTTTCATGTCGATATAGGACACGTTTTACTGTGGATATAGATACTTGTCTAACTGTTTCCTCCAGCATCTTCATAAGGTGCTGTGCTGTTTTTCTGGGATTGATTTGCAGTTTTCAAACAATTACATTAATCTCTAGGATACAGAATGCTTCTCCTTGAGCGGTATGATAGCTGCGTGGTCCCATGGTGTTTATACTTGCGTACTATTGTTTATACAGACGAACGTGGTACCTTTAGGCGTTTTTTTCCCAAGGTCTTGGCTGATTTCTTTTGATTTTCCCATGATGTCAAGCCAAGACGCACTGTGTTTGAAGGTAGGCCTTAAAACACATCCACAGGTACACCTCCAATTCAGTCCAATTAGCCTATCCGAAGCTAATTGCCTAAAGGCTTGACATTTTCTGGAATTTTCCAAGCTGCATAAAGGTGCAGTTAACTTTTGACCCACTGAAATTGTGATATAGTTAATTAAAAGTGAAACAATCTGTCTGTAAACAATTGTTGGAAAAATGACTTGTCATGCACAAAGTTGATGTCCTAAACAACTTGCCAAAACTATAGTTTGCTAATATGAAATCTGTAGCATGGTTAAAAAATGTGTTTTAATGACTCAACCTAAGTGGATGTAAACTTCTGAATTCAACATAACATACTTTTCTTAAAACATGCAGTGGCTTAAAAATTCACATCTGAGTTATGACTGTATGTAATTTATATTGTAGAGCAAAACATCCATGTATCATCAAGTAATGTTTACCACAGAATGTATTTTTCTCATAAGTATAAAAACCCCTTCCGGGTTCACAAACAAATTTAAAAAAACACAATACAGGATTAAAGCATTACTCCTTCCTAGCAGCTTTTGTAGCCAATTTTGATCAAGGATATATTTAAATGTCCAGAATAGTGTCTCAATGATTTAGTTGTTTTATATTAAGCTTGGCATGTTTTTATTTTATCAGGGGGACTTTAGTGAGGACACCCTACCTGTTCACATGGAGCTGCTAGGCAGTTTCCACAGCCTCATCTCCTCTGTGGAGCTGCTTCAGTCCAGCTTCCTGTTTAACCCAGAAAAATACAATGATGGAGAGCTTGCCACACCACCCCGCAGACTGCTTGACACACTCAGGTAATACTGCAGATTATAGTGTTGCCTATCAACATTAAAATAAAATATTACTCAGTTAAATTGATTATCACAAATGTCTGCATAAGGTATTTACAATTTTTGGATGTTATATACAGATATCTCAACACATGAGTGTTCAGTTGCTTAAAACGCCAAACAAAGCATTTGATTTGATGTAAGTAGTATTCAGGAAAAAGTCAGCCTAAACCTGCTTTACTTCCCTCTACAGGCAGCTCAATCCTATGTACGAGGGCTATATGCAGCACGATGCACAGGAGGTATTGCAGTGTATTCTTGCAAACATACAAGAGGCCTGTGACACTATTAAAAAAGAGCAAAAAGGCAACCAAAAGGACACTGCAATAAGTAATGGAACAGGCGAGTCCTCCCTCGAGGAGGATGGGAGCTCTGACGGTCAGCTGAGTGTAAAAAGAAAGAGCGACACTGAAGCAGGTAATGCAAAGAAGAAGCCGAAATCTCAGAGCAAGTCCAAGAAAAATGATGAAAACGTGCCTATGACCCGCTCAAAGAGAAAGTCTTTCAGTGATATAACCACAGAGAGTTCTGTTATGGACCAGAAGAATGGAGATGAAGAATGGGAGAAGGAGAGAGGGAGCACAACAGCGGAAGAGAAGAATGACTGTCCCCCCAAAGAGGTGGGCAAGAGGATGAGAAGAGGGAAGCTGAGCTGGTTGAAGCCATCAGGGAAGCAGCCTAGCATCTTCTCAAAGTTCTGCAGCATGGGACGAATAAGCTCACATGTTGGAGGGAGAGGAGATACCAAGGAGAAATCAGACTGTAGTACCCAAGCGAAGCAGGAAGAGGACATGCATGAAAATGAAAGCAAAACTCAAGATGCTAAACAGAGTCCGGTAAAGAATGAAGGTAAATATCAGTCAAAACCATGTAGTGTAATGTTATGTCCTAGTTGGCGTCTATGAATATAATAAACATTTCAACCATGAATATGAAATTGCTTACATTTAGAAAAACATAATAAAAAAATATTAAACTGATAAATAAACTAAGAAATAGAAGTAAGGACTTGACAAGTGTATCCTGTCATGCCATTGCTGCCCATGTTTTGAAGAGCTGCCTGGAAATTTTGCAACTAACTTAACTTTTTGGTAGCAAAGCAGTTATAATCCCAAATAGTAGTAATAGAAATGGTAAAATCTTGTCTAATTAGAGCATTCAGGCTTGGATGTGCTGAAGTGGATGTTCCAGGGTCAGCTGGTGCTGCGGACACGCTGCCTGGAATGTGAGTGTTACACAGAGAGAAGGGAGGACTTTCAAGACATCAGTGTGCCTGTGCAAGAAGATGAGACCAGCTGCTCTGACCCCAGTTCTGAGAGTGAGTACATTAATTTTGACACAAAAATATTATTCAAGTAAGATAGAAACTGATTAACTGGTTGCTGTACTTCAGTTTCTCCAGATCCAAAGCCTGAGCTAAAGACTCTAAAGTGGGCCATTTCTCAGTTTGCATCTGTGGAGCGGATTGTGGGTGAAGATAAATATTTCTGTGAGACCTGTCATCACTACACAGAAGCTGAGAGAAGTCTTCTGTTTGACAAAACCCCAGAGGTTGTCACAATCCACCTGAAATGCTTTGCTGCCAATGGTTCCGAGTATGTCCTTTCTTGATTTTGGTGCTCAATTCATCCATTCAATTTAATGAAAATGTGTCAATTTCACCCCAAAAACTAAGAGGAAAAAAAAAAATATTTTAGTGGTTTAATCCATGTCTTATGAAGTGATATGATTGATTTTAGAAAAACGGACCAAATTGTAACTCCTTTTTCACTAGAAATCTTAACATCTGTTGTCTCCTTGGCATGATCATGATTTCGATGACAAGCTCGATTACACTTCCTAGCATTTCACGCATGTACAGAATGTGTGTGCATGCGCAGCACGTGAGGAAGTCATGATTGTGCTAAGGAGTCTGCAGATGTCAAGATTTCTAGTGAAAAGGGAGTTTCATTTGGTTTGTTTCTCACCTAAAACCGATTGTATCGTTTCAGAAGACACGCCGTTGCATTATTTTTGGCGCTTGACAGCGTTAAGTATCTCCTATTGACAGTGAACTATTCCTTTTAAAGGTCCCAAAATATAATCCATTAAGGAAAATATAATTACATATTCTTGGTTTTAGGGGGAAATTTGTTGGAAGAAGTTTTGTAAGACTCACTCAAATACTTTTTAAATTAGTTGAATTAAACCAGTTTCAAATTGACATTACCATTACTTTGCTTGTTTCAGTCTAATAAATGTATTTATATCGAGTTATTTAAGTACAGTGAGCAGCTCGTCTAACATCATTTTAATTCTTTACTCCAACAGGATGGACCCTTATGCTGGGCTTTCCAAGGTGAACACCCCTCTGCAGACCCCTCTTAGACTTTCTCTGCATGAGTGGTGCACTCAGCCTGATGCTCTAGAACACAGCCATCACTACGAGCTCTTCGCTGTGGTCATGCACAGTGGAGTAACCATCAGCAGTGGGCATTACACCACGTACATCCGTATGATGGATCTCTGTCACACCAATCTCAAGCCTCAGTCTCAGAATGAAGAGCAAGACAGAGAGGATATAAAACAGAAGAAAGAGGAGGTACCTCAAACAGATTACGATGATGGGGAGGTGTCTTTCAGCTTGAGTGGCAGGGGGAAAAATGTGCCCAAAAGGGCCAGCATAACAAGCAAAGCAGGAGGCAAGAGGTGCTCTGAGGGTGTAGGCCTATTAGGAGGACAAAGGAGCATCACCAGTTATGAGCTAGCCAACAGCAAGCAGACCAATACTGAGAAGCCTACCAGTTTGGCCAGCTGTGTCTCTGGTACACCGCTTCAAAGCGTTGGAGTGAAGAAAGAGGCCGGGGAAGAGAGTGGTGATGCTATGAGCGATGGGACTCAGATAAATGCTAACCTTGCTCTGCAAAACCTTTTGGACTTTGAAGGAAAGTGGATGCTGTTTGATGATTCAGAAGTAAGACTCTTTGAAGAAGAGGACTTCCTGCGAGCCTGTTCCCCAGAGACGTGCTCCACCTCTACGCCCTATTTGCTTTTCTACAAGAGAGTCTCCCAGTAAAAACAGGGCATTGGATATCGACATAAACTGTGGTATTACACTGGTCCACTCAGTAATTAAGTTTTACTGTTGAGGAATGGACAATAGAGTATGTTTGCAGGTCTTTTGAAAAGCAAGTCAGGATATTTGTTAAAAGTTACACAGGCTTGTCTTACAAGTGTCAGTCAGTGAAAAGCCTATGAAAAACGTTTGAGGCCATGAAATTTGTTGCCATCGTTTATACAAGTATAATTTTTATGTGTCTTACTATTTTTGTACTTTGATCTTTCCTTTTGAGTGAACCTCAAGCAAATGCACCTTGGCACTTACCGTAGTGCATGTGACCAATTTTTTCTGTACTTTCAACTATTCCCATCAAATGCTTTGATAAATGACACACTGTTTATATACATTTTTTTAAAAGCCCAATTATTCCTGCTTGTTTGGTTTTGTCTCTTAAGAATGAGTTATCATTTTGTTGTCCCTTTTATGGAGAAAATTAATAATACCTTGCAAACCCAAAGTCGACTCAGTAGTCACTTAATTTTTGATACAAGAGACAAACAGTGTGTTAAGTTTTCTACTGCAGTAATTAACTAGGATGTGTCTTGCACACAGAGAATGGAATTTAGTTTGAAAGGTGGTCAAAGTACAGAATGTATAAATTGCCTATATTTGACCACAGGAAAAAAAAAAAAAAACTGTTTTATAGTTTCTATTAACCATACCTCATTCCAGTCTAAAAAGCTTTGTCCTTTTTCTATGTTGTGAGCAGGCCTGGCTTTCTGCCATTACAATTAGATTTTAAGCCACTGTATCTATGAGCAATACATAAAACATTCTTGCAATTCATGGAAAATGTCTATTACTACATGGCATTGTATATTTGAGGGAGGGAGGGATATGTATGCATTTTTTTATTTTCTGGCTATGTTGATTCATATTTACCATATTAAATCAACAGAATATAAAAATGTATTTTGGTGCACAATTTCTTTACACCACACACTGCACACCACAATGGCTATTATTAGAGTATTTATTTTGTAAAATATTTAAAGTAAACAAAAAGGTACATAATGCTGAAATGTAATTTTTTTTTTTTTAGTTTCTGTTTAAATTAAACAAACTATAAATGTGTACCATGGCTTAAAAATGCACTGGGATGAAGAAAAAAAAAAACTGCACATAGGAAAATGGAATACAAATTTGACAAATTATTTGCTCACACTGGTTCTCATGATCACGTAACAGGCCATTTTGTAAAATAATACAAATTTGTAATGATGTACCAAACTTCTAGACACTTAGCTTTATTACTTTAAGGCAGAAACACTGATATATACAAATAAATAAAATTGTATTTGTCCTTTTTTATTCTTCGTCTTCACATGTCTAGCTTGCGAAGGCTCATTCTGCTAAAAGAGTCTCTGAAAGAAAAGAAAAAAAACTTAAACATCATGCAATAAGGAGTGGAAATGAGTCTAGAGGGAAAAAGGTTCATGGCAATCAAAAATTTGACAAAAAAGCTTGTCCAACAACTTAGCTACCTTGTCAAGCTGTCCTTTTGCTGCTGGGGAAAACAAGATATTTCAGTATATTCAAGAACACTTGCCAAAAGCTTTTTGGACTATCTATCATAACATTCCATTCTGAGTCCATTTGATATTATTGTAATTGAGATAGGAATATTTCATTTAATATTTTTACAATTACAATTTTTATTAGATATAGAATACTTACAAAGATATACAATTCCTATTACTACTATAGTTAGTTTATGTAGAGAAACGACTTGATAATCAGTTTCCAGAGGAAGCTAGTTTAACAAAAACTTGACAGGGTGACATCTACTGGATCTAAATCTAAAGTATTTAAGCATCATTCAAATAATGATCACAAAAAATCAGAAAATAAAGATTTTTTCCCAGGTCTCAAACCAAAGTTGTTTGAAAAGTCAGCCTTAAATGTGTCTCGGTTACATCTTAAATTTACTTTTTAATCTGATAAGTATCACTTAGGTAACCATTGACACTTCATGTGGCAAGTTTACAGCTGAATTGCAATTTTTTCCCCCCAAATCACACTGAACATAATACTGGAGTGCATTCTCAACACAGATTTTGACACCATTATTGCCGTCTTACCTGTGTGAGTTGACCTGTAACACAGGTTTGTAAAGCTGTGGGATCTTCCTGTTAATGAGAGGTTGCAGAGCTTCTTTTAGCCTATGGTAGTTCCTCTCCAGCTCCCTCTGATACTCTTTCTGGTCTGGTCCAATCAGACTCTTATTTTTACGAAGGGCATCTTCACATCTGGGGTCATCATGAAAGGTTAGATGTTATTAAATTGTATTAAGACAATTTCAAAATTAAAATGTCCATTTTATTTCATTGTGTATACAACAGATCATTGTTTAACAGTGGCTGTGTTTATATGGACTACAATAATCTGAATATTTTTAGGACAATAGGTCTAATTACAGTGTATATACAGCATTTATCAATACTGTGTCATGTCTTTGGGGCCAACAGCTGGATTACTGTAGTCCATGAGAATGTAGTGTCAGAGCATCTGGAATCTAACCTCTTGGTGAAGTCTTTGAAGCAAAGTCGTAGTTTATTGTGGTGTCTGTAGAGTTTAGGGTCACTTGGGATCTCAGACAGAAAAACCTGGGCCACCTCAAGAGGGCCCTGAAGAGGGATATACAATACATGCACTGGTTAGGAACGGTAATCAAACAGTACTCTCTGGACTACTGACTCATCCATCTGGTTGTTTACATAGATATTTGGTAGCCAAAAACAAGCATAACTAGAAAAAAAAAAACTCTAGACCAGTGTTTTCCAAACTTTAAAACGTGTAGGTCCCCCTCGTGCCACCAAAACAGCTCTGACACGTCGAGGCATGGATTTTACAAGACTTCTGAAGGTGCCCTGTGGTATCTGGAACCGAAACGTTAGCAGCAGATCCTTTAAGACCTGTAAGTTGCGAGGTGGTGCCTCCATGGATCGGACTTGTTGGCCCAGCACATCCCATAGATGCTCAATCAGATGGAGATCTGGGGAATTTGAAGGCCAGAGCAACACCTTGAACTCTTTGTCATGTTCCTCAAACCATTCCTGAACAATTTTTGCAGTGTGGCAAGGCGCATTATCCTGTTGAAAGAGGCCACTGCCATCAGGGAATATCGTTGCCATGAAGGGGTTCACGTGGTCTGCAACAATCTTTAGGTAGGTGGTACGTGTCAAATTAACATCCACATGAATGCCAATTCCCAAGGTTACCCAGCAGAACATTGCCCAGAGCATCAAAATGCTTCCGCCGGCCTGCCTTCTTCCCATAGTGCATCCTGCTGCTATCTCTTCCCCATGTAAATGACACGCACGCACCAGGCCGTCCACATGATCTAAAAGAAAACGTGATTCATCAGACCAGGCCACCTTCTTCCATTGCTCCATTGTCCAGTTCTGACGCTCATGTGTCCATTATAGGTGCTTTCAGCGGTGGACAGGATGGGCACTCTGTCTGTATGGCTACGCAGCCCCATAATGTGTGTTCTGACACCTTTCTACCATGGCCAGCATTACGTTTTTCAGCAATTTGTGCTACAGAAGCTCTTCTGAGGGATCGGACCAGACGGGCTAGCTTTTGCTCCCCACATGCATCAATGAGCCTTGGACGCCCATGACCCTGTCACAGGTTCACTGGTTGTCCTACCTTGGACAACTTTTGGTAGGTACTATCCACTGCATACTGGGAACACCCCACAAGACCTGCTGTTATGGAGATGCTCTGACCCAGTCGTATAGCCATCACAATTTCCTGCTTCCAACACATGAAATTCAAGAACTGACCATTTATTTGCTGCCTAATATATCCCATCCCTAAACAGTTGCCATTGTAACAAGATAATTGAGAGTTATTCACTTCACCGGTTTTAATGTTGTGGCTGATCAGTGTATATACACTCAGAGGCCACTTTATTAGGTACACCTGTACATCTACTTATTCATGCATTTATCTAATCAGCCAATAGTGTGGCAGAAGTGTAATGTATAAAATCATACAGATATGGGTCAGGAGCTTCAGGTAATGTTCACATCAACCATCAGAATGGGGCATGATTGTTGGTGCCAGACGGGCTGGTTTGAGTATTTCTGTAACTGCTGAGCTCCTGAGAATTTCATGCACAACAGTCTCTAGAGTGTATAGTGAATGGTATGAAAAACAAAAAACATCCAGTGAGTGGCAGTTCTGCGGATGGAAACGCCTTTTTGATGAGAGAAATCAAATGAGAATGGCCAGACTAGTTCCAGCTGACAGAAAGGCTATAGTAGCTCAAAAAAACAATTGCAGTGATAATATAATTGATGATAGTATAATAGCATCTCAGAATGCACAACATGTTGAACCTTGAGGCGGATGGGCTACAACAGCAAAAGACCACATTGGGTTCCACTTCTGTGAGCCAAGAAAAGGAGGCTAAAGTGGGCCAACCATTTGTGTACCTCAGCAGAAATCCACATTTGTCAGACCAGGTGATGTTTTCCAATCATCTACTGTCCAGTTTTGGTGAGCCTGTGCCACTGCAGACTCAGTTTCCTGTTCTAAGCTGACAGGAGTGGTATCCGGAGGGGTCTTCTGCTGCTGTAGCCCATCCACCTCAATGTTCGATGTGTTGTACAGTCTGAATAATCCGAAATTTTCTGCATAGCACTGTTGAAATGCGTATTTATTTGGGTAACTGTCCAATTGAACCAGTCTGGCCATTCTCCTCTGAAGTCATTAACAAGCCATTTTCGCCCACAGAACTGCCGCTCGCTGGATGTTTTTTGTACCATTCTCTTTACACTATAGAGACTATTGCATGGGAAAATCCCAGGAGATCAGCTGTTACAGATATACTCAAACCAGCCCGTGTGACACCAACAATCATGCCATGGCCGAAATCACTGAGATCACATTTTTTCCACATTCTGATGGTTGATGTGAACATTAACTGAAGCTCCTGACATATATCTTCATGATTTGAGTATTTTTGTAACTGCTGATCTACTGGGATGTTGACACAACAGTCCCTAGAGTTTTCTCTGAATGGTGCCAAAAACAAAAAATACATCCAGTAAATGGAAATTCTGTAGATAGAAACGCTTTGATGATGAGAGAGGTCAATGCAGAATGGCCAGACTGGTTCAGGCTGACAGAAAGGCTACAGTAACTCAGTTAACCACTCTGTACAATTGTAGTGAGCAGAATAGAATATCAGAATGCACAACATGTCGAACCTTGAAGTGGATGGGCTACAACAGCAAAAGACCATGTCGGGTTCTAATTCTGTCAGCCAAGAACAGAAGGCTTAGGCTGCAGTGGGAACAGACTTATCAAAACTGGACAGATTTCTGCTGAGGAACACAGATTGTAGGTCCACTTCAGCCTCAGCTTAATTAAAGAGACATTATCAATGACAAATGGATTGTGTGGATCTCGTCATTTGACCCACATTACACGGAACGGGTCAAACCAAACTTTTACACTCGGCACGCAAAAAAAAGATCTCCGTGATAAATTTTGCATATTAAAAGATCGATTATGTGATTTTAAGAATGGATATCGAAATTGTTCAAATGAAGATCGCAATTAATCTGAAAATCTATATTTTTATCCAGCCCTAATACCTATGAATACATTGGTTGGGAATCACTGCTATAGACCCTAAGATAATATGATATAACATTAGGGCTGGTGCTGCTTTAGGCACAGACCGAATTGCCTCTAAACAATCGAGTATCGAAAAATATCTTGTCATTCGGTACCAAACTTCCATACCTAATGGGTTCATCTCGTCAACGTCAGTGATAAGCATGTAGTATGCTAGATGTGCCCAAACCTGGTGATGGTGATTGGCTGTGTTTATGCATCAAGGAAAAACACTAGTATCAGAAAATGGTTTGAGGTCCAGGGCTGAGAAAGAATGTTATAAGTAACATTGCTAACAGTATTCTAAATTACAGAGAAATACTAAACCGTAATAATGAGCCTTTAAAATATAATTTAACAAGCGCACAAAGCGAGCCGCAGCAACACAGGGAAAAGCGGTAATGATTCTGAATGTGTCGGAAAAACCAGCAAGAGACTGTCTGAACATTGTGTTAATTTAGAGAGAGAAATGCACATTCAGGTTGAGCCGATCAATGATGGTCAGAGTGATCAACAATAGCTGATGCGTTTTTCCATGTATTCTATTATTATTATTAGACTATTATTATTATCAAATTAATATTACAAATAATTTGCCCACAGACACCCGTTTGAAGAAAAACTCTTTATTATATTATTAAGTACAGATTACAGAAAAGCTACGTATGGGCATGTATGACGCGCCTAGGCATGCGGTCTTATGGAACACATGCATCTAAGGATCACACACTTTGTTTCTGCCTTCAGATTTTTATTTATTTTTATGAGAACTGCAAATGACTGAGTTCAGTTCACTTTATTTCCACAGAACAGTTTATTGTGAACGCAACTCTGCAGCCTGTAAAATAATACAAACTATATAAAATAATACAAAATGTATAAAATATTACAAAAACACGTCCACCTCGAACCATGATTTATATTTCAGTGATTATTATCATCATTATAATTATTATTTTTTACATTTATAATTGTTTGTATGTCTCATTTGTGTAAGTCATTTTCCTCCTGCATGTTTAGATGGATTCTTGCTTGATGGTAAATGGAAAGGTGGTTATTTTCATCACTTTATTATTTATTTATTTGCTTGCTTGCTTTTTCATTTGGAGTGCAATTAGAATTTTACATTTATTTGATTTAAGTTTTTTATTTTAAATAATTTAATTGTCAATGCAAAATCAATAAAGCAAGACTATTCACTGATCCCTCAGCCCTGAGGTTTCCGATATAATTGGATATATATTGTGAAAGAGGAAACAAAATTAATTTATTCACACACGTTATATTTTCCTGGATAAAGAAATACCAGATGGGTAGAGAATGCACAGGTGAAGCTTCTTTGCCAGAGAGATGTTCACAACTGTTGTAAATCCATCTTTCAAAAGTTGAACAACACATTTAAATTATTATTTTTTTTTCCAGTTTCATTTGAACTTTTAGTTAAAATAATAAAAAAATAATGTTCAAAAGTTTGAAATCAAGGTGTCTTTATTGTGTAAGCTTAACCCTAACCACGTTTACCGAAAATTATCCCATAGTACCACCTAGCATACAACCAGCGCTAATACCAGTGTTCGTCGTTTTCCTGCAAAGTATCGGAAAAATTATCGCTTAGGAACCGTCAAGATATCGGTATAGTTATCAAATTTTTTTTAATTATATCCAGCCCTTTATAACATAAGTATTACAAGTGGAAATGCCCAATTATTCACCTGGTTAACAGTAGTGCCAACAGACCCCTGCAGAACCATCTGCAGCATTTTGGCATCCGATGGGTCCTGGTGAGTTGCAAAGGCCAACTCTTGAGTCTTCTTTTGCATATCTTCAATAGCTACTTCAATAGGTGTGGAGATGATCTGAACATTGCACAGAAGTACAGTTAAAGAATGTGTCACTTTAATCTATTTAAATAATCTCTGAATAGTTTTTCCATATAATAGTATTTCAAAGGCTTGGACACATAAATCCATGTTTCTGATTATTTAAAACATAATAGATCCAAAAGGTAATGTTTAAATGCTTGAAATGTTTTTTTTTTAATAGTTTTATAGACAAATATAAATAATTCCTATTATAATATAACTCTCTCTCTCTCTCTCTCTCTCTCTCTCTCTCTATATATATATATATATATATATATATATATATATAAAGTGGATAATACTAATGACAAAGAATAAGTACTGGTGTTTCCAAACTTTTGACAGGCAGTGAAATTTTTTTAGAATGTGTGGTTGTGCTACCTCCTCTTTGTGGATGATGTTGATGCGGGTCTTGATATAGGGGAAGGCGTGGGAGGTAGTGAGGATGGTCTTTCGTTTAAACTGTTCGTGCAGGTCACCGTGAGCTCTTCCATCGAGTGTGAATGGCGTGCAGTAGACGAAGCGTCGCAGGTTGTAGTTCTTATCAAAATACGTGATGCGGTCCTTCATTTCATAAGTGTCGAAGTATGGTTCAACATATGTAATCTGAATAAAGGCCTGTATCAGAGAGAATGCAAAATGTTATTCTCTGTGTTCAGTATTATTGTATCATTTCAAGACAATGAATACTGTTACTAAAATGCCTTTAAGGTCACATAAGTTAAGGGCCATTGTGATAAAAAAGTACCTTATTTGGGTCCAATTTACACTTGTCGACTGGATTAGAGTCTTTAATGACTTCCACTTGATCCTCACCAAACCTTTCACCATAGAAACTCTGGAATTTAGACAAGACAGAATTATGGCATTTGTAAAGAAAATGCGTGTTGTCTCTCTCACACACACCCATGCACACACAATTAAAAACTATTCACTGTGTTGTACCTCAAGCCGATGCGAGATTTCTGCCAGTTTAGTGATAGCTGGCTCTTTGTACACATACTCCTGTTCATCCAAGTCACCAAACTTAGAACCATAAAATCCAACTCTGAAATAGGTGCCAAACATTCGCTTTCCATTCTGGAAGAAACAATTTTTAAATCAATTAAAAATCTGCCATCAATTAAATCTAGCACTTCAAAATACAGAGTGACACTAGAAAAAACAAATCCTGTTGATACTCTGTGTTGACATAAGCCATGGATCTGCATTCTATAAAAAATAAATGTTTACTCTTAAGGAAAAGTAAAGTGCAATGAGACAAGTACAACATTTTCTCTTGGCAGCAACTTATCAAGTGACAACGGTAATGTACACATTGTCTGGTACATGTTTACATGTATAACCTGCATTCAACACTGAACATGTGAATAGTGAAGCATTGAAAAGTTAAATTGATGAAAACAGATGTAACACATTTACAAACACATGTACATTATCATCTGTATAGTATAAGCTTCAACGTCTACACATAATTGAGTGAAAAAAAAAACAGTAGCAAATAAAGACTCGATGGACTGGCATCATACCAGCCTAATTCCAGTCTAAGTATCCAGTCTTTTACCACAACACTTTTTGATATACAGCTCTGGAAAAAATTAAGAGACGACTGCAAAATTATCAGTTTCTCTGATTTCTATTTATAGGTATGTGTTTGTGTAAAATTAAAATTTTTGTTTTATTCTATTAAGTGCTGACAACATTTCTCCCAAATTCCAAATAAAAATATTTTCGAGAATTTATTTGCACCCCAAAATCATCACCAATCCTCCACCAAATTTCACAGTAGGTGCGAGACACTGTGGCTTTAAGGCCTCTCCAGGTCTCCGTCTAACCATTAGATTATCATGTGGAGGATCAGTGATGATCTGGGGGTGCTTCATAAAGGCTGGAACCGGGCAGATTCATCTTTGGGAAGGACACATGAATAAAGCCACATACGAGGTTATCCTGGAAGACAACTTGCTTCCTTCTGCTCTGACAATGTTCCCCAACTCTGAGGATTGGTTTTTCCAACAGGACAATGCTCCATGCCACACAGCCAGGTCAATCAAGATGTGGCTCAAGACCCTGTCATAGCCAGCCCAATCTTCAGACCTGAACCCCATTGAAAACCTCTGGAATGTGATCAAGAGGAAGATGGATGGCCACAAGCCATCAAACAAAGCTGAGCTGCTTTAATTTTTGTGCCAGGAGTGGCATAATTTCGCCCAACAGCAATGTGAAAGACTGGTAGAGAGCATGCCAAGATGCATGAAAGTGAATGGAAATCAGGGTTATTCCACTAAATATTGCTCTCTGAACTCATTCTAAGTCAAAACATTAGTACTGTGTTGTTTAAAAATGAATATGAACTTGTTTTCTTTGCATGTCTGAAAACACTGCATCTTTTTATGTTATTTTGACCAGTTGTCATTTTCTTCAAATACAGTAAATGCTATAAATGACAATATATTTTTATTTGGGAGAAATTTTGTCAGTATTTGATAGAATAAAACAAAATTGTAATTTTACTCAAACATACCAATAAATAGTACATCCAGAGAAACTGATAATTTTGCAGTGGTCTCTTAATTTCATTCCAGAGCTGTATATTCACCAACACATTTGATTGTGATCCTATGGTTACCCATTTGATTTTTTCCTATTTGTATGTTCACACGGTTTGAGTGCATGATTCTTCACTTTTGCCAAAAAGAAAAAAAAGAAAAGAATTATTGTCTTTGTTATTTAAAGAAAGTTGTGGTTGAAAAGTAAGCATCTCCACATAAGACACAAAACCTAATTGAAAAAACATGATAGTTTTAGCCAAGTTTGAGAATAGTGGTGCAAGAGGCAGTTTTGAACATGGTGGGACATTTCCCAGAGAAATGTATTAGCAAAGATAGACATAGCAAGACCGGAGAAAATCTGATGTCCTTAAACAGTAAGTCAACAATTGTTCTCAGAAGAAGAGAGAGACAGCAGAGCCAAAGAGATTATTTAGTTTGTAGCATCGGGAGAGTGTGCATGTGCCACTGTAGCCTATGTATACAGAATGCCATATCGGAATAGTAGAAAAATTAGTATGTACTGAGGCGGACTTTGAAAGACAGCAAGTATAAAAAGTGGTGGGTGTTATATTTACAGGGTCAGGAACATGTCTGGGTGCTCTACATACAGAAAATGAAGTGTCAATAACGGGCAGGTGAGGGCTGAGCAAAAGCAGACCAACTATGGAGCAAATTCTCTGACTGCACTAATCAAATTATCTTGCTTACAACAGAGAACCTGAATGTGTTCATAATCCAGTCATCATTTTCAAAATTCCATGACAATTGGTTCTATTTTCAGGTTAGTTTCACCCCTAAAATACAATTATGCCATCATTTACTCTTCCTCAAGTTATTCCAAACCTGTAGTCATACAGGTTTAAACTCCTGAGACCAGAGTGTGACTGTGCATTTTTAATTTCCATTTTTGATTTGATTTTATCTGGCAGCACCTAATAAACATGCAGAAATAAATTAATAAAAATAAAATAGTTATTTATGGAATTTAAAGCAAATTGTTTACCTAAAAATGTAATGTATTGCAACATATGTGGACAGCGGGACTAAGTTGTGAAATCTTAAATACCAAGCTATAGAAAGTTTTTTTTAGCAAATAGTTTATGTTTCCACGAGTGTTCATGTTATTGAGAAGTTACAGATATTACATTAGAAATTAGCATAATTAATTCTGATTCAAAGTAATGGCCAGCATCATCTATTCACTGCCAACAATGTTAAAATAAAATAATACATTATAAATCTCTAAATATACTGATTTACAATGTCCCATGTCTGCCAAACATGTTGAGTGATCCAAACATCATCTGCAGCATGAAACTGAAGTTTTGGTTGGATTTTAGGAGTGAATGCACTTAGCTGCAAAGGAAAGATATAGGATGCTCCCATGCTCCCTATTTAGTGAATGACTAAACCTCCAGTGTGCTGTCTGTCAGTCCAAAATGCACCTTATATTCATCCTAACTAAATATAAAGCCTCTGAAAGCAACATTTTCAGCTTTCTCAATGTGATAAGGCACAGTAAACATAGGATTTCTAAGGAAACACACAATGAAGTACACATTGGTGTACACTGTGTTTAGCAGCATGGCGTTTCATAATAAATTGCTCAAATTAAAGAAAATGGCATATTGGATAAAACTAGAGACTCTAATCTTTTGACTCAAACAGGTTTCAATGTAAAAACTTAATTAGGTTTCTTACCAGATGTAGTTTTGCTAGAGTTTCTCCAAAAGACAAACTCCGCTGTGATCGGCACCCTGTTGTTTTGTCACATGACTTCGTATGTCAGAAGTTTAATCTTTTACTCAAAGCCCAGAGTCTTCTAAACTGAGATCAGTCGGTTTAAATATATTTAAATTATGTGTTGCATATAGCGAAGCCAAAAAAACAACAGGGTCGCACAAGGTTAAAACAACATGGATGAGTGTATTATAATTTTTGAGTAAACTATCCCTTTAATGAGTCATATATCTATCTCCTGAGAGACAAAAACATTAAATATATTGTCATTACACAAAACAGTTATCAGTCGTCTGAGAATGCTCAGCCCCAATCTGGTTCATTGCAATCGCTTTTCCAATCATAAAGCTACAGATTTAAACTCTAAAACTATAAACTTACCACAAGACACAATAATTAAAGTGGGAAGAGGAGGGGTCAGCAACCAGGGAAATAAAAAACAAGAGAACAGAACATATTTTAATCACGAAACCAGGAAACTCTTCGAAAGACTAACAAAACACACATACAGTACACACACAAAACAAACAGCAATACTACCAAACACCTCAAATCAATATTTTACAAAGAAAAAATAAAAACACACGCACACACACAAAGAATAAACCCAACAATAAACATGCAATGAGGAAAAAAAGTTAACTTCTGTATTAATGGACAGGTAAGAGACAGTGCATTTCTGGTATAAAGCTACAATAATGGGTCAAATATGAAGGTTTTGGTGAATCAGTGCCATGCAATATTCCACGTGAAAGTGAGATTAATCCTAGTTGACACAAACACTGGTACAAATGAGAACTCAGGGGTCGATTTAGTTTTAAATGAAACAATAGCTCAATTTCGAAAGAAAGTATGCTAAACGATGTCACTTGGAAGCAATGTTTTGAACTGAACACCACCATGACATGCCCTTTAGGAGAAAAAAAAAATATTAAGCTTAATGGCATATTCACCAGTAGGAACATTCTTGCCCTAATTCTATGTTTTTTATTCATTTTTCAGTTGATTTTGTATTGACTAGTCGCATGTCATTTACATTAATTGCACCCTGTGCATTTGAAACACTGGTGCAAATAAGAAATAAGGGGTCAGTTTAGTTTTAAATGAAACAACAGGTCATTATGAAAGAAAGTACGCTGAAAGACTTCATTTGGAGAACATATGATGTTTCGAACTAAAATCCACCATGAAATACCCATTTAGGAGAAGCAGCATCAAGATTTATGCTAGCATACTCTCCATTAACAACAATCCAGCCCAAATTAATTTAAGTTAATTTGGTTATTGCTGTCTACATGTCTCGCATAAATCGAACCCTGTGCTTTTGAGACATGCCAAGATGGCGTTGATGCCAGTGCTGATGAAAGAGAGAAATGGATGTGGAAGTGAAATGATGCATTCATGAATAAATCTGTCATTAGTGTCACACAGTGGCTCCCATGCATGGCCTGCCAAATTTGACAATGTTAACATTGCTTCTCAAGAAAGAGGGGAGAGAGTAAGATGAGCAGAGGAGGAGGGGCACTGCTGTCTACACACCACTGACAGCAGTCCCACAGAAAGAGAGATGAAGGAATGGACGAAGAAAATAAAATGTCCATTAAAAGGTTAATGGGTCAAATTCATAGCAAAGAGAGTCGTGATAAATGCCCACAGCTTGCACGTATGGGCTAAGCATTAACCATGAAGTTCAGCACCTACCTCCCAGCCTGTGCTCTGTATGACAGAGAGAATACAGCAAAAATCAAAATACGCAGGTCACAGTCACCCCCATTCAGAAGCCCTGACTGACTCACAAACTACAAAACACTGTGGGAAACACCGACACTTATTTCCCATAACTCATATTTATAGAGCGCAACAGTGCCTGCCCACTTTTTCAGCCTTCTTGGTACTTGAGGTATTTTCCCCATTCATTTCTTCCATAGGGATTTTTATTTTTTAATTTTTTAAATGTGCAATTAAAGAGTTTAAGACATGAACCAAAACAACCAGCTCTAAGCTGAATTACAATGTTATAAAGTTTTTTTTGAAGCAAAAGAGTATTCAAATGATTGGACAAAGATATAACGGTGTTAGACTTAAGATAAAAGTATAAGGTTGAATTAAAACAATGGAAAAATATAAAACTATTGATTTACAGTTGTTGATTAGAAGTACAAAAACAATATATATTAAGAAAGTTGCAAATATTCAAAATATGTACAAAAACATAAGTAGTTTGAAAATGTAGGGAGATTACGTCTTTCTTAGTGCTTTTTGGGAGAGGTTGGTCGCTGCAGGTGTTTTATCGCGACTCTGATTGGTGGATCTTCTTCTTCAGGATCATGGGTAGTGTGGTTTCCCACCTGGAATTCCACTATTAACCAAGATTTTTTTATTTTTAAGTTGAAATAACGTGGACTGATGGCTTCAAAAGTAACACTGTATATTCCATCGATTACCAACCTTGGAGCTCAATTATTTAATCGATGGAGAAAATAAAAGGGATTCTTATTTTCGGAGCTTGACTGTTGCGCTCTATTACTCCATGTAGACTTTTCATCACTACATACTGGCTTTAACTACTGCATGCAAGAATCTAAAGAAGTTGATAATAATATTTTTTGTAAAAGAAGATGGAAGTGATGCTTGTCTGTAGAAAAGTTGCCTTCACTATGCTAACGTCTTGCAAAGTGTTTGCTTATATGTTCTGAGATTTTTTTAGCACATTGCTATGTGGTTGCTAGGGTGTTATAAATGGTTGATTACTGAAATCAGAAGAGTCTACCCCCAAGTCTTCATGATATTGTAATATTCCCTAATTCATTGTCTATGAATTTTATTGTTTGTTTGTTTATTTTGTCTACCAGGGGAAAACTGAAATTGCAGCATGATTTCTTAGATTATCATGCGCCTCATGATTTGAGGTGGGAATCATGTCCGTAACATAAACAAGGCAAGACGAGTTACGTGCCAAAGCTTAGTGCTTCGGGATATTTTTTTTTTTAATATACCTAACATATAATGTCCCAGACATACCATCTTACTAAAAGAACAAAAATGTCTCTCTTGTTAGCATGTAAGAATCTCTTCTTAGATCTAAATGGCTTTTGTTGACTAAACCTTTGGTGAACTACACAACCTTCAGTAATGTATTTTTCATGTTGTCACATGTCTGTACACAAGTATAATGTTGCAAACTTTGTGAGACATGTCCATTCACATACGAATTGGCAGGTTGTTGCATTGTACTAATAGTGCAATAATACAAAGTCCTGTTGTCTTGCACCTGTTGCACATAGCACGCCGAAGCAGAGTAGGAGAAGCACTTTTTTTTTCTTCTGCGCCCATGTTTACAGGTTCAAGTTTTCACATCAGAAGGAGAATCCAAATGTGTGTGACTTCCTTTCTTCTGCAGAACGCAAACAAATATATTTCTTTAAATATCTCAGCTCTGTTGGTCCTCACAATGGAAATAAATGGTGGCCAGAACTTTGAAGGTAAATGTAAAAATGTCATTTTTGGGTGAACTATCCCTTTAACAGCAACACAGCTGAGTGCTAACAGCTGTGAGAAGCAAATGCACGAGACAAATTCAGAACTTATTTTATTCTTGTTTTTGCAATGGATGACACAAGATTGATTGTAGAGAAACTAAGCGCTCTATGACCTCAACTTACTTTTAATAAGGATTAATAAAATTACATTTAATTAATTGTCGTCCTCCCCCTCCCCATTCCAATTCCACTGAATCACTAGCGGATTTGGGTATAGGCAACATGAGCAAGCGCCCAGGGTGGCATCTTGCCGGCAATGCCGTGGGAAGGCACGGGGCACCAGAATGGTGACACTTGCGCAATCAGTTTTTTATTGCTCATTTGCATGCCACGTCAATGATATCATGTCACCGTGTGGGATTGTGTGTCAATTAACCTGGTTGGAATGGGCGCCCTGATTCTAGTTTTTTTTGTGAGCTAGTTTGCCCAGGGCACTATACAAGCTAGAACCGCCACTGCACTGAATTATGCTTATTGCGTTGGCAG
Source organism: Moxostoma hubbsi (assembly GCA_032164185.1). Lineage (NCBI taxonomy): Eukaryota > Metazoa > Chordata > Actinopteri > Cypriniformes > Catostomidae > Moxostoma > Moxostoma hubbsi. The sequence goes on from JAVLUX010000010.1 coordinate 22,519,662, forward strand.
TCACTATATGACAGAATTCAAGACAACATTAGGTCACACCAGCATCATGTAAATAAGATTCCACGATGATCAAGTTTGTAATACTTATCGAAAGCTCACTCATGATAACCATTTTATAACTCAATTATAACTTTTAACACGCTCCCAGTGAAAATGCACACGTGTTGTTTGCAGCTCAAGTTGTCCTGACATTCTGCTTCATTGCTGCTCACGCACTGCTTTGGCGTACTGTGTGCAACAGGTGTTATACTGCAACAGTTGGAAAAGAGACTAAACAGGGCATGTATTTAGGATTCAAAACAGTGGAAATATGTTTTTAATACAAGCATTTACCTGGTGCACAATTTTTCCAAAGGCTTCCTGAAGTTTACCATGAATAGTGGACAGCTTCTTGGCATCCCTGTTGGCCTCATGAACAGGGATGAGTACTTTGTACACTTCGTTCACTGCTTCATACATACCAGCCTAGAGACAAATGATAAAAAGAATTATGAGCAATACTTATTAAATTCAGCTGATATGTTTTTTTCACCGACCACTTTATTAGGTACACCTGCCCACCTAAATATTAATGCAATTATCTAATCAGCCAATCGTGTGGCAGCAGTGCAATGCATAAAATCATTCAGATATGGGTAAGGAGCTTCAGTTAATGTTCACATCAACCATCAGATTGGGGGGAAAAAAAAAATATTTCGACCATGGCATGACGAGTATGGTTTGAGTATTTCTGTAATTGCTGATCTGGGATTTTAACACACAACGGTCTCTAGAGTTTGCTCAGAATGGTGCTAAAAACAAAAAAAACCTCACAGTAAATGGCAGTTCTGTGGTTAGAAACACCTTGTTAATGAGAGAGGTCAACTGAGAATGGCCAGACTGGTTCTAGCTGACAGAAAGGCTACAGTGAATCAGATAACCACTATGCACAATTGTAGTGAGCAGAATAGCATCTCAGAATGCACAACACGTCGAACCATGAGGAGGATGGGCTACAACAGCAGAAGACCATGTCGGGCACTTTATTAGGTCCATAGAACCATTCCCAATAAAGTGCATCTAAAGGCCAGTTTGGCCGATGGTCAACACAATATAATATTTTTATTTATGTTTAAAATATGTTTGTAGAAGTTACACAGAACTGCTGAAATTAAATATCTATATTAATTGGTTTGGTCAATATTTCCATCTATTAAACATTCATTCAGTAGAACTGATTCGGTTAGTCCAAGTGCACCGCAGCAGCTATCTACAAGCAAAATGTCTTTAAAACCACATAGTATATGACTCACCATAGAAAAGGAGGCTGCAGCCTGTTCCAGCAACCCAACCAATCCCGCCTCAGTGAAGTACTTCCCCGAGCAGATACCCTCCTCATCTGGGGACACCACGTCATCTGATACTGCTGATTCCTCCAGCACATTTGAAGAAATATTCTGTAGCGAGAGAAATAATTAATTAATATAGTACTATTTTCAAATAAATTACTTACGATTCCTTTTTTGTGTCAGAGAGAGCGGCAGTAACCTGAAAGGTGACACAGCCCACAGGCAGGTACTTGCGGTCCTCAAGCATGCTGAGGTACTCAGCCACCAAGGCGGCACTGTGTACTAAGCACTGGGCTGCCTCTGCATGGTTATTCCTCTCTGAATGCTTCCCAGCCATATTCTGCAGCCAGGTAAGACGCAAGTCTGGTGATGTTTGATAGCCCTTAGCAATCCTACAAAATTGAAAGAAGATTTTTAATAAATACTGAAGCAAACTATGATTTCCTGCATGTTTTGAACAGTTACAGTAAATCCAATGAAAGTTGTATGACTTTGTATAATTTTTTTTTTGTATATATAAAGACATAAAGGAAAATTCTCTCATTATTCACTTACCCTGATGCCACACCAGATGTGTAAGTCAGTCTTTCAGTCTTTCAGCAGAACACAAATAAAGATTTTTAGAAGATGATAGAGCTTTGTCAGGTCCTTATAATGGAAGTGCATGGGTGCCAGCACTTTGATGGTCAAAAGTCACATTTAGGCAGCACAAAAGTAAACCAATCAACTCCAGTCAATGAATGAATGAATGTCTTCTGAAGCGAATCGATAGGTCTGAATTAGCTTTTTATTTTACTTTAAATCGGCACTTCCATCCATGGCATCATGCTTCGTGTCAGCTGTTGGCAGGAAGCACTTTTTAAGAGTTAATAATAGGGCTGCACGATTTGGACAAAAATTTGGATTATGATGGTAATGTTTTCCACATGTTCAACTGCAAAAAGGCTACTTGGGTTTTCACATCTGAGCCCTCTTAAAAAGAACCAAACTGAGACCTTTTTTCAGTTCAACCACAAACAAATAAATATATAAACAGTGAAACAAAGTCTTCTTCATATCCAAATGTTACCATCCACCGTGTACCTGTTTTTGTCCATTTTGTGACAGGGTCTCAGCTCACTAATCATCATCATTAGTTTTTGAAACAAACAACTTAATTTAACTAAATTTCCCTGTCGGTAAAACCATAGTTGTTGCCTAGTTTTTGCTGTCAAAAATTATGTTGGTTGATTGAATAATTGAATATACACAAAATATCTTTTTAAAATATAAATGTTACTCTTTATTCTAGGCCTAGTAGACTTATACAAACTATTCTTTACTGTATATAAGACAGTCCTAAAGAATGAGGCTTAATGTCAAACTGAAGTTGAACTGATAACCCATTGGTGTAATTCAATTTAAATGTGAAAATTTCGGTTAGTTTGTCACCATTTCATTTAATTATTTGTATCGTTTTATTATATTTAATTTAGCAATGCATTATATTATAGTAACTAAAGATTTTATATAGATTTATTATATGTATGTTCCTTCCTTTTCATTTTGTTGGATGTTGGTAATATTAGTTCCGCTTTCACTTGTTTCCGCGGGGAGTATAATAAGTGTAACACGCTCTCTCGTGAGAGGTAAACAAAGGACAGGAGATGTTTCTGGACTCTACAGTAATGCAGTTTCCTCAGCAATCATTTAATAAAGATGTTTGAATTATTCCCCATCTTGTATTCTGCGTTATTATTATGATACCTGTGCCTTGCGGAGACTGAGATGCTGCTACCGCAGATAATAATAAAAAACGCTTCACGGAGGACGTGCCAGTTTAGTGTAAATAAAGCGTTTAGCGCACGTAAGCAAACGGAACCGAACTCTGAGTACTTCTGTTACTGTAAGCAGGAGTTGTGTAGCACAGAACCGCTCTGAAAACACTGTAGCATTGCTCTAACTTAATATAGACTGGATAGAGCAGCGCAAATAAACTTTAAAAGGGAGCAGACTATTTATTTATTTAATTAAATCCCATTGCATTTTAATAATCGCACAAGGTAATATCGCGGTTTCGATTTTATTTCGATTAATTGTGCAGCCCTAGTTAATAATGTTTTAATTATCCATTTACTTTTTACACAAACATATCGATTTGCTTCAGAAGACATTCACTGATCGACTGGAGTCGCATGGACAACTTTTATGCTGCCTAAATGTGACTTTTGGACCGTCAAAGTGCTGGCACCCATGTGCTTCCATTATAAGGACCTGACAAATATTCTTCAAAAAAATCTTAATTTGTATTCTGCTTAAGAAAGATCACACATCTGGGATGGCATCATGGTAAGTGAATAATGAGAGAATTTTCATTTTTGGGTGAACTATTTACTTTTAACCAGCAAATAAATTTTTTATGAAGTCAGTTACAGTTATTTTAATCAAGAGATTACCTTGGGCTGCACTTCTATTCTTTCAATTAACAATTGTTACTTTTAGACAATTCAGCAACTGTAATGCAAGCAACAGTACCTGTACATCAGATCAATCAGCATTTCTGGATCTTCCTGATGTTCCTTCATTTTTACTGTGTCTGACAGAATCATGTGCAGGTTAAACACCAGGTCTTGAACCTAATATCCAAAGCCATGATTAGTGCCCCATGTCCAGGATCTAGTGATAGATACTAAAAGTGTTACAAGAAGTACATTAATTGGCCTAACCTGGTCAGGGAAGGTGGTTTCTCTGAGTTCCAGGTCTTCTTCTGCATAAGTGAGGATGGTCTTGAGCGAGCGGCGCAGAAACTCCTCATTGAAGTTCTGAGATGTACCCACCAGTGATGAAAGAGACATAGTCACCTGCATTTTCACTCGAGCAAAGTTCTGAAGAAGACAGAGTGAAGATGCACACACAAGATAAAGCCCCTCACATATTATCATAGGAGTCTAAATACTGTCTAAAGAGAAAATTTTATATTATAAATAATAATAATAATAATAATATATACAGTATATATGATTCGACAATCAGGAATTTGTAGTTATATACAATTATATTATATATTTAGTTATATATTATATATATGGCGTATTAAAGGAATAGATCACCCAAAAAAATGAAAATTCTCTCATCATTTACACACCCTCTCATGCCAACCCAGAGGTGTAAGACTTACTTTCTTCTGCTGAACACAAATGAAGATTGTTAGAAAATATCTCAAATATCTCTGTAGGTCCATACAACCAGAATTTTGAAGGTCCAAAATGCATTTAAAGGCAGTATAAAAGTTATCCATATGACTCCAGTGGTTAAATCCATATCTTCAGAAGTGATATAACAGGTGTGGGTGAGAAACAGATAAATATTTAAGTCTTTTTTTTTTATATCAATCTCCACTTTCACTTCCATCTTTTGTTTTTGGTGATTCGCATTCTATGATCATATCACCACATACTGGGCAGAGAAGAGAATTTATAAAATAATGATTTTTTTCTCACCCATCCCTATCATATTGCTTCAGTAAATATAGATTTAACAACTGAAGTATGGATTACTTTTATGCTTCCTTTATGTGCTTTTTAAACTTCAAAAAGTTTGGTACCATTCACTTGCATTGTAAGGACCAACAGAGCTGAGATATTCTTCTAAAAACTTAATTTGTGTTCAGCAGAAAAAAGAAAGTCATGAATATCTGGGATGGCATACAAATGAACAAATGATGAGATTTTTTTATTTTTGGGTGAACTATCCCTTTAAGACTGATGCAGAAAGATGAACAGGAGCATTCCTATATATAACTGTAGGTGCATTTGGACACAAACAACATAATATATATGGCAATTAGCGCAGACTTTGTAAACAGTGTGTGTATGCTTCTCACATTTCCGATCTCAAAGTTCTGTCTCATGAGGAGATAGAGAGAGGCGCTAGCATGGGCTCTGATGGTGCTGATGCTACTGCTACAATTTCTCAGGAGACGCAGGCACAAGTCAGCACACTGCTCTGTCTCTTCCTCAAACAGAAGCTCTGGAAACTAAACAAACCAGAGCCACAGATAATTAAACACTATGTAACAACAGGTGAAATTCATTGACAATATAACACCAATTAAGGCAGAATTTTCATGAAATAATAATAAGATGGAGCTCTACAAGATCAAACTATTACAGACTGCATTTTAATGTTAATATTTATCACTCTAAATAAAATAAAATATTTATGTACCAGTTATGCAACTTTTTGCTTACAAGATTATCAGTTAAAATGTATCACAAAAAGGTTCAGTATTATTTTTTTTCCAGTTTTGAAATACCATTTCTTTTAATAATTGCGTTATTCCTGATTTAGTGTAAAATTTGAAGAAAATTCATATAAAAAGGAATGCATATATTAGCAGATAACCCAACACAAAATAATGTCTTTGTCCTGAATTACTCACCTTGGACACAAGAGCTCGCTGTGTAGCAAAGCAATGTTGCAAATAGAGGGCACTTTGGTTGCATGCCATACTGTGTAGAAGGACCTTAAGAACGCCTCCAAGAATACTTTCTTTGGACTCCGTCACTGAAACAGTCTATATGGTGCGCATACATTTACATATGGGCAAAATTAGTTTTAATAAATGGACTCAATATTATAATACTGACAGTAGTAGTGAAGATAATTACCTGAACTATTATTTCAAGCGTATCCAATATGATAAGATTAGCTTCAGTCGCCAGATTGCCATCAATAATTGCTTCATGCTCAAGCTCAGCCCTGGTCCTAGTAAACAATGTGGTAAAGTACAGTCAGAATGCTGCAAAACACCGGGCACAACCGCGAGGTGACCCTTGAATGCCACAGCAATCGCCACAAAAGCATTCAAGTGAGTGTATACAGAGTTGGTGGACTGTCCTTTGTATACAGACCAAAAACATTTATTAATCTGAACAATAATTTGAACTTTGGTGAGTCATATGGACTTAATCTTTACACTTTAATAAAGATCAATCAGATTATTAAAATTTTAATATGCACAAAAATTCAGTTCCTAATACATTTCTAACAGGCCTCAACTGCACAACAGACTATTTTAAATGAACTTGTGAACCAGTGAGATGCGCAGCGGGGATTGTAAAACCCCTTTGAATGCGGTACAGAATTGTCTGTTGCAAAAATCTTATGTCTCAGTGATGAAAAAAACAGCCTCCACATTCTAAATAGCACTGAAAAACATAAATTAGAAAGCTCTTCAAATCTCAAATCACAACACTTAAAAAAATGTACCATGGATTTACTGTAGTAACACTAACTGTACTGTATTACCTATGGTAGCTGTGGCAGAAAGTCTTTCTAAATATATCTAGACTGCTGTTTTTCATTACAAATATGCCAATATATAGAATACTGAATAATTGTAAATCTCGAAAACCTACTCACTTCTAAATCTTTTGAAGAAATGTATGTATGACTTTCGTATAAATACATGTTAATTTGGATTCATATTTTGTTTTTTCTGACTTTATATGAACAAAAAGACATAAATTCACCCGTTTCCTCATTGGAAATAGGTACATTTAAAAATATCACTGTCCTGGTCACAAAAGCAAAGTTTATGGGGTATATTATAGCAACTTTCTATACTTTAAAGGCATAAGCAATTAGGAAATAACACTTACTACCCAGGAACAAACATTTTGTTACATAGTGTTATAGAAGGTTATGGGAGTGAACAGGCCTGTTATTCAACAACATCAAACAATGAACACCAGAAAACTATTTCAGTATAAGTGATTTAAAACCAGTGGTTCTCAACTGGGAGGGCCATAACACATGAGGCCCTCTGTAGACTTCCAGAAAGAAAATGCTTTAAATTGCTAAAGATAAAGTTAAAGTAAATAATGGATACATGATATTCTTGCTATGATTAAAATTAGAAACATCATGGACATCATCATGGAGCACTTAAAATGGCAAACCAAATTTTTCTATTATAGCACATGACCTTGCCAAAATAATATCAAGAATTGAAATACAGATGCTTCGATAGATTGTTACATCTGCCTGAATAAATTTTGCATAACTGACAGATGAAAATACATTCTACAATAGAAAAATATTTTGTTTAAACTAAATGGTTTTAAACAACCACGTTTTAAAGACGCAAAAATATCCAACATGGATTGAAAATAAAGTTGCAATATTTAAAAAATATATATATATTTTTTTCCACAAAGTTAATTAAAAAAAACATTGTGGGCAGTGTAAGACCACAAACAACAACAAAAAACTTCTTAAGGAAAAGCTTACTAAAAACATGCACTTTTGTAAAAATTACAAGTTCTAGAAGGAGTGTCATTGCTTGTATAGAGTGGCTAATGAATATTCCACAGAGGATTAAGGGGCAATTCGCAATGAATGCGTTTTTACCTTCATGTGTGCCTATTTTCAATTGTTATTCTATATAAACACACGTCTTTAATGTCCCATTGATGTCCCATTGGGGCATGTTTTGCTGTTTTTTCCACAAAGGAGAACCACATTAATTAAGATATTGTGTCAAGTGTAAAAGAACTTTAACTTTAACATGTTTGGGGGGCCTGGGTAGCTCAGCGAGTATTGACGCTGACTACCAAACCTGGAGTCGCGAGTTCGAATCCAAGGTGTGCCGAGTGACACCAGCCAGGTCTCCAAAGCAACCAAATTGGCCCGTTTACTATGGAGGGTAGAGTCACATGGGTTAACCTCCTTGTGGGTGCGATTAAGTGGTTCTCGTTCTCAATGGGGCGCGTGGCAAGTTGTGCGTGGATCACGGAGAGAAGCATGAGCCTCCACATGATGTGAGTCTCCACTGTTTCATGCACAGCATGTCACATGATAAAGTGCATGGATTGATTGTCTCAGAAGCAGAGGCAACTGAGACTTGTCCTCTGCCACCCAGATTGAGGTGAGTAACCACGCCACCATGAGGACCTAGTAAGTACTGGAATTGGGCATTCCAAATTGGGAGAAAAAACAAAACAAAAAAACTTTGTCTGAACAGCCCCTAAAGGTTGAGAACCACTGCTCTAAATAACTCACAAAAGGACTACTGCCACCATGTGAATTCTCTGAATTAATTAATTATTAGATTGATGCTTGGAAAGGGAATTAGAGAGAGAAACCGATATGAAAAATGTATTTTACAACTCTCATAACTCAGTGTGTAAAACCTAAATCTTCAAATCTTCTAAAACAATGTAATGATAGTATATTAAGTTAAAAGTATTTCTCAGTCAATATTATATAAACTACTTTCAAATTTTTCATACAGCCCAAACTCTTGGACATGAGAGGCTGGCTAAATGTGTTACATTATGTTACATTCTTGTTATAAACACACTGGTCATTCAGAATCATCCAAGCAGCATTCTACTCCATCGCCCCAAATAAACACACACGCACACACACACACAGAGACACAGGTCTGGGGATACAGTCAAGTTCTGGTCAGTAACAACTGCATCCAGACCAATGCAAGCACCAGTAGAGGAGAGCGGGAGAGGGGGCTTAAAATTCAAGTCTGAAGCAGAGCAAGCATCATTTACAGCAACACACTTCAGTTGTACAATACCTGACTGATCTCAGGCCCCTAAACGCACAGTACATGAAAGAACAAGGGGTTATTTGAGGTCAAATGGTTAATGTTTTTTTCTATATCAAGGGGCAGTATTGGTCAGATTATTATGAATGTAATGGGGAAAAAATTATAGATTTGGAGGAGAAATTCAAGCAATGATCTAAATGTAATTTTTTCTCCCAATTTGGAATGCCCAATTCCCACCACTTAGTAGGTCCTTGTGATGGCGTGGTTACTCACCTCAATCTGGGTGGCGGAGGACAAGTCTCAGATGCCTCCGCTTCTGAGACAGTCAATCCGCTCATCTTATCATGTGGCTTACTTTGCATGACACTGTGGAGGCTCATGCTACTCTCCGCGAGCCACGCACAACTTCCCACGCACCCCAATTGTGAGTGAGAACCACTAGTCACTACCACGAGGAGGTTACCCCATGTGACTCTACCCTCCCTAGCAACCCAGATTCAAACTCGCAACTCCAGGGGTGGTAGTCAGCGTCAATACTTGCTGAGCTACCCAGGCCCCTGATCTAAATTAAATATTAAAGGGATAGTTCACCCCAAATTTTTTTATTTCTCTTTTACTTACTCTTGTGTATGATTTATATTCTTCTGCACAAACAAAGGTTTTTTGAAGAATATTTCAGCTCTGTTGGTCCATTCAATGCGAATGAATTTGACCAGAAATTTGAAGCTCCAAAAAGCATGAAGAATGTGAATAGACAAAAAAAAGAAAAAAAAAGAAGAATGTGTAAGTGAAAGCGAAGATTTATAGTAAAGGACTTCAATATTGATCTGTTTCTCACCCACACGTATCATATTGTTTCTGAAGATATGTATTTAACCACTGGTGTCATATTGATTCATTTTATGCTGACTTTATGTGCTTTTTGGACCTTCCAATTTCTGACCATCATTCAATTGCATTGTATGGACCTACAGAACTGAGATATATATATTTTTAAAATCTTTGTGTTCAGCATAAGAAAAGTCTTAAGAAAAAGTAAATCGCCTTTATTTTGAATCACAGGCGTGAACCATAATTTGCTACTTGCAATAATCAAAAGCATGCCGAATTAAGTGGAGGGGACATTTTCGTTCTTGAATGCAAAATGCAACAAATATTGCCCCAAAAGAAAAAGACAAATGTGTATATCTGTGAAGAGATCTATTTATTTTTTTTAAATTTTTTTTTACTTTTAAGAGTACTATATACACTTTTTGGATTTCATGGGGTCTGTAAACTGATTTCTAAAAACATATAAATAAATAAATCATACTTGTCCATCTTTTCGCTGGTCTGACGCCAATGAGTCATGTCCTTCCTCCAGCGCAGATTCTCCTGACTGCCAAAAGCACTGCCTGATGGACTTCTCTCTGAGGAGGAAAGGCATAGAGAGAAATATACATCAGTCAGGGTACATATCAAAGGGTCTTCATTCAGCCTTTACTTTGTACTTCAAGCACAACAGTGTCCAAACAAACCAATATTTTCACTAACCAAGCTGACCCCTGCTCCGTCGCACCATCTCCTGTCTGGCTCCAATACTGCCCAGGATGGCTTCTTCTAACTTTGCCTTCATGTCTTTAGATTTCTTGAAGGTTAGACTATTCATTCGTTCAAATGCCTTCTTCCCCTGCATGAACAAAAAATGGGCCTTTGTGTATGTGATGGATGGATAGAAACAAACAAAAACCAATTACTTTTAATATTTAGTAGGTGAAGGAATACAGATGAGCAAATTATGTGCTTATCTTCAGAGCTGAATAGAAAGGTTAAATAGAAGGAGAGACAAAAGATGCAGTGGCCCCCAAAAGTGTTTGGACACTTCAGCCACACTTCTATATATGCTTGAAAATATTTAACAAAATATCAAACCAAGTGACATTCATTTTAAAGATACATTAGTACAAGCACTTTTCAAGCAATATATACTAATAAAACAATAGATATGTACAGTGTTCAAAATTAAAGGGGTCATGTATTATGGAATCAAAATTTCCTTGATATTTTGACATGCAATAGGTAATTCTACTATAATAACATACAGTAAATATCAGAACTCAAAACTTAATCCCCAATGCAATAAAAGCCAAAGGGGACCCATCTGGACTATTTTGAAATATTTCAGTATATAAAAATGCACCAGAGAGACCTTTGACTATACCCATTCTGTTTAATTCAACTGAAGTGCTCTTGCCGTTTTGAGCACAAACGCATCCTGGATGCCTTCTTACACCCATCTGCGCTATTTTTAAATATTGGTGCATGTAAACATGCACTAATTGCATAACATTTTTGACCATTTTTATGGGTTTCCAGCAATGTGTGCCTCAGTGCAGTATAATACTGTATGTGTATGTTTTGTATCACACCACTTTGGACTAGGTATGCGTGTTTTTTTCAGCTCATTTCAGTGTGGACTGCTTGTGAACCATTTATAAGCCAATTTAAACTTGACAAAGTAACTGTAAATGAAGGATTGGGCAGTTAAAAAATGTAAGTAAATGGTTTTATTTATGAATATTCAAATGTCATGACTGTTTGATAGTTTATTGTTCTGCTGTGCTTGAGTGAACAGTTTAACATATTCAGATGCAATATGTTGGATGTGCGTTATATGTAAACGCTGAAATGTAGTTGTATAATGTGTGGAGCTTATTCATGACTGAGTTTCAAATATGTCTGTATTCGTGGGCCTGCAAGAATTTATCCAATCATAACAGTGAGCGTTTACGTTGAAGTTTAAAGAAGTCAACCGAGCCTTTCAGACAGAGGGCCAGAGGCAGTGTTAAAAGGATCTTATATTAATATTTATGACTGTTTTGTTGCTATAAAACATTATCATTGGACCATAGGTAAGATAATAAAATGTGTCCCCTTTAAGACAAAAACGACTGGGCACTTTCTGGTTAAACTTTGCGGGACATGTCCACATTTATTGTGATTAACTATACCTATGGTTACTCTGCTAGGACACCTGTGTATATTTGAGCAGAATTAAATCCATTCATTCACTAAAAAAACAGTTGGTTTAAATTATTGCAAAAATGGTTAGTTCTGAGAAAATGTACAACATAATATTTTTGCACATGCCAATTGGTCTGACTTCTAATGCAATGCAATTCAAACATTTTCAAGCATTTCACTGTATAATTGGTACTAAGAGAATAAAAAATTGCTGTGAAACCAACTGTAAACAAACCCTAAGGTAAAAGCTTCCACAGATAGGACGCCTTTTCACACCTTGTATTCAAAGCAGGAGACACAGAGGTAGAGCAGGTCCAGCAGGCGGTTGAGCTGGGAGACAGACAGGTCTGTGAACCATTTTTGAAGCACCATCTCATCTGCATTCTTCAGCACCCACAGCAGACAGATAAGCAGACTGCGACTGGACTCAGCTGAGAATGAACCATGCTGACGGGTGGCCTGGAGTAAAAAAATAGGTGGATCGATTAATGGAAAAATAAAAAGACAGACAGCCAGGAGACAGAAACATATTTATATTAGTGTGTGTAATCAAATCAACGTTATCTATTCTGTTTTGAAAAACATAGCCATGTTGCAGCTTTCATGAGATCATAAGCTTTGGTCTAAAATCTGGCTGCAATGACACAAGGTATGTACACAGCAAGGTAAACCAATGAAGAAAACCTTAAAAAAAAGAAGTAAAAAAAAAAAACCTCTCCGGGAACCAGCACCTTATCGTGGTGGAGAGGTTTGTGTGCCTTTATGATCCTGAGGGCTGTGTTGTCTGGAGGCAGGTGCTCCTGGTAGGGTCTCCCAAGGCAAAGTGGTCTCAGGTGAGGGGCCGGACTAAGAATGGTTCACAAAAACTCCATGAAAAAAAACGGCAAGAGGAGGAGTTACCCTGCCTGGAGGAAGCCCGGGGCCTCCGTCTGGAGCCAGGCCCAGATGGAGGGCTCGTTGGCGAGCGCCTGGTGGCCGGGCTTGTCATGGAGCCCAGCTGGGCACAGCCCCAAGAAGCGACGTGACACCCCCCTCTACATCCCTTGGGCCACCAACACATTGGAAAAACTGCAGGAGTCGGGTGCACTGCCATATGGGTGGCAGTGAAGGCTGTGGGTCTCGACGGACCAGACCCAGGCGGCAAAGGCTAGCTCTAGGGATGTGGAACGTCACCTCACTGGGGGGGGGGAAGGAGCCGGAACTGGTGAAGGAGTTGGAGCATTACCAGTTGGATCTGTTGGGGCTTACTTCGACGCACAGTTTTGGCTCTGGATCCGTACTCCTGGATAGGGGATGGACTCTATTCTTCTCTGGAGTTTCCCAGGGTGTGAGGCGACAGGTGGGTGTGGGGATACTCAGGAGTCCTCAGCTGAGCGCCGCTACATTGGAGTTTACCCCGGTGGACGAGAGGGTCGCCTCCCTATGCCTACGGGTTGTGGGGGAGGGAACTCTGACTGTTGTCTGTGCATATGCACCGAACAGCAGCTCAGAGTATTCGGCCTTCTTGGAGACCCTGAATGGAGTCCTGAATAGGGCCCCAGTAGGGGACTCCATAGTGATGCTGGGTGACTTCAACACACACGTGGGAAATGACAGGGACGCATGGAAAGGTGTGATTGGGAGGAACGACCTCCCTGATCTGAACCCGAGTGGATGTTTGTTATTAGACTTCTGTGCTAGTCATGAATTATCTATAACAAACACCATGTTCGAACATAAGGATGCTCATAAGTGTACATGGTACCAGAGCACCCTAGGCCGAAAGTCGATGATCAATTTTGTAAACGTGTCGTCGGATCTGAGGCCATATGTTTTGGACACTCGGGTGAAGAGAGGGGCAGAGCTGTCAACCGATCACCAACTGGTGGTGAGTTGGGTCAGGGGATGGGGAAAGACTCTGGACAGACCTGGGAAGCCCAAGCGAGTAGTGCGGGTGAACTGGGAACGTTTGGAGGAGGTCCCTGTCCGCGAGATCTTCAACTCACACATCCGGCAGAGCTTTTAAGGCATCCCTGCGGAGGTTGGGGACATTGAACCAGAGTGGGCAATGTTCAAAGCTTCCATTGCCGAAGCTGCGGTGGAGAGCTGCGGCCTCAAGGTTTTGGGTGCCGCAAGGGGTGGTAACCCTTGAACACCATGGTGGACACTGGTGGTCAGGGAAGCCGTCCGACTGAAGAAAGAGGCAGTCCTGGAGGCAGTTGCAAGGTACCGACAGGCCCGAAGGGCTGCGTCCTCGGCTGTGAGGGAGGCAAAGCAATGGATGTGGGAAAAGGAGGGGGAAACAGGGAACCATCCAAGCTGTATACAGCAAAGATGGGACACTGTTGACCTCAACCGAGGAGGTTATTGGGCGGTGGAAGGAACACTTTGAAGAACTCCTAAATCCCAACACGCCCTCTATGCTAGAGGCAGAGTCAGAGGATGATGGGGGATCAGATTAAATTTCCTTGGGGGAGGTCACTGAGGTAGTCAAACAACTCCACAGTGACAAAGCCCCGGGGATTGATGAGATCTGACCAGAAATGCTAAAAGCTTTGGATATGGAGGGGGTGTCATGGGTGACACGCCTCTTCAACATTGTGAGGAAGTCTGGGACAGTGCCTAAGGAGTGGCAGAACGGGGTGGTGGTTCCACTCTTCAAAAAGGGGGACCAGAGAGTGTGTGCCAACTACAGGGGTAGCACACTTGTCAGCCTCCCTGGTAAAGTTTATTCCAAGGTGCTGGAGAGGAGTGTTCGGCCGACTGTCGAACCTCGGATAGAAGAGGAACAATGCGGGTTCCGTCCAGGCAGTGGACTGACACACCAGATCTTTACTCTCGCAAGGATCGAGTAAGCCCACTCGGTCTACATGTGTTTTGTGGATCTGGAGAAGGCGTATGACCGGGTCCCCCAGGAGAGACTGTGGTTGGTGCTGCGGGAGTACGGGGTGGGGGGGTCCATTCTTAGGGCAATCCTATCCCTGTACGTCCAAAGCGAGAGCTGTGTCCGGGTCCTCGGCACGAAGTCGAGTTCATTCCATGTGGGGGATGGTCTCCACCAAGGCTGCGCTTTGTCAGCAATCCTGTTTGTGATATTCATGGACAGGATATTGAGGCGTAGTCGGGGTGGGGAAGGTGTGCGGTTCGGTGGGCTGGGGATATCATCGCTGCTTTTTGCAGAAGATGTAGTCTTCATTTCATCATCGGTCCATAACCTTCAGCTCTCACTGGATCGCTTGGCAGTCGAGTGTGAAGCGGCTGGGATGAGGATCAGCACATCTAAATCTGAGGCCATGCTTCTCAGCAGGAAACCGATGGAGTGCGTACTCCGGGTAGGGAAGGAGGTATTGCCCCATGTGAAGTATTTCAAGTACCTCGGGGTCTTGTTCACGAGTGAGGGGACAATGGAGCGGGAGGTTGGCCGGAGAATCAGGGCAGAGGGGGGCGGTATTGCACTCGCACCGTTGTCACGAAAAGAGAGCTGAGCCGGAAGGCAAAGCTCTCGATCTACCGGTCAATTTTTGTGCCTAACCTCACCTATGGTCATGAAGGCTGGGTCATGACCGAAAGAACTAGGTCGCGAGTACAAGCGGCCGAAATGGGCTTCCTCAGAAGGGTGGTGGGCTTCTCCCTTAGAGATAGGGTGAGAAGCTCAGTCATCTGTGAGGAGCTCGGAGTAAAGCCGCTGCTCTTTGCAACGAATGGAGTCAGTTGAGGTGGTTTGGGCATCTGGTAAGGCTGCCCCCCTGGGCGCCTCCCTAGAGAAGTGTTTCAGGCATGTCCAGCTGGGAGGAGGCCTCGGGGAAGACCCAGGACTAGGTGGAGAGATTACATCTCCACACTGTCCTGGGAATGCCTCGAGGTCTCCCAGTCAGAGCTGGTTAATGTGGCTTGGGATAGGGAAGTTTGGGGCCCCCTGCTGGAGCTGCTGCACCCGCAACCCGACTTCGGATAAGCGGTTGAAGATGGATGGATGGAGAAAAAAAAAAGGGAATAAACCTGTTGAAGAGAAAGAAATTTGATGAAAAGACTTTAGGTCATATTACCTGTGGATTGAGCAGAAAACTACTAGGCCGTGACATCTGTGGAACAGAGGTCCCTGCTATTGCCATGGCAACAGTCTGGCTGATCATACTGTTGCCCTCAGCTTCCTGCTCCTCAATACCTGGTCGACCCCACTGATTATGTGATTCTGTGATCATAAAAGAACGGTCAAAAACAAAACTAAAAAACAATATGGATATGGACTTATGTTATTACTCTGCTCTGCATATTCACAATATATTATTATATTACTCATAAAGTTCTTGAACATACCAGTGAAATCATGGAGCTGGGAAAGAGTTTCCATGACAATGCCTATGAGTGGCAGGTAGAGCTGGGCAACCCTGGCTTTGACCTCAGGGTCAGCATAGCGTGGATCAGAGTCATGACTGGAGAGCAGATTATGGACCACACTTATGACCTTCTTTTGGAGACCAAACATCCTACAGCAAGATCAGAGAGTGCTAAATTACAACTTTGATGTCTGATAAGTGAAATGCAGTCCATAAAATTCACTCAGATAACATTTTCAATGTGGCAAAATATGAATTCAAAAACTAAAATTCAAAAACCTGTTTAACCAGAAACCTAGCCTAAAATCACCCCTTTTGGCCAAAGAAAATGCTTGACTTTTCCTGTCGTTTGTGATTACTCAATACAGATTTTTAAAAATCATTCTGATTCAGACTAATTTGCTAATGAGTCATTCAGACCGATTTGTGAATAATTTTGACTTATTTATTGAAAGAATAATTTGCTCGCAAATCAGAAATCACTATGGCTTGCGAGAGTTTTACTCTATACAAGAGAAATACCTAGCAATTCCCTGATATCTCTAGGTTTGCCATGACTGTGTAATCCGTGTTCATTGGGTGAACACCACAAAATAATGGTGTAAATGGATGTATTTCTGCCCAAATGGAGAGAAAAGAATAATAGAAATAAATAAATTAAGATAAAATATAAAAAATATAACTAGTAAATCTACTAGCTACTAGTAAGATCAAAAATTGGAGATATGATATGACACACACCAGGGTACTGACCCATCAGCCTCAGGTTCTAGAATGACAGCCAGCTCTGTCAGAACAAGACCAGCAAGGTAATGCTGCTCTCTGAAGGGCACAGACAGCTCAAACATGTTGGCAATCTTTTGGTCCTGCACATGGGTAGAGAAACCTGAACTCTGGGAGGAGACATAAAAAAAAGCTAAACAATTGTGAGGAAAGCAATGCAGTACATCTACTTAAAGGAATGGTTCAGTCAAAAATGAAAATGTTGTCATGATTTAATCAACCTCAAGTTATTCCAAACCTGTATGACATCTGTTCTTATGTGAAACACAAAAGGAGATGTTTTAACACTTTAAGCTAGGATTGGCCCACAGAGAAAATAAATACAGTCTTCAGCAACACAAAATAGGTATCGTTTAAAGCTTAAAAGTTGTACTTTACAATGCACGTAGTCATTATGACTAAAACTGAACAAGTACTTTGAAATATGCAGACAAACAGAAGTGCTCAATTTTTAAAAATTCGTAATTTGCTTTGTATTATCGTAATCAGTAAAAACATGAAACTGATCAAATAGCTATGTGTCATATTTCATTGGAAAGCTTTCAAAAAGAGGTTTACAGTTAAAACAAGCTCATACACAACATAATCAGATCCATAGATCTTTAGATAATCCACACAAAGCACAATGTGACACAGCACATAATGTTCTATATGGCTAAAACACGTTAGCTTTCCTAGATAAGATGACTTCATCGGAAATGATGCATCACATTGTCCAGTGTCATGGAAGACTAAACCAATCATATTAGGATTCAGATAGCAACAACCAGAGTTGTAAGTTATCCAAATTTGGGCAGAGAGGATCGTTCACTCCAATATGGTCACCAGGTGATGGCACCAAGTACATGACACAAAATCAATGAGCACGTTTACATGTACACCAATACACTGATTGCTCCCCAAAAAAATTACAAAAAATTTGGCAAAGCAAGAAAACCATGTTTACATGTGATTTTAAATAATGCTGTTATTCTCTGCTTTTGACATAAAATTGCGAAGAGACATGCTCTAAATACGTGCACACATTGGATAAGCCAGTTAGAACACCAGTAAAGGTGTTTACATGCATGCAAAATCAGTCTGATAGGCAAAACTCTCCCTGTGTTGACAGGTTTATTTTTATGTTGTTTATGAGCTTATACCGATAAAGGAACATTGTTTATTGCGTTTACATGAGCACACACATTGTCGGCTTATTGAGCATAATCCGGGTAAGAACCTGCATTTAAACGCACTCAATGATGGCTGAAATGACACAGAATGAAACGGAATGAGATCTTGTAACTCATGCCTGCAAGCTTTTGAGAGAGAGCATGCCTTTAGTTATTGTTGTATTTGCATGTGTAATTCGTTCTTTTGTACAATTACTATGTTTTAATTGTTTGGAGAGGCTTTTGGACACTTGCAGATGTTTTTGGACACTAAGCTAAATAATTTTTGTAATGCTATAACTTGTGATTGCTTTGTCATATCAACATAAAATTTTACTCAGTTACAAGTGACATGATTTGGAACAAAACAAAAGCAGATTTTTGGAGCTACTTTATTTACACTGAGATATATAACATCAAACAGAAAAATAAGAAAAATCTTTAATTTGTGTGATTTTTCAGCAGTTTCTTAGGCTGAGTCTCATAGTTTATATTAATCTATATCATTAAAAAAATATAAATGTTTTATTTCAAATGAAACCAAATTGACCCTCTTTTTTATGTTATAACCCTTTCATTTTGGGCATAATCTTTAAACATACCTTTAGAAATTAAAGGGTGATAAAGGGTGGTTAATGATAACTTGGAATATGATGCACAAATTGCATGGACTATGATATTAAGGGTCCTTTTTAAAGCTTTAAATTGAGGAACTATCCACCGACTATAATATGTATTAAAATATATTGTGTTCCACATAATAAAGTCATATGGGTTTAGAATTAATTGAGTGTGAGTAAATTATGAATTTTCATTGATAGAATCTGAGATTATCAAATTATAGTTCATACCTGAGATGTGGCAGAGGAGACAGAAGGAGATGGGGAAGCTGGGGGTGTAAGTAGACTAAAGGGAAGGTTAAGAGTGACATAGTGTTCATGACTGCAGATGATCCTCAGGAAGTCCAGCCTCAGAGACTCTAGAGTTGGGTTCTGTAGTGCATAGAGCTTGGTAGACACCTGTACATAGGAGGAATAGAACTTGAAGCATGGACATCCGAACATGTTTGTTGGGTTATTTGTCAATTGTGTGTTTAAAGCTGAATTATTGGTACCTGTTTCCAGTAGGTTTTGATGAGAGTGAAGACAAAGCCTCTATCCATGACTGACAAGAGGTCATTGAGAAAGAAGGCTAAACTTGTGTTGAGCCTTTCCACCAACTCAAGATCCTGAAAGGAAAGAGATAAATATGCAACTGCTAATTCAACATTATTTAGAGAACATCTAGCATTTAGACTTTTTTTTTTTTTCTTAGGGTAAATTTATAACATCATTCTTTGTTATATTACCCTGTCATTATTAATATGTAAATACTAATATATATATACTGTATATATATATATATATATATATATATATATATATATATATATATATATATATATATACAGTATATATATATTAGTATTTACATATTAATAATGACAGGGTAATATAACAAAGAATGATGTTATAAATTTACCCTAAGAAAAAAAAAAAAAGTCTAAATGCTAGATGTTCTCTAAATAATGTTGAATGTTTTGCTGTGTGGCAGGGCATATATCCTGCTGAACGAGGCCACTGCCATCAGGGAATACCGTTGCCATGAAGGAGTGTCCACGGTTTGCAACAATCATTAGGTAGGTGCTACATGTCAAAATCCACATTAATTTTCCCACCAGAACATTGCCATCACACTGCCTCCACTGGCCTACATTCTTTCCACAGTGCATCCTGCTGCCATCTCTACCCCAGGTAAATGACACACACACACACACACCCAGCCATCCACATAATCAAAAAGAAAACGTGATTCATCAGACCAAGCCACCTTCTTCTATTGCTACACTGTCCAATTCTGACACTCATGCGCCCATTATAGGAGCTTTCAACAGTGGACAGGGGTCAGCATGGGCACTCTGACCGGTCTGCGGCTTCGCAGCCCCATACGAAGCAAGCTGCGATGCACTGAGTTCTGACACATTTCTATCATAGCCAGCATAAGTTTTTCAACAATTTGTGCCACAGTAGCTCTTCTGTGGGATCAGACCACATGGGCTAGCCTTCGCTCTCCACCAGTATCAATGAGCCTTGGGCGCCCATGACCCTGTTGCCAGTTCACCGGTTATCCTTCCTTGGACAACTTTTGGTAGGCACTAACCAATGCATACCAGGAACACCCCACAAGACCTGCTGTTTTGGAGATGCTCTGACCCAGTCGACTAGCCATCACAATTTGGCCCTTGTCAAAGTCACTTAGATCCTTAAGCTTGCCCATTTTTCCTGCTTGCAACACATGAAATTCAAGAAATGCTGCCTAATATATCCCACCCCTTGACAGGTGCCATTGTAATGAGATGTGGTTTAAATGTTGTGGCTGATCAGTGTGTGTGTGTGTGTGTGTGTGTGTGTCAGAATTTTACATACACCTTAGCCAAATACATTTAAACTCAGTTTTTCACAATTCTTGACATTTAATCGTAGAAAACATTCCCTGTCTTAGGTCAGTTAGGATCACTATTTTAAGAATGTGAAATGTCCAAATAATAGTAGAAATAATTATTTATTTAAGCTTTTATTTCTTTCATCACATTCCTAGTGGGTCAGAAGGTTACATACATTTTGTTAGTATTTGGTAGCATTGCGTTTAAATTGTTTAACTTGGTTCAAACATTTTGGGTAGCCTTCCACAAGTCTCACAATAAGTTTCCTCCAGACAGAACTGGTGTAACGTCAGTTTTGTATGCCTCCAAGTTCACACATGCTTTTTCAGTCAGATTTAGGTCAGGGATTTGCGATGGCCACTCCAATACCTTGACTTTGTTGTCCTTAAGCCATCTTACCACAACTTTGGGGGTATGCTTGAGGTCATTGTCCATTTGGAAGACCCATTTGGACAAACAACCTGGCTGATGTCTTGAGATGTTGCTTCAATATATCCACATCATTTTCCTTCAACATGCTACCATTTATTTTGTGAAAAGCACCAGTCCCAACTGCAGCAAAGCACCCCCACAACATGATGCTGCCATCCCCATGCTTCACGGTTGGTGCTATTCAGGTTGCAAGCCTCACACTTTTTCCTCCAAACATAACGATGGTCATTATACAGTGAGGAAAATAAGTATTTGAACACCCTGCTATTTTGCAAGTTCTCCCACTTAGAAATCATGGAGGGGTCTGAAATTGTCATCGTAGGTGCATGTCCACTGTGAGAGACATAATCTAAAAAAAAAAATCCAGAAATCACAATGTATGATTTTTTAACTATTTATTAATAACCATTTAAAAAAAAAAAAAAAAAACTTAAATATTTGTTTCATCAGACCAGAGGACATTTCTCCAAAAAGTAAGATCTTTGTCCCCATGTGCACTTGCAAACTGTTGTCTTGCTTTTTTATGGCAGTTTTGGAGTAGTGGCTTCTTCCTTGCTGAGCAGCCTTTCGGGTTATATCGAAATAGGACTCGAAATGGGATTTACTGTGGATATAGATAATTGTCTACCTGTTTCTTGCGGCATCTTCAACAGGGTCCTTTGCTGTTGTTCTGAGACTGATTTGCAATTTTTGCAACAAACTACATTCAACTCTAGGTGACAGAATGTGTCTCCTTCCTGAGCAGTATGATGGCTGTGTGCATACTATTGTTTTTACAGATGAACGTGGAACCTTTTTGGAATTTGGAAATTGCTCCTATGGATGAACCAGACTTGTGGAGGTCCACAAAGGTCTTGGCCGATTTAAATTTATTTTCCCTTGATGTCAAACAAAGAGGTGCTAAGTTTGAAGGTAGGCCTTAAAATACACCCACAGGTACACATCCAACTGACTCAAATTAGTTTATCAGAAGCTAAATTAGGCTTGACATAATTTCCTTGAATTTTCCAAGCTGTTTAATGTTCTGACCCACTGGAGTTGTGATATAGTCAATTAAAAGTGAAACAGTCTGTCTGTAAACAATTGTTGGAAAAATTAAATGTGTCATGAATGAAGTAGAAGATACTATAGTTTGTGAATATGAAATCTGTGGAGTGGTTAAAGAATTTGTGTCAATTTGCGCAAAAGCTGCTAATGTAAAATTGACTGTCATAGTAAAAGAGATCCTGTCATAATACACATACAACTACCATATTTTGTACATAATTTGAATTGCGTTGTGTTCATGTTCTGTTGTTCAACTTTGTTGGTGGGGTAGGTTTTGTGTGGATGACTGAAACATACATCTGGAAGCATATTTTGTACACTCATGTTTATAAATATATTGTGCATAAAACCTATGCGATTAAATACTTTAATCGTTTGACAGCCCTAATATATATAAAACCAGTCAACATTGCTCTAATGGGGTAAATTAGTGGAATTTGAAGTGTTTTTTTTTTTTTCTAGTGCTGATGGAAACAACATTTGGTGTAGTCCCCAACAACGTTTACCCCCCTATAAGCTTCCTCGTTACAAACCTGGACATGTGAAAAGGGATTCATAAGCATTTAGGCTCTTTCAGACAATAAGAGAGCAAATACATAAAAACAGCAGATCTTTTCAAATAAGTCAATGCACTCATTTGTGTATTTTTCTCACCTTCTGGAAACGTGAGACAATGTCACCTGCAATAGTGCTAACCAGAGCGGTGATGTCATCCATGAAGCGCTCGGGGAAGCGGTTCTTTCTGGGAGATTCCAATCGGTCAGTAAAGTATAAGTGATGGATGATGCTTTTAACCTGACAAAAGACAGAAACAAAATGAAACATCTTGTTCTTCTCTGAACCTCAAAAGCAAATATTACTCCTTTGATCATGAAAGAAGCAACTTTTCTTATAGAGTCATATGAGTGTGGTAGTTCTTACCATGAGTTCAAAGAAGAACCAGGCCTGTTGTAGAGCTCCCTCCCTCACGCTGCCACTGCTAACCACCCACTGCAGGGCAAGCTCCTCATGAAAGAGCTGACAACAGGAAGAAACCATCAAAGAACAACTCATTCAATAAAGATGCATTTCCAATGGGTCAATTTTGTCTTAGTTCTACTATGGGATAAGAAACTTTGACAAAGTCCATTGTGTTGCTGCAAGAGTGGGGGGAGGATTCATTATTCTATGGATCAAACACAGATAAACAGCAAAAGTCCCTGCTGCTGGAGCAAGACAAACAGGTGCTCCATACTACTTCAGGTGGCATTCCAAGCAAAGAGAAGTACATGTACCCAACATCCACAAGAACTTGTCTAACACAACAACAAAAAACAATACTCAGTCATCCAATGACAGACAAGCGCAGGTGAGACAAGGAGAGGGTTGGCTCCTGCCTTCCAGGTATTGGGTCTCTACCTTTTTGGTCGGCAAGCGTCCTGTTAATGTTTGCAAGAAACTGGCACTCTCAGTGTGCGATGACATGCGATTGCCACTGCGCTCCATGGCCTACGGGTGGGGATGAATGGAAGGGTGACAAAAGATTAGTGTGGAGGACAGGAGCATGTGGTGTCATTCACTACTCATATCCACACACACACACACACACACGCACACACACACACGCACACACACGCACACGCGCACGCACTCAACGAACATAAAAACATAATACGGCACAAACCGTAGATACAAATTTTAAATTACTATTACTTAATTTTTGTAACCGTAAGACAAACTATTTTTTTGAGTGATTCTGATACATTTATACTGGTTCTTTTCTAATTATTCTGAGGGACATAGTAGCAGTACACAGACTGAGGTGATTAAAAGAATATTATGTTTTGGTGAGCTGATGTTTAAAATAAATAATAATAATAATAATAATAATAAAATAACACTAAGGGATAGTTCACCCAAAAATGAAAATTCTCTCATCATTTACTCACGTTCATGCCATTTCAGATGTGTATGACTTACTTTCTTCTGCTGAACACAAACACAGATTATCTCAGCTCTGTAAGGCCACACAATGGAAGTAAATGGTAGCCAGAACATTGAATCTCCAAAAATCCCAAAGGCAGCATAAAAGTACATTTACATTTATGCATTTGGCAGATGCTTTTATCCAAAGTGACTTATAGTGAACTTATTACAGGGACAATCCCCCTGGAGCAACCTGGAGTTAAGTGCCTTACTCAAGGGGCTGTGGGACTCGAACTAGCAACCTTCTGATTAACATTTATGTGCTTTATACTACTACGCCACCATCACTCACAACTCCAGTGGTTTAATATATGTCTTCTGAAGTGATGCAATCACTTATGGTGAGAAACAGATTACTATTTAAGTCCTTTTTACTATAAATACCTCACTTTCACAATGTAAATGAATATGAAAGTGGAGATTTAGTAAAAAGGACAGTTTTTTCACCCAAACCTATCATATCACTTCTGAAGACATGGATTAAACCACTAGTCATATGTATTACTTTTGTGCTGCATTTATGTGACTTTTAGGAGCTTGAAATGTCTGGTAACCATTCACTTGTATTGTATGGACCAGCATAGCTGAAATATTCTTCTAAAAATCTTTGTTTATGTTCAGCAAAAGAAAGAAAGTCAGATACATC
This sequence comes from Moxostoma hubbsi, assembly GCA_032164185.1. NCBI lineage: Eukaryota > Metazoa > Chordata > Actinopteri > Cypriniformes > Catostomidae > Moxostoma > Moxostoma hubbsi. The sequence continues at coordinate 22,544,364 of JAVLUX010000010.1, forward strand.
TGGGATTTATGAGGGCGAGTAAATGATGAGAGACGTTTCCTTTTGGGGGGAACTATCCCTTCAAGTATGTATGTTTTAATGAATTTGACTATTGCAGGTGCCGAGTAATGAAAAGAGACAAATATTAGCCAAAACCAGGTGTCAGTTGTTAAAAAATAAATAAATAAATGCTCACAAGTAAAACAAAACACTCATTCACACATACATGGACATGCAGCGTACAGTATGACATGCCAAAGTGAAATTGAAAGTGCGTGAAAGTGGAATTTGGTTAATTATGCCCATGTAATACCATGTGTGAAAATGGTGAGAGATAAGTAGGTTCTAGAAATGAAAGATTAATGGATTGTGAATAGGACTGAAAAAAGTAATTGAGGGTCTACTGGTTTTTTGTCTAAGAATGTGTGAATTAAGAAAGCAGGAAATTCTAGGAGAGATGTTAGTAATGGAACTAATGCACATTGTGGTTTATTGGTATTGGAGAGACTGAGTGAGGGGGGATTTTGCTTTGTATTAAATTAAGGGGTTTGGGATATTCGGAATGACCTGCTTAGCATCAGATGTTGCACCAGGGCTGGTCCCCCAGGGGTTGCTTTCGCACCCCATGGTATGCACCCAAGAGTTGGAGCGATCTAAGCCCTGCGAGCCAAGGGTGGCATCAAAAGGGTCACGGGCAGGAGCAAGCAAGGGAACAGTGAAAGTTCAAAAGGTTACAGGTCAATGAAACAAATGGAAAAAGGGAGTAAAGTTAGTTTATATTAATATCTCATTTTTGAAAAGCAACAGGTAAGTCTATCCACTATTAACTTCATATTAATTGATTAACAGTATAGAGAAGGCTTAGTTTGACAGCACAAGAGCAAGATTGGGAAATCAGGAGATTTCATTCACTGCAATAGGTAAAAGTCAGTCAGTACACAAATAGATATCTGTATTGATGTCATATTATTAAGTACATATGAAAGTATATGAAATACATCTTGATGTTCTTCAGAAATCACCATTAGAATATTCAACATCACATTTGTTTCTTATGTAAAATTTCAGCGAAAAAAGTGCAGAAGTCATTGCAATTATCCAGATTTCCCAAGATAGTTTATTTTACTCCATGTTTGAAGGTTTTTGTAACATTAAAGGGTTAGTTCACCATAAAAGAATAATTCTAGCATTATTTACTTACCCTCATGTTGTTCCAAACTGTATGACATTCTTTCTTCTGTGGAACACAAAAGCTTATTGTGCGTAATACTACATCATCTTTTGTGTTCCACAAAGGAAAAAAAAGTCATATGGATTTGGACAATCTGTGGGATGTGTAAACGACAGTGGTGATTTCTCAGGGCCTCTGCTGGAGTAACATGCCTAATAAATAAATATTTTTTCATCCTTTCATTCTCATTGACCTTTTTGCCTATGTATTCAACTCCTAATTAATCTACAAACAAATAGCAAAAAAAAAAAAATGTACAAAAATTATCCAATTAGAATTTATTCCTCGATGCTTACAAGCAAAGTGTGAAAACTGTTTCACAAATCGCATGCCCTAAGGCTAGGTCATGCTCCCGAAGCAGTGCGTGAGTCTGAGCTCCACCCCGTCAGGCCTTCAGAATTTCCACAGAATCCCTCAACACTGCAAATGAATGAGCATCTAAAGCCAGATTGTCAGATTCATCAGCCAATCAGACATATTTGTTCTTGTGGGTGTGGTCTTTAGGATATGTCCCAGTCCAGGCCTTATAGCTGGCCTTGAGTGACGTAATCACGCTTAAAGTGATGTACGTAATTTGAAAGCGAAGACCACGTGATATTGCTTACGAGTCGGCTATCATCACTGCAGTTATTGCCATTGAGAAAAAGATCCTTATGGATTTAAAAACCTAAGATGTTCAGCATGATAGTGTGATTAATTAAACAGGAAAGGAAGACTGATTTTCACTTCAAGCAAATTGGTAAGTGCTTTTTGCACTGTTTTAGCAACATCAGGAGTAAATTAAGCTGCTTGAGTATTCAGTGTCAGATCAAGTTTTGAACAGTAACCGTGTACCCTGATGAAACAAAATTTATTGCTAGCAAAATTTAAAATCGCAAATATTATTATTACTTTTTAAGAGTATTACTTTTGCTCAGAGAAAATTGGGGAAGTCACAGTGTAAGATGGAGAGGTTGTTTAACAAACGAGCAGTGGCTCGGAAATTTCAGGTTGGAGACCAAGTATTAGCTTTGTTGCCCCTTGTAAACAACCCTTTTCACGCCCGTTTCGCAGGTCCTTATCGGGTCCTCAAATGCCTTCCTGGGCAGAACTATCTTTTGGAAACCCCGGAACGACGCAAGGGGGTACAGGTTTGCCACATAAATCTTTTAAAGCCTTACTTTCCTTCTGCATCTTCTGTGGGGTTAGTAACCACTGTGCCAGATGATTCTTTACATCTAAGGGAGGGGGGGACTTCCTCCTCAGAGAGTTCCTCCTTGAATTGCTTGGGGGATGATTGCATTCACTGTCCTTCTCGAGGGGTTATTGAAGGACGATTGAATAACTCTGAATTGTATCCAAAATTGGTTCATCATTTACCCCATCTATCTCAGTCTGAGAAAAGGGACATCCTTCAGTTGGTGGAGTCTTTTCCTCACTTGTTTTTTGATGTGCCTAGTTGCACTACTGTCATTGAACACGACATTGATGTGGGTTCTGCTTTACCAATTAAGCAGCATGCGTATAGGGTAAACCCTACGAAATGGGACTTGTTGAAAAAGGAGGTGACTTACTTATTAGATAACAACTTGGCTGAGCCCAGTTTTAGTGCCTGGAGTTCACCTTGTCTCCTCGTAAATAAGCCTGACGGATCCTACAGATTTTGTACAGACTATCGCAAGCTTAATTCCATCACTAAGCCCGACTGCTATCCTTTACCCCGCATAGATGATTGTGTGGATAGGGTGGGGTCTGCAAAGTTTGTGAGCAAGTTTGATCTCTTAAAAGGGTACTGGCAGGTTCCACTAACTGCTAGAGCAAGGGAACTGTCTGCATTTGTGACACCTGATGACTTTCTCCAATACAGTGTTATGCCGTTTGGGGTTCGAAATGCTCCAGCCACCTTCCAACGCCTTATCAATAAGGTGTTGTCCGGATTATCTGACTGTGAGGATTATTTGGACGATGTGGTTCTATACAGTTCATCTTGGTCGGATCACCTAGCCCAAATAAGGGAGTTGTTTGTTCGTTTGACAGAGGCCTCTTTAACTTTAAATTTGGCAAAATGCGAATTTGGGAAAGCTACCGTTACCTATTTGGGGAAAATAGTTGGAAATGGACATGTCCGCCCTATTGAAGCTAAGATTGAGTCCATTTGTGCTTTTCCAGTGCCTGCAAATCGCAAAGAGTTGCGTAGGTTTCTGGGAATGGCAGGGTATCATCGTGGGTTTTGCCCAAACTTTGCATCCATTGTAGCACCCTTGACCGATCTTATAAGTACCAAAGTATCTTTTAACTGGACCACTGTTTCTCAACAGGCATTTGATGGAGCCAAAGCACTGTTAGCCAGTGCTCCTGTGCTTGTTGCACCCGATTTCTCTCAACCTTTTTCTTTAGCTGTCGACGCTAGCGACACTGGAGCCGGAGCTGTTCTCCTACAGAAAAGACAGGATGGAGTAGAACATCCAATCTGTTATTTTTCAAAAAAATTCAATATCCATCAACGAGTTTACTCTGTTGTGGAAAAGGAGGCGCTTGCTCTTGTTTTAGCTATCCAACATTTTGAAGTCTATTTGGGGTCATCTGCAAGTCCAATTGTGGTTTATACGGACCATAATCCTTTGGTGTTCTTACATCGAATGAAGGATCGTAATCAGAGGATAATGCGATGGAGTCTTTTCTTACAACCACTTTCTCTGGATATTAAACACATCCGGGGCAGTGAAAATGTCATTGCTGATGCCCTATCCCGAGCATGAAGTTGTAAATTTTGTTGTCCTGTTTTTTCCTTCTCTCTTCTCTTTCTATCCTGTTTTCTAGGGCCCAGGAAGCAGGACTCAGGAACCAAGTGGAGTGGGATCAACGGTGGAAATTATTATTTTTTATATATATATATATATATATATATATATATATATATATATATATATATATATATATATATATATATATACACACACACATTTTTTATTTTTTTTTGCATTCCTTAGAGGAATACTTTTGTGGGGGAGGTGTTACGCCTGCCTGTTCGCCCTGCTGGCGCCTGCTACACAGTGCAGACGTTACTTTGGCAACAGGTGGATCCAATCCCTAATTAATTCACCGTAGGAGTAGGATAAAGACGGTGGATTGGGAGGGAGCAGTCTCTCGTTTCGCTTCCACCTCTCTCCTATTTTTTTTTTATTTGTATATATATATATATATAAATATTTTTTTTTTTTTTTCCTTTTCTCTTTAATGTTCCCTTGTTCATCTTTATTACATATTGTTTACATTTATTACTTTATTACATATTGTTTATTTAGTAACTACACGCGTGTGTTTTTTCCCCCCTAGATGTCGGTTTTCTTTTGATTGTTTAAATATTGGTTGTTTGGGGTGACAATAAATTGTTTATTTGTTAAGGAATTTGCTGTCGGCCTCTTTTATGTTGCGGTATGCGAGCCAGCCGTAACACTAGGTATTAGACCTCATTGGTTCTGGCTTTCATTTGTGGACGTGTTTTTAAAATGTCAATTGGTATTATTAGTTGACTGCCATGTAATGTACGATGGGCATACGGCATCTTATTCGTTGTGAAACTGTGTTTTCTTAATGGTATGAATCACACTGAAGGCCTAAACTTACATTGCACGGCCCCAATTTTAAACGAAACGTTTAAACGTTCCCTTTAATGGTTCCCTAGCATAAAAGACTATCTCCATGTACAATGTCTTATATTCATATTCTAATTTTGATTAAGTTTATCGGAAGTCAAATCAGAACTTGCCTAAGCACTGAAGTAGTGACACAGCTTTGGACACAATAACCAGAGTTAATTTATATTTCTACGATCTTAAAACCTTTGTTCTTAAGGTTTGTGCATAAATTCTTGAAATTACCTTTGTAGACAAATATAAATTGTGCGCATGTATTCATTTCTTTACTAATATTCTAAAATGTGGAAAATAGTGAAGAATGGGTGGGTGTGTCCAAACTTTTTAATTGTAGTGCAAATATTATAATGTATAACTTTTAATTATTTATTATAAACCAATTTCATTATTGATTGAATTTTTAAATGACTAAATATCCTGACCAGAGAACAGAAAATAAACTGTTGACTAATTTAGAAGCTCAATGGAGTTTGGCCAATCTCAACCACACATTCATTTTACGAGATGGTTTAACAAGGGTTATGTACATAAAATGTTCCAGATAAAGTTTGTATTGCTGGTGAGCTATAAATTGAAGAACTGTAACACTGAGACATGCTCAGTCAGCAACTGAGTGGAGAAAGTCAATTACCTATTCTAATAATAATAATAATAATAATAATAATAATAATAATGAACACAATGATTCATGTCCAGTGGAAGCAATCAATGCATGCCTCAACAACAGCACTAATAAAATTTATGTGGACATTTATGTAAACTATATAAAATACAGCAGCCTCTAAGCAGTATAGTTAAACACAACCCATAACAAACTGTTACTTGTGTAACGTAATAGACAACATACAATAGATTGCTACTGAAATTTGTAGTATCTTACCTTACTGCCAATGATGGAGCGTACTTCATCATCTGGGGAAGTTGGAGTGCCAGAGATGTCGGGATTACTATTGCTAAGGCTACGAGAGCGGTTGAGATTGAGGCTTGCAGGTCTAACTACAGAACGGGCCATGGTGGCATAATGCACCGAGCAGCCCAATCCTCCCGGACCTATTACGCAGAACATGACAAATTAGACCAGACATTCACAGCATTCCCAACTAATTACAAATAAATGTAAGGGCTAAAAGGCAACCGTTTAGAGATCAATATAAAATGTAGACTACTGAAGGAAAAATAAAACAGACCTGGAGAGGGGGAGTTGGGATCCATGTTAGGTAGGCGGAAGACATAGTGAATATACGAAGAGAGGAGGCTGTTTCGGCCGTGCATATCCTGACTGGTGTCCAAATACTTATGCAGCCGGTTCACTATGGAAGCCATCACTTCAAAAGAAGCCTGGCCGAGATTCACTATAGTAGAGATGAATTGAAAAAAAGCATAATTAAGAAACAGCAAGACTCAGCAGACAAGCAATGGATTGATGCGATTTAGAAAATAAAGAAAAAAAGATTAAAGGGTTAGTTTATCCAAAAATTTATCATTTACTCACCCTCATGCCATACCAGATAGGTAAGTCTTTCTGTCTTCTGCTGAACACAAACAAAGATTTTTTGAAAAATATCTCAGCTCTGTTGGCCCATACAATGCAAGTGAATGGTGGCCAGACCTTTGAAGCTCTAAAAAAAAAAAAAATCACATAAAGGCCACCTCATATTGTTTATGAAGACATGGATTTAACTACTGGAGTCTTATTTATTCATTTCATGTGGCCTTAATGTGATTTGTGGAGTTTCATAGGTCTGGTGACCATTCACTTGTATTGTAAAGATCTACAGAGCTGAATATTTGTGATATTTATTATATTCTTCTTAAAAACGTTGTTTGTGTTCTGCAGAAGAGAGAAAGTCATAAGCATCTGGGATGGCATGAGGGTGAGTAAATGATGAGAAAATTTGTGTGAACTATCCCTTTAATAACTGAGGGAAACAATGAAGTTATATGCAATTTTTTATTGTTAAAGGGGTAGTTCCTCAACAAGAGAATGGCTTGTGGCTGAACTACCCCTTAAATGTTAGATGATATGGTTGCAGAAACACTGCAAGTTCCAACAGAACCCCTGTATCCTAGTAAGTACCAAAAGTGTGGTAAGCCTATTAAGATTTTTATGAGCATGAAGCTGCAGGGTCTTATACCTATCTGGCCAGCTATAACAGGTGGTCGCACCATCAACAGCACCAGTTTGTCCAGCAGTAGGTGGAGGAAGCGCACCACAGGCTCCAGCTGAGAGGAATTCAAAGCTGCAATACTTGACTTCAACTCAGCCTCTAGATTATTCTCCATAATGCGCATGTCTCCTATCCTCACTGGGAACATGTGCTCATCTAGAGCATGCACCAGAGCAAAGAACTTATCTAAATATTGGTCCTGTGGAGAGGAAAGAAACGCAATGATACATCTGTTGACATGGTGGAGAAAAAAGAAAAAAGACTTTTGACCACCAAGTTAACCACCAATTACCTGTGTATGGATGGTGGATACAGCCACAACTTCAACATTGAAAACCCCTCTGTGGTTATCCACCCATTTCATTCCAGGAAGGGGAACCTAGACATCATGAATGCATCAACAATGAGGCAACTTTCAGAATAATTTCTTTCCAAAACAGTTAATTGCTAAATTAAAGCAAGTGTAAGCAATAAAGCCAACACTACACATAGACACTACACATACAGTAACTCCAGTCAACCATGTCATCAAACCAGTTAATCTTTACTAATGTATATGACAGAAATGGCCTTACATCAGGAGAGAGAACAGAGTAAGACTGAGGAGGTTTCTCCAAAGACACTGGGAGGCAGAAATGACCTGTTCTCAAGCGTCCATTCTGCAGCATAGGAATCCACTGAGGAAAAGAGACAAAATGTCCATAATGGGCCGATCATGAATACTCACACTTAGCAGTTCAATTGTACATGGTTGATGGATGTATTCTCTATCAGCACAAGGTGAGTGCTAATACTGCATGTACCGTGTATCCAACAGGCGTCTCCAATGGAGTGTTCTGTTTCTGCTGACAACTGACATGGTAGAAAGTAAAGAGGATGTGATGGTGGTCGGTCAGCGAGGCTGGTAGCTTGATTTTAACTTCATCATGGAAATCTGGTGATCTGAAGAAACAAAACCGAGAAATTTACTTGCAAGCACCACAAATAAAAAGGTCAACAAGCCATTTCCTATGAAAAAGAGGCAAAAAGCTTCAACTTATTTAACAATTGTTCAAAAGTCAACTAGAGCTACTGCAACCCTGTCTCTCCATGAGCTGATGTTTATTTAATGTAGATTCACTAAGCCAGGTAAGCACAGATTCATGATGTCAATGAGGTCTTAATAGTAGTAAACAGTCAATCTAGTCATGAACTCACCTATTATGATAGACTACAGCGGTGTACGCCTCTCTGCAATACTCTGCGCAGCTGGATTTACCGTAGATTACCTAAGAGACCAATGAGAGAAGAAATGTAGGTAGTTGATGTCAAGTTGATGTAGCCAAGAGGAGTATGCAGACACCCCTTGAAGAGTGCCCTTTCCAATGCAACTTGTGGCCACTTTTTGTGCGAGTTTGTCATTTTTAGTTGTGCATCAGAAAATTTAAATGGATTATTACATCCTAACTTACAGGCATAGCGTTGCTGGGGTCTTCTCCATTCATGAACTGTACTTTCACTGTAATGTTGCGTGCAGAGCCTTGACGATTAGCAAAGTTCAGGCTCTGTGTGTTCACATACAGGAGGTTCCTACAGACACAAGTAGATAGAGATAGGAAAATATTTTATACACATGAAACATTGATCACTTACTGCTTTTTTAATGAAATGCAAGAAAACTGGAGCAATGGAAATAAAACTGGAAATATGGAGTAGAACGCAAAATGTGTGGTTGGAAGATTGATTTTCATCTGAATAGAAACACGATTTTAATTTACAGACTGAAACAGGGAAAAAAATGCTTGACAACAGACCAGATCTTGTTTTATTTTATTATAACTTTATATGAGAACTTCCTGAATTTGTCTACTGTATATTTTGCCCTTTAAGTGCCAACAGCTAATACAAACCTCACACATTCCAACAAAACTTTGCACAGTAAGAACAAATGGGCTGATGATCTGCACATTTGAAATTATTAGTGCATTTAGAGGCCCAATCATTCCCTCAGAAAACTCGGCTTCCATTTGTCATTTATTGGTACCACTTGACCTAAATCTTGTGTCAACACCTTGCAACCAATCCTATCTACCTGAGGAGGAAGTGGAAAGCAATATATTAAATATAATCCATAAAACAAAATGATAATACTGTATAACTCTTACTGCCCTTGCTTATGATTCTCTCATTATGCTGTATTATCACAAAAAAATTGGATTAGATTTCTTTGTCAACTTGTTTTCTTTCCATTAGCACATGTTTTGTATTTCTTTTTGGAACTAACTGATCATAGGCCTCCATGACCTGAGTGTATGCACACAATTTTGGAGTGAAATTTTATTTTTATTTTTAAAAAGTAAATCTCTCATTATGCTATATTATCACCAAAACTTGGATTACATCTTTTGTCAACTTGTTTTATTTCAATTAGCACAGGTTTTGTATTTCATTTTGGAATTAACTGATCATAGGCCTCAATGACCTGAGCATATGCACCTAATTTATGAATGGAATTTTTTTTTGAATGTTTTCATTCATTAAAACATTATGAATGTTTTATTAAAGCATTTTTTTTTTTTTTTGACCAGGAACACCACAAGTGGGACTTTGTGCAATTAATTACTAAATAAAAGTGTTTCAAAACAAACTTCCCATTTAAACATTAAAGTACATTGGTGTGAAATACAACACAGCATGTTTTCATATTTTATTTAATATTTACAAAATGATCCACAAATAATGCTTTTTTCACTCAAAAAAATAGGTGCATAAGCACAGGTCAATGAGGCCTATGATCAATAAATTCCAAACAGAAATACAAAACCTGTCCTAATTGAAAGAATACGAGTTGACAAAAAGATTGAATCCAATTTTTGGTGATAATGTAGCATAATGAGAGATTTATAAGCAATTATTAATAGGCTGGAAAATCAAATTAGGTTAAAAAAAAAATAAAATAAAGACAGCAAAAGGGTTAAGAAAAATGGTCCAAAATAAACAGGGGATTATCATGGTTCCATGTTCAAAACACTGTGGTAATACGATGTCAGTAATTGGTACTTTAAGCGTGCAACCTGAAAGCATAAACTTAATTGCATCAAATTTATAAAACGAGAGAACTTCAAACACAATATCTGTTCACATGTGAAAAAGTCTTAAAATAAAGAACCCAGAACAATGTTTTGTACATAAGCAGTAATCCCTATTGATTTTACTTATAGCTTAAATTTTAGCTGTGCAGCTATTTCTGCTATGTGGTTACAGTAGCTGCAGTAGAGTTCGAGAATGCTCCCAGACTATTCAAAGAGCATGCATCTCTTTTCCGATGTGGTTCTGATATAACTTTTCTATTTCATACTCTGATTTATTTTTCCAAGATGAATGGGGAAAAAGAGCAACAGAAAAATAACTGTCATGAGATGGTGCATTCCATCATCGACAGTCTATTATTTCAGAAGAGAAATTGAAATGTCTCTTTTCTAATGATTCTATCAGAATTCTATCAGTTTAACTAAATATTTGATGCTTCCATTCATGTTGCATTTGAAGAGATTCATTAAAAAAATATATGGTGCAATTCCAGCCAAGAAAAGGTTTTTTAATTCAGTTCTATCTGGTTCTGCACACTCATCAGATTAAAATGCAGGTTAATCATTTTCTATTTAGCACAGGGTGAATAAAGGGGCATTGGGGAGGATATTTCTATCAACCATCGGCACACATGCTCCTACACCCTGACTGGCCTCTGGGTACACAAAAGGAGCCCGACCATGTTTGCTGAGTGCACAACCATGGATTGAGGCCAAACGGTCCGCACCTGTCTGAACAGGACCGGTTAGCATGGTATATAGTATGTGGTGGGGCAATGATATTATATGGTCAGAATTGCCATGCTGACAGACTACTAATGTTTGCAATGCATAAATAAATGCTACAGCATAGGGGACACAGAACAAGTTAAATGGCAAGCAAATGAAAATGCTAACAAGTTGTTTTTCATCCCAATTTGTAAATATAAAGTTAACAACTTTCCCAGATAGTTTACAACAGCCATTGGCATCACTAAATTGGTCACTTATAGTTTATAAACAGCTAGTTTATAAACTATAACAAGCAAATCTGAGAGAGACACAATTTCAGAAATTATGTTTTAAAGTTAAGAAATTTTTGTTTCAACATTCCACAGTAACAGAACAACTAGCAATCATGCTATATATTGGTGGCAAGTAGTATACTCAATAAAAATGACAATAATATTAATATGTTCTTTAAAAATTTGAAAATCTTAAAAATAGTAATAGTTAAATACTTTATCAATAAAGTCAAAAATGTAAAGTGTTCACAAAATTCTGGACATGACTGACTATCTGACAGATACGTGTTCTGCCTATAGAGCTATGCTTTGACACATGCCTATTAAGAGTGGCTAAGTCTGAAGGATTTAATCACTGCACAAACATGAACTGATAACCTTGTCATACATCTGATCACAGTAAAATACATGAACTCAAGAATGGAACAGAAGTTTCCAGTGACAAGTAATTTGTCTGTCCAGAATGAAGGCTAAAATGCTGGGCAACTTAACACGTTCACAGCTAATCAGAGCATATATGGTGTTTAATATACAGCTATTTGGATTGGCATTATGGACTGCTGGTTAGGACAAAAAGTCCTACTTACAAGAAATACATTTTCATTGCATGTTGCTTCATTGTGTCGCACAAAGTTTGGACACAGTGCTGTTTAAAAGCAGATCACTGGCACAGTTGAAAATCATATGGAAATCTTGAGGTTTTCAGTTGAAGCAGGATTATTTTTCCAGACTAGCCACACTGTAGTCAGTGCAGTAAGGAAGATTAATATGAAGCAGTAAATAATAATCTTGTACATATCAGTGCAATGGCCCAAACTCCGCCAACTTCAGTCGTCAATCATTTCTATTACTGCCTAAAATGAGCTGTCTTGAGCTCAAGTGACAATTCTGCTGGTAGATGCAGACCATCTCAGTGGCACCAGGAGTGATGCTTTGCTGATTCAGGGAACCGTTAAATCAAACTCAGAACCATAAATTGTATACTTTTATTATTAATTCCCAACCAGCAGTACATAAAGAGTGCACCAAGTGACAGCAGTGATGGCATGATCAATCGGAGGGATGAATCATCTGCCTGCCAGTAGCATTGTTCATCTTCGCTTATCAGTTGTGACCAAGGGGCCAGGTTATGGATGTGTGGCGAGTGGGGGGGCAATGTACGTGTGTGTGCGATACTGTAAATTGATTGCACCAAGTAAACCTTCCACAAATTAGGGGGAGGACACTCAGGCTCAAGCACAACCTGCTTAATAATAACCAAATACTCCCTCCCCTCTTAGTGCAGCCATATATATTTGGGGAATCTCTGCTGCCTTTGGCATTGTGATCATAGTAGTAGATGAGAAGGGAGAAGAGAGAAAAGGAAGCTAGAGCCTGCAGACACTGGGAACAAAGCAGACGCAGTTGCCGCAAACGCCACCAAACCAGCTATAATGAAGTTCATCTTTCTGTTTTTGTTGCTCAGCTTGTCCATGACAAGTGCAGCCCCTAATCCCAGGAAAGCACCTTCGGAGGCATCCATTTTAACCACCCCGACACCAAACGAAGCTAAGTCCCGCTTTGCCATGTTAGATGATGTACGACTGTTGGCTAACGGACTGCTCCAGCTCGGTCAGAATCTCCGGGAGTTTGTGCACAAGACCAAGGCTCAGATCAATGACATCTTCCAGAAGCTCAACATATTTGACCAATCCTTCTACCAGCTCTCAGTGGTTACTAGTGAGATCAAAGAGGAAGAGGAGAAGTTGAAGAAGACGACCACATTTTTGAAGGTCAACAACGAGGAGATCAAGAACTTGTCGCTGGAGATCAACTCCAAAATCAACAACATTCTACAGGAGCGAAGCCAGCTGCACAGGAAGGTTGGTGGACTGGAGGAAAAGCTGAAGGGCTTGTCTCGGAGCATGATGCCCATGGAGCAACTTCAGGAGATCTCTGCCTTGAAGGTGAGCGAGTTCTTTAGCAGGATGGGTCTAGAATTTTATACTAGTTTGTACCATGTCCTTCGAAAACCATTCAGTTGGAATGTTTCAGCTGTACAGAAGTCTTTTAAAGCTGCATCCAGTTTTTTATGTACTGTAACCTTTTTTGTTGAAGGATGTGATTGAAACACAAGAAAAGACCATTACAGATCTGCTTAAATCTGTAAAAGAGCAACATGAACAGCTCAACTACCAGAAGATAAAAATTAAAGGTCTTGAAGATAAGGTAATCCATCCCTTACTTTAAAATGTAAAATTTCAGATTCGGGATGCATTTTCAGTCAAGTTCTAAGCAGTTCCATTAAAGTTCTAATTATCAGTGATTATCATTTTGGCTTTTTTGCAAATTTATTGCAGCTGAATAATGACACTTTTCAAGAGACAACTGAAAAAACTATGGATTTAAGTCCAGAGATGCCTGGCCATTTTGGGTACTTGACAATAAACTCAACAAATGGAACTATTGACTCATCTGGTAAGAACAGCAGGAAAGCAATCAGCTTTAAATTGTTTAAATTGTTGCTTTAATAATTCCAAAATCATCAGCTGTGTTTTTTTGCACAGACTTTCCAATGGATTGCAGCGATGTGTTCAAAAGAGGTCAGAGGAACAGTGGAATTTACCCAATCAAACCCAATCAATCTGAACCTTTCAATGTGTACTGCGAGATAAGTTCTGGTAAGGAAACAATAACCTACATCTAATCAGACTTCCTAGAGATTTAACCTAGAAAACAAAGACTTGGTTTATTTTCTTGACCAAAAATATAGCCAGTTCCATTTTTATTAATTTGAATTTAAGACTCTTTTCAGACATTAACAACACACTTTATTTGGAAGGTGGAGCAGCCACAGTGATCCAGAGGAGGGAGGATGGTTCTGTTGATTTTGACCAGTCGTGGGAAAGATATGAACATGGATTTGGCAATCTGGAAAGTAGGTATACCTCTTAATTTTCTGCTTAAAAACTTAGTCATAAATAGCTATGGTATTATTCAGGTCTCAGTTTCCACAGACAATCAAAACAAAAACGTTTGCTTCCATTTATCAATTTTTTGTGCTTCTGTAGTCTAATGTATCTGTAGCCAGGGACAATTATGAAAGAAAACTATTCTGTACACTTAGTGTTAGCAAAAGCAGTATGACTGAATTACAAATAATTGCCATAGGCTTCAAAAGGTGCTGAATCTTTTACAATTCTAATAACAGATCTTTTGTCTGACTGGATTTCAGTCATGCCTCAAGGTCAAGTAAAAACATGTAGGTTTGTTAAACAACCGGAAAATTTGTGCACATCCAGTGCTTGTGCAAACAAAAGTTTTCCTGACCTGAATGGACAAAATGCTGAAACACGTTTTTGAATAAAATTGGGGAGCAACGGACCTACATCAGGGTAGATGCCATTTTTAAATGTATAATGAAATTTACTTTTGATATAAACGGAGCAAAAAACAAACAATTCACGTTCTTGCCTTACCCCGAGTCACTATGGTAAGCTTACAATGATTTTACATTCAGAGGTGTTGGATTCGAAGTGGTGGAAAATTTCAGGCTTCAGTCATTTGTCCTTGCGTATTTACATGATGTCGGTAAACAAAGAAAAGATGGTCCGCCAGCTGATATGCTACTTGCTCTGACAATATATTTTTCAGATACACATCTTGTACAACTTTCTCATATGACTATCAGTGACTCTTGGTGTAGCTTGTCAGATCTGACAATGTTCTTCCACAAGTAACTTGCAATTTTATGTTTCAACCACAGGCGATAGAGAGCCCAGAATTTAGTAGTGTAACTTTAATACTTTACTTATGAAAATGAACCTGTGAGGGATACATGTACACTGTTCAGTAGGTTGTACATTTTCATACCTTCGTGCTGGTCACTAAGCCAAGAAAACAAGGAAAAAATGGGTTTTAAAAATAAGACATGATGAGTCCTTAAAGAAATATCCCGGTTTCAGTACAAGTTAAGCTAAATCAACAGCATTTGTGACATTTGATTACCAAAAATTAAATGTTCTTTAAAAAAGCAAAAATCTGTTACAGTGAGGCACAATGGAAGTGAATGGGATTAATTTGTAAATTATAAAATACTCATCGTTTCAAAAGTTTAGCCACAAAATGTAAACGATACGTATGTTAACATGATTTTAGTGTGATAAAATCACTTGCTAACCAATTGTGTGAAGTTATATACAATTGTACAAATTCATTGCCATGACAATGTAATGCTGTAAACACTTAAACCATAAAATTACTATAGAAATGATGCTTTAAACAACATGTACAACAGCTAAAATACACAAAAGATTTGAAATAATGTAATAATTTTTTTTTTTAATCATAAGCTTCACGTTTATGTGCTTTAAATCTTAAACAATTAACCCATACACTTCCATTGTAAGTGCCTCGCTGTAACCTCCATTCTTTTGCTTTTTTTTTTTTTTTTAAAGAAAAGGAGAAACAAGACAAGATATATTTTTGTGGTAATCAACATTATGCCACAAATGCTGTTGATTGAGCTTCACTTGCATTGAACCCAGACTATTACTTTAAAACAGAATAACCTATTGAAAAGTATGTATGTATATCCCTTTAAGCCTAATTTTCATGGGGAAAATGTGAAAATGTATTTTTGTTAAAGAGGAGTTTTGGCTTGGCTTGGCGAAGATCCATTCCATTGCTCAACAAGGAGAATACATTTTACACATCGAACTGGAAGACTGGAAAGAGGAAAAGAGTTTTATAGAGTACATGTTCACCCTGGATGGCGCTACATCTGATTATACCCTTCATCTGGCACCTTTGTCTGGAAATCTGCCTGATGCCATGAGCAACCACACAGGCATGAAGTTCTCAACCAAGGACAAAGACAATAATAATCTTGATGATTCCAACTGCGCCCGCAACTACACAGGTATCAAATGGTCAAATAAAAAATTAACTGTGCACATATAGTAGTCTAGTCTAACAGTGTGGCTTGAACTCTCAAATCACCTAGTTCACCTAAATTAATGGCATTCTACAATATTCTAGTATTCATTATAACATTTTTGTTGTTTTCAGGTGGTTGGTGGTTTAACGCATGTGGGGACACCAACTTAAATGGGAGATATGCCTGGATGAGATCAAAATATCATTCCCAGCGCAGAAAAGAGATCTACTGGAGGCCATCCAAAGGAAGCTCCTATGGCCTCAAATCCACAAAGATCACCATCAGGCCATCAGCCCAGTTTCAATAATCCCTGACCCTGTTCTCCATTGGGCAATTCAAGATCAATCAGTGGAGTCACAATGGCAGTAGACACTAGCCAACAAAGTGTTCCCCTTTCTCTATAGACAGTCCAAAACTGCTGATTTTTCACCATAAAATGATGCAATTGAAACAGGTCATTGACTTTGGTAGAGGGTAGACACCAAGTCAAAGGGGTATTGCAACATGCATGTGCTAGTTCAGAATCTTCATAGGTCATTGGATTACAACCTTACAGCTTGGTGAGGAAGAATATTTGGTTTAAAAAAATCATAAAACCACAGATTCAAATAGCAAGCTTAACACACCTATGGAACATCTGGTGGAAGAAATTATTAAAAGTGGACTAGATTTAACAATAAGTGTGTAGACAATACACACACCATTATAGCACTACATTGCATTCAACTATAAAGCTTCTCAATGCATTGGTTTTATTGTATTTTAACTTAAAGATTGTATTTAAGCAAGGTTCGAAAATGTGCAAAACAAGAAAAGCAGTGTAACACTTTAAAATAGTCTAACTTTTGTCTTGAACAAACATATAATTCTAAACAGATCAGTTGTTCATGTACATACAAATTTGAATATATGAAAATACACAAACCAATCATTTCTTTGCAACTTCTGTTATTTTCACATGATTTGCAATCATGGATGATTGCAAATAAGACATTTCTATAATAGTGAAACTTTGCTTTTATGTGATGCCACAGTGTAAAAAACGCAAATGACTGAGTGCACTATAAGAAGTTATTATAACGTGTTACCAAGATATGTGCCATTATGGTGGTTAAAGTTTTATCTGCTGCATGTCTCTTTTTGTTACTGAG
The DNA here is from genome assembly GCA_032164185.1 of Moxostoma hubbsi. Classification (NCBI taxonomy): domain Eukaryota; kingdom Metazoa; phylum Chordata; class Actinopteri; order Cypriniformes; family Catostomidae; genus Moxostoma; species Moxostoma hubbsi. Next base: position 22,561,518 of record JAVLUX010000010.1, read on the forward strand.
TCATATTGACTCCTGGTTATACTTTGTGCATACTCAACTGTACTGTATATATTTAGTTTACAGAATGTTCCTCAGTGATGGTCTGGTACATCATATTTATAGCAAAACAATTAAACATTGAGACAAAAATAAAAGACCATTTTCTTTAAGTCTCCCATGAGTGTAATAAATGGTTAAAATACTCAAACTGACATGGTAAGCATTTATGGCACTTTTGTGCAATGAAAACAAATTTCAATAACAGTGAATAACGATTTCACTGGTTTAATACAAAACTCTGAACTACAGTCTGAGAACAATCTTGGCAGAGTGGCAGAGCATAAATTACAGGAGGACTTTTATTATTAACAGATTTTTAACAGATCATATTTGTCCAGCAGTAGTATCAAGCTTAATCAGCATGTGAACCCAGCCCTTCATAATTAAAATCTTGTATGACTTTCACATATGACAGACCATACCAGTTTGATAAATTTAGCGTAATAATATTTTTGGCAGTAAACTATATCAGAATAGAGGCATGTCCTAAACTGTCCAGTCAGCATCACCCAAATCAAGGCTGACTATGCAGAGTCATGTTCACTAGAAGATAAAGTAGGCAGAGGCTGAGAGAAAGCAAACATGTTTTCTGAATGATAGGTTATGTCAACATATGTGGATGATAAGCATCTTTGTCTGACTGACCATGGCTGAAACAGAAACCTGAAATGAGGGTCAGGTGTTAGGTCATTCAGGGAGGATGAATGCTGGCAAAGAAAGTGGCTATACAAATAGCCTGGCTATTTAACAATTCATAATTTAGACAAAACCTTTCTAACAGGCAAAAAAAACAAGGCATGTGTTGCGGTTTATTTAAGGGGGGTTGTGCAACGGATGTGTCTGGTGGATGACATAGCGCGAGTAAAATTCAAAATAATTATTTTCCATGAAGGTACATACATAGCGTGGGATAAAATAAATAAATAAATAATAATAATAATAAATAAAAACAAAAACGGCAGAGCATATCCTATGTTGTGATACCTGAGCCTTGCGACCTGCTTCAGAAAATGGTACATCACCCTCTTGTGGTCTCAAAACGCTAATAAGCCAACTGACAGTGAATTGCAAAGCGTGCAAATTAGGCTTCTAATTTAAATATTGGCTAATTTTAATATATCAATGCCTTGAAAAAAATATATTGAGAAATTAGCATGGCTATCAATAATTGATATATTGATATTTTATGACATGACTAATTTACATACTTTGCTACGATGCTTGCATTGCAAATCCATTACAATAATAGTTATTGATGCATGTTCATTATAGTTTAATATACCTTCTGCAGTACCGCTGCAAAACCCCTGTTAAAATCACACGGTGATACAGACCCACTCTAGAGATGATACCTGTATGTGGTGTTGGGCACATAGATGTCCCTTGCTGGGAACTCCAGGATCTCTTTTGTTGGACGCACACGACTGTCTGGATAAGGCTTAACTTGGAGCAGTTCAGGGGTCAGGCAATAGTGAGGGTTCTCAGGGGCTGGAGAGATGTCAATCTTTAACTGGGCTAAGATCATATAGAAAATTATTTTTACATAAACCACAACCAAAACAAAAAAAAGTGATTTAATTAAATTCACTACAAATTCTGTACATAAATACTTATGACATATTTAGTAGTATTTCTGAATTGTAGTAAGTTATTTACCTGTGATGGGCCTCAGTCTACGCAGCACAGAGGATGGACGCCGCATGTCAGCTAAGAACTTGTATAGGTCTTCATCGCTGAGCCGATCTCCCTCCTAATACAAAAATAAACAAGTACATTTTTCTTCAGATCAGATATTCAAAGGCTATGGGTAAACAATCAAAAGAAGAATATATGAATACGTTAAAAACAGGGGATTGTGTAAACTTTGGTGGTCTGCATTATGTAATGACCGGTAACTGGAGGACAGTCAACTTTCTATTAAAGAGATCAATATTTAAATCAATAGCGGTCTGCTTTTTGAGAAAAACAGTGTGACCTGTTTGAAGAAGTTGGTGACTGTCAGGGTGGCAGGTCTGAAGCTGGTCAGACTGCACGACTCATCTCCACTGGTGGTCCTCTCCAGAGAGCGGCGGCCCACAATATTTGAATTCCTACGTTCTGACCATGAGCCTTTGCGCTCTACATGATGGTACATAGTCGGTAGTTACACACTTTAATACTATTAGATTAAATGGTGTGTTATGGCATAAAGATCTGCATGCACATTTTTATCATAAGGAAAACTTGTTCACAACCATCTGAGTCCATTTACAACACCAAACAAATACATCAAAATTACTCACCTGAAAGCCCCATCTCAAGCTCTGTATCTCTCTCCAGACTGCCTGCACTGTTGACTATATTCATGAGGTGTATGGCCGTCCAGGCAAAGGGCATTCGGTAGCGCCCCAGTCGCTGGCAGAACTGTTCTGACTGACCGCGCAACTTTTCAAGCTTTTCTTTATTCTATGAGACCCAGGATAAAAGTATCAGAAAATAAATGTCAGTCACAGTGTTGTTTATGAATATACAGACAGAACTTTGGACAAAATGTTGAGAACCCCCCACCGCCAAAACAAACTTTTATGAAGCTGAGTGTCAGGTGTAGTGATATACTGTTATTACAGCTAGGCTGATTATTTGGACAATTTATGGCAATTTGGCCAATAGCTCATTGCTGTGCCCAATTGGGCAATTAAAAGAATATTTTGGTTTCAATACAAGTTAAGCTTAACTGAAAGCATTTGTGACATACTGTTGACTACTACAAAAAAAACATTTGACTCGTCCTTCCTCTTCTTTAAAAATTGTTAAAAAAAATTTACAGTGAGACACTTACATGGAAGGGAATGGAGCCAATTTTCAGTGGGTTAAAAAGGCAGAAATGTGAATCTTATCATTTTATAAAAGCACTTATATTAATTCTTCTTTTAAAACTTGCTGCAAAGTTGTTAATTTTTATATTTCCGGGATTACTGCATTGTCATGGAAACTAAGTTGTTAAATTGTATATAATCATTTTAAAACAGTACGTATTTTAATGTTTATGGATTGGCCAAATTCACCATTATAAGTGCCTCACTGGAACTTTTTGTTTTTGTTTTTTAAGAAAAGGAGGGACATATTTTTGTGGTAATTAACATAATGTCACAAATGCTGTTGATTGAGCATAACTTGTATCCTGGAATATTCCTTTAACAGAAGTCATCATTTAACCTTGTGTCAGTTCCAAAACCTACCAACAGACATGTCACTCAAAAGTGTACATATTTTGTTTTCAATATTTTGTGAATTTTCAGCAAATATTGTGTTAATACGTGTTTCAGCAATTTAGTGTATTTCTTATGAACTGAGATTTTCCAACAAGTATATAGAATATTGCATAGAGAAATATACATTATATATATATATATATATATATATATATATATATATATATATATATATATATATATATATATATACACACACACGCACATCGATCACTCACAACATTAAAAACATCTGTCTAATATAGTGTAGGTCACCCTCGTGCCACCAAAACAGAGGCAACTCGCATCTCAGAATAGAATTGAATGTGTGTGTGTGCTGAGGCCCCCTAGTGGGTCCCGATGAGTTTGACATTGGAGTGTTCTCCCGGATTTTTCACCCAGCTCCCATTTCCTCTTCACATGACCGAACAAACCTGTTACAGGGGCCAAAAACAAAAAACATCCAGTGAGCAGCAGTTCTATGGACGGATACACCTTGTTGATGAGAGAGGTCAACAAAGAATGGCCAGACTGGTCCGAACTGACAAGTCTATGGTAACTCAGATAACTGCTCTGTATGATTGTGGTGAGAAGAATATCATCTCAGAATATAATTGTTTTTGGCCCCTGTAACAGGTTTGTTCGGTCATGTGAAGAGGAAATGGGAGCTGGGTGAAAAATCCGGGAGAACACTCCAATGTCAAACTCATCGGGACCCACTAGGGGGCCTCAGCACACATTTAGAGGGCCTCAAGATCTCATACAATTATTTAAAATATGATAGATTATTTTAAATTTTTATATAATTATTATAACATTCTAACATTAAAATTCTTGATAAAAAGAGTAGATCGTTTTTCAGCTATAAGTACTGACTCAAATATTTTCTTTTCAGCACAAACACACAACTTCAAGCTCGGCTCTCTCCCTCCCCTCCGGCAGTCTGGATTGCCCTTTAAATACCTCTCCGCTCTCACCGCAAACATAAAACAGCTGCTAGAGGTGATTTCACTCAGACACGCCCCAACACCACATACCCCCATAGCCCAACTCATGCTTATGGACCACCTCAAAATTAAAAGGCTAGAAAGCTAGATCCCAGCGGGTGATCGACGCATTGGTATCCTACATGCGATGGAGCCACTGGAGCTGGGCATGGTTCGAACAGAGGGTGAAAGCACATCCCAATAGCACATCAGTACCGGAGGATGAGGACTGCCCACTTGATGGCCAAACACTCCTTCTCGATTGTGCCGTACTTAGTCTATCTTATCAAAGCTTGAAACTAATGTACACCCTCCACCATCTGGGACAGTACCGCTCCCAACCCTATGTCAGGAGAGTGCAATAACAGCCCGCAGCAAAACGCAGCTTTCACTTACATGAATGCCTGCTGACACAACTCCGACCATTGGACTGAATCTGGTGTCCCCCTTTTTAGTAAGATCAGTCAGCGGGCTGGTGACGGTCAAATAATTAAACACAAACCTCTAATTATTATCCAGCCCCAGGAACCATCTCAACTCCTTTTTGGTCTTAGGTCTCATGCAGGCTGCAATCACGGCAGTCTTATCAATTTGGGGCCGCACCTGTCCATGACCCAAGTGGAAGCCCAAATACTCTACTTCCACCCAACCAACTGCACAATTCTTAGGGTTTGCCATGAATCCCAGCAGTCTCAACGACTTCAGGACAGCTCTCAAATGCTACAGGTGCTGCTGCCGATCATTACTGTAAATATTGATGTCATCCAAATAGGCAGCGCCATAAGTGTCGTGCGGCCTGAAGACTCTGTCTATGAGCCACTGAAACATAGCCCGGGACCCAAACAAACAGAAAAGGAAGGGTGACAAATTGGTGTAAGCTAAACGGTGTGGAAAATGCAGTTCTTCATGGGACATGGGAGTTAAGGGGATCTGACTGCCAATATTGCTTTATCAAATCAAGTGTTGAATAAAAGATAGCCATGCCTAACCAATTGAACAGTTCATCAATCCGAGGCAGAGTATGCATCAAACTTAGACACCATGTGGACTTTCCTATAATCCACACAGAACCAGACCGAGCCGTCACTCTTCGGAACCAACACCACCGGGCTGCCCCAGTCTCTGTGCGACTCTTCTATTACCCCCATATCCAGCATGGCCTTTAATTCTTCTCGAACCACTTTTTTGGTGTTTGGGTAATCGGTAGGGATGACTGCGTACCACTACCCCTGGGGTCATATCGTTTTGGTGCTGTATGACAGTGGCTCTCAACCAGGGGGTTGGGACTCACTAGGGGGCCAAGGCACACTTCCGGGTGGCCCACAAGATCTCTTACCATTATTTAAAATATTATAGATTATTATAATTTTTTTTATGTAATTATAATTAAACTTCCGGAAAATGCTAAAAATTTAATAACTCCTTTCAACAGCATGCTTTTTATGAAGACTATACAGTTCTAGACATTTCTGGAATCACAAGTTTTAAGGAAATATCTTATAAAAGATATATCTTATAATATACATTTCTAATGGCCTACATGGGGATCCTTTGAATATTTTCTCCAACAATGGGGGGCCTTGGAGTCAAAAAGGTTGAGAGCCACTGCTCTATGAGATTCGTATGACCGGAAAGAAGCGAGAACACGTCAGAGAATTCTCTTTTACCTCTGTGACTTGTGATGGTGAGAGATGGTCTCCGCAAGTGACCGGGGTGACTCGAGCTTCTCCCTCTCCAAAACCACCATCGTTAAAGTCATGGGGACAGCCTCACTACATGGTTTTAGGAGACTGAGGTGGTAAATCTGATGTGTTCTGCTTCTATCCATTCGTTTAGCCTCATAATCGATTTCCCCGTCTCGCCGTGTGACCTCAAAGGGCCCTTGCCAATTGGCGAGTAATTTAGAGCTTGATGTGGGAAGTAATAGAACAACTTTATCTCCTGGTGCAAATTCCCATAGTCGAGTACCTCTCTTATACAGTCTTTTGGGGGTGATAAACACTGGTCCAAATCGATGTAATCCCCAATAATTCATACAGTTTGCATAGTGTTTGTGTGACATATACATAGAACCTTGATCAGTGAGGATTTCTTTCGGAATCCCCACTCGGGGATTCAGATTATTGTGAAGAGTGCCTCCACATATTACACAGATGCACTGCTTCCTGATATCACGTTGAATAGTCCACCAGAACCAACATAAAGCAATGCCCGTGTGCCGTCTGCTCTAATGGCCCGATGAGGTCCATACCAATTAATTCGAAGGGGAGCTCGATCAAAGGAAGGGGCCACAATGGCACTCTTGGGGTTGCTGGCGCATTCACCATCCGACATACACGGCATGCCACACACCATCTGCAAACATCCCCATGAATGCCTGGCCAATAGAAACGGGCCATAAGACAATTCAGTGTCTTTTCTTGCCCTAAGTGGCCTGCCATTCGTTCTTCAGGATTAATAATTGGGTTGTATCTTCCTTTGATGTGTTATATTACTATATATTACTTTTATAATACATTATAATAATTACAAATGTTTACAAATAATAATAATAATATTTAAGTTGAATGGGTTCCAAAAAATAACTGTGTGAATGAAAAGTGAGCTGATATCTTATAACTAAATTTAACAAAAAAACTAAATCTTAATATTTTGAAGTCCAGTTGAAAGAAATGTATGACTTGTACTGGAATTACTGTTAATTTTGCTGCAACATTATCCAGTATACTAGTTAACAATAATGTTTTTCTTAATAAGCTATACATTTATATTGAAATAATGTGTAGTTTGAGGTTTTGTTTGTTTACATATTAAAGAGCACACCCAATTAATTCCACACAATAATATACAAATATTCTGAACTCATTATGCAAAAAAACAACACTGCTATCAGGATCTGTATCGACCGATACTAAGATTTCCGACATTGTAATCTTAAGAGAAAAAGTGGTATTGGTGCATCCCTACTCCTGACCGGTCTTATACACTGCACTGCTGCAACGTGCTTGGCTTGGATTTTCACACATAACAGTCTCTTGAATTTACTCAGCACTGTTCCAAAACCAAAAAAAACATCCAGTGAGGGGCAGTTCTGCTGATGGAAACACCTTGTTGAGGAGAGAGGTCAACAGAGAATGGCCAGACTGGTTCGAACTGACAAAGTCTACGGTAACTCAGATAACTGCTCTGTACAATTGTGGTGAGAAGAATAGCATCTCAGAATGCTATTTTGAGATGCGGTGTTTCTGTTTTGGCATCACGAGGGGGACCTACACAATGTTAGGCAGGTAGTTTTAATGTTTTGGCTGATCTGTGTATATTCGAACACTTTGTAATTAGCTTGTTTTCTGAATTAATTGGCCATAAAATGCAATCTCGTCTTCATCAAAGTCGCAAGTATAGACAAACACAATGTGCTTAAGCTAACAACACATAAACAATTATAAACTTTCATGTCTTTATTGAACACATTGCATTAAACATTCAAAGTGCTGTGGAAAAAATATGTGAACCCTTGGATTTAATAACTGGTCGACCCTCTTTTGGCAGCAATAACCTCAACCAAGCATTTCCGGAAGCTACTGATTAGAGTACTGCACATGAATCTGATGAGTGAATCGCTAATATTTGATGTAACGGGTGGAAAAATATTTATATTGCCACGTGTGTTGCAGGTCAGGAATCAATAGGCAAAGGTGGGTCTACGGGTCAAATAGCAATGGCTTTTTTTAAATGTCAAATAATCTTAAACTTTTTTCTGTCACCACAACATTAGCCTAAGTGTCTGTTTTACTTAAATGCTCCATCTCAGAGTGCCCAATGTTAGTTTGATTGCTTGTGTGACGTGAGCAAATAAACATTTGTCTAACAGATGTAGTTGATTTAATTTAATGCGGGTGCAGTTCAGATTGCAGTCTTTATGCCGGGTTGGGTATGGTCTTAGGATATCTGGTGTGAATGTCTCTCCTGAGGTCAACAGCAACTTGATTAGGTTAAGGACTGGGCTTCTCCAAAAGGAGGATTTTATTTTTTTATTTTTGCCATTATGTAGTGGATTTCCTTCAATGTTTAGGGCAATTGTCCAGCTGAATCACCCAACTTCTATTGAGCTTCAGCTGGTGCGCAGCCACCCTGACATTATCCTTTGAGATATCTTGTTAAACTTGGGAATTAATTTTTCCACCATAATGGCAAGCGGTCCAGGCCCCAAGGCAGCAAAGCAACCCTAAATCAAGACGCTCCCTCCAACGTACTTCAACGTTGGGATGATTTTTCAGGTTGGTATGCAGTGCCCTTTTTACACCATATGTAGTGCTGTTTGATTTTTCCCAAAAAAGTAAACCTTAGTTTCATCAATCCACAAAACAATTTCCCAGTAGTGGTGTGGAGTGTAAAGGTGGTCTATGGGAAACTTCAGTCACACAGCAATGATTTTGTTGGAAAGCAGATGCTTCCTTCGTGGTGTTCTATGGACACCATGCCTGATTAAAGTTTTCTGAATAGTAGACTCACGAGCAGAGATGTTGACCAGTTCCAATGATTCTTTCGATTACTTAGCAGAACCTCTAGGGTACTTTTTTAACTCATTGTGCATTCCGCGGTGTGCCCTTTGAATCATCTTGGATAAACGGCCACTTCTAGGGAGAGTAGCTGCAGTACTTAATCATCTCCATTTATAGAAAATGTATCTAACTCTGGACAGATGAATATCTAAGCTCTTCAAGATAACTTCCAGCTTTATGCAAAGCAACCATTCTTGATCTTAGGTCTTCTGAGATCTCTTTTTTGGCATGTCAAGTAAGCAGATGCCAAGGTTTGCCAACTCCTGACTCTAATTAGCTTTTGTTGACGTCATAAGCCTAGGGGTTCACATACTTTTTCCCAACCTATACTGTGAATGCTTGATGTATTCTATATGTACAAAAACAAAACAACAATTTGTGTGTTATTAGTTAAAAAAAAGATTGTGTTTGATCATTATTGTAACAGACGAATATCAAACAAAATGTTAAGATCAATTTATAGATAAATGCAGGTAATTCCAAGGGGTTCACATACATTTTATATTTATGCATTATGTCATCATCTATCAACCTGCTCTCAAAAATGGATAAAAACCCAGTTAGGTAGATCACTAGTCGAGTAGATGGCAGGTCTTACTTTGGCAGCATCAGACTCTTTGAAGACCATGTAAGGCTCTGCACACTCCCCAATATCTCCCTGCTGTAACACTTTCTCAAGCTGCAAGCAAACACAGTCCAAATGACACTGATTAATGCACTGCTATAGCATGCTTTCGGTGAACACTACACAAAATCAACAATGTAATCTACCAATAAATCATAAAAATATGGAATAATCATCAAGCACTCAACTACCATAAAAAAGACAATGTCTTAGACAGGATGTTGTTAGAAGAAAGATGTTAAATAAGGTAACCAGCCTTGATGACGAGGAATACGTCTTGGGAAGGGTAGGTGATGGAGAATACGGCAGAGCGGGCCAGGGTAGAAATAGCAGCAGACGGGATATGTGGCCGCAGCATGGCCTTGGTTTGCTCTGAGTTTAAGTCAAAGTAAAAGTTCTCTGATATCTGAGGATGAAGACAAGAGAATGAAAACGTATGGTAGGTAATTGTGCAGAGGCACAACTAGCAACTGAACAGGTGACTACTACCCTCTAGTGTTGAAACCAGCCAAGACTGTCATGGGACATTTCCAAAAGGGTAAAATGCTATAATATTTACTTCCTTTGGTTTTGGATATCTGTGGGGAAACAGAATCTAAAATAATTTCCATCCAATTTTAAAATTCCTGCTATTTAAAAAAAAAAACTTCAATTATACTAGTGTCATGCAAGTTTATGTAATTTACAAGAATCTGCATGCATTATTAGCTCTGCAGTTATTTTCAGTTGCAACTATAGTGAAAAAAGCTATTTTTATTTAAGAAACCCTATACCACCTGTAATAATAATAATATAATCCGATTAGAAATAGTGTATGGAAGTATAATACATTGAAAACGTACATGCTCTACACACTCAAACCTCACATAAGCCTTTGAATGAAATTTTTACTAAAGCAGTTAATTACTTTATTTTGGGTTGATTTGGTACAATGCTAGATTTCTACAGAATGTTTTAACCTCCCAAAGCACACAAGCTCACCTTTTTCTTTTCTTTGACATCATATAAGGCCAAACTTGCAAATATTGGCTCAATTTCTATCTCAAACCTTAAAAAGGAGACAGAAGCAAGTCAGCAAAATTGCAGCCATTACTATTACATTTCAGTACACAAAAAAAGTTGTTCCCCACTTACTTCAAGGACAAACACTTGACAAGAAGCCTTTGTCCAAAATGCTCTTTGGGAACATCAGGCAAACAATGGCGCTCAATCGGCTCTTCCTACAGGTGGAAAAAAATGATGATTGATGCAAAAGATTACAGACATCTTGAATAGTCTGAACTTGACTGAACCATAGTACTCTTTGCTGACAATTAAGCATTAGCTATTCAAAACATCTAATATACATAAACCACTAAAAGGAAAAGTCATCCTCTACCTCATCCAAAGCAGGATGCAGTGCAAAGAGTTCTCGATGACGATTGGATTTGCGAAGATCCTCATTGTGCCGATCAATCTCTTCGTTGGGAACTCGATCCAAAAGGTGAGGCAGCAGAGCATCAGGCTGAGAGTTTTTCAGGTCAAATATACTGCAGGCCCAGCTGCCGCGTGGAGTATCATCTATTGACATGGACCTCCGCTTCAGATCATCCTGTAAAACACAATACAGTTCTCAGTTATATTCAGAGAGGAACTCTGAGGCATACAGGGGTATTGTGCAATTATTCTACAAGGCTTAGCAAAAATCACATGATAACACAACTGCAGCACAATCAAGAGATTTACCTGATCGTCCTGATAGTTGCTGTGATCTGGCAACTCATCAGACTCAAAAACCTGTTTTGGTAAACCTCTCTGCCTCTCCTTCTGCTTATCCAAAGTATTGGGGTTAAACGCAGTGCCCAATTTGTGGTACCTGTGCATCCAAAATATTTCAGTTATGGCCTGTATGCCCTGTATTTAAAAGCCCCAGTCAAAATTAACATGTAAATGCACCAGGAGCGCTAGAGAAAGATACCAGGGTAATCCTAGGGTTTCTTCACACAGCAATTTCATCCACAGAACTCCCCATAACCATTCACAAATGTGTACCTGCCCTTTTCATGTTCATTTATGCTTTCAGCTACCGAATACTATGTAGTTCACTCTGCTCCATAAAATACAAAATTCTATTCTGGAGACTCCCCCAAATCACTAAGTGAACAGCTATTTTACATTTAATTTAATTTCCTAGTTATAATAAAACCTGAAATGCATAAAGTAAAAGGACAAAAAGAAAACTAGGAACTTAGAGATAGTTCACCCAAAAATGAAAATGCTCATCAAAATTATTTACTCACCCTCATGGCATCCCAGATGTGTATTACTTTCTTTCTTCTGCTAAACACAAAGGTTTTTAGAAGAATGTCTCAGCTCTGTTGGTCCTTATAATACAAGTAAATGGTGACCAGACCTTTGAAGCTCCAAACATCACGTAAAGGCCACATAAAATCCACAAGACTCCAGTGTAATCCATAGCTTCACAAGAATTATGATAAGTGTGGGTGAGAAACAGATCAATATTTAAGTACTTTTAAGTACACAATGTTCTACATTTTGAAAGTGAAAGTGGAACTTAAAAATGTATCTGTTTCTCACCCAAAGCGATTGCATTGCTTCGGAAGACATATAATAAACCACTGGAGTCTTAATGGGTTACTTTTATGTGGCCTTTATGTGATTTTTGGAGCTTCAAAGGTCTGTTCACCATTCACTTGAATTTTAAGGACCAACAGAGCTGAAAAATTCTTTAAAAATCTTTGTGTCCTGCTGAAGAAAAAGTTATACACATCTAGGATGGCATGAGTGTGAGTAAATGATGAGAGAATAGGGCTCGGCGACATGGCAACAAATATTATCATGATATTCTTTTTCATATCATTCGATATCTATATTTATCACGATATTCAATCACATTTGCACATTTTTTTTTAATTTCCAAAAAAAGAAAACAAAATTAAAAAAAGTCTTTACAAAACTGCGTTGGGGGCCCAGACACAGCCAATGCAGTGGTGTCTGAGGGATCTTCTATGAAAATATTGCAATATTTTATGGTTTATCAATTAAGTGCAGTTGGATATGAATATTATAAGATGATCTGTCATTTTGAATCATAATGAAGGTATATATATATATATATTTTGTTTTTTACATTAAAATAATTTTCATATTTCTTTACATACAGATATCCAAGTATTGGGGCATAGAAGCCCTTGTGACTGAGGAATGATACTCTATGGGTGTTCAGGGGTATCTCCAGAGAGAAACATTTGAAAGTGTAAATGTCTGAATGGACCATTTTTCTATTTTCATTAAATTGAGAAAGACTAGGCTACAAACTAGTCTTTCATCCTTGTTAGAGATGATTAAATCTGAATAATTTCACAAAATTAGAACAGAAATCTTTTTGTTTATTAGTAAAGGCTTGGAACATGCTGATTAATAAAACTAAATTTACAAAGAAAAAACATGGTCTAAAGGCGCTCTGGAAACACGCACCTCATGTTTACGCACATGTGGGGAAAAGAGTATGAAGATGCGGCCCGGAACAGGGCATCAGTGAAGTGTGTTTCAGTGCTAGAGAAAAATATTCAAGAATACAGTGCAGAAAGATATGATGTAACCGGCACTGTTGTTGTTTTGTCGCGCTGCTCACTACAGACGAGGAGAGGGCGTAACCATCATCATGATGTCTTGCAGTCAAGAAGGAATCAATCTGGGATCCGGAACACGGTGACCTGCGTAGCGGGGGCAATAGCAACTACATACAGTCTGAGGGTGCGATTCCACTGAAGCGGAAGAAATCCGCACAAAGCCACTACCTACGCTACGACAAGAAAGCCAAACTGCTAGTGTTTTTAGCAACACGCATGTCTAGATGTAGAACACAGGCTAAATATCGAAAATTACTCAGAGGCTTTGCATCGATATCGTGGAGTTTTTTTATCGCAATAAATATTGATATCGTTTTATCGCCCAGCTCTATGAGAGAATTAATAATTTTTTGGGTGAACTTTACCTTTAACCACATGTAAAAAATTAAAGCCTGAATGGATTCTGAATGAAAAGAGCAAACAGAGACCAAGAGGAAATGTGGTAAAGCATTTAAAACTGTCATACTTGCGGTTAACGACAGCCCAGTCCTCAGTGTAAGATCGGATGCAGTCTCTGACGTGTGAGTCACTGTCACTGTAAAATTATTTAAGAGGAACATGTTAAATATGCTTAATCAGTATGTCTGCACACCAAAAGACTGCAATGACAAGAAATGATTGACAGCTTTGAAGAACTGAACAGTTCTCTAGACAAAATTAAAAGTAATCATGAAAGAGAGAAAAACTGGTTACCTACTATTAGAAGAACAAAATCAAATAATAAAAAATAAAAAAACTCTATACGATCAATAATCAAGAAATCTCTACAAAATCATTTTTATGCAAAAAAAAAAAAAAAAACTTTTCTGACCTTTGCTAAATGAAGTGGAAAGCAAATGGCTTTACAACAGTTCAATTTACTTTGACTCCAAATCTTGTTTAGCGAACACTGACAATAGCTATATTTCTATCCAAGTTGCAAATGTAATAAATGCGAAAAAACCATATTGCAAAAGCAATGCTTGAATAAAGCTGCGTTTCCATCCCATGTATTCAAAAGAACAAAATTTTTATTTCCGGGGAAATTGAGTCACTATGACTCTTTATTAATGAAATACTCATGGTTTAGAGCACGCAGACAAAACACTCTAGAAGAATTTGTCTCATGTCTGGGAGCAACAGAAGCACACAGTTCTGGGAGCACTATGTGTGTGCGTTCCTCCTTCCTTATATCTTTGCCGTGTGGATATATACTATATTTTTCAAAAGTGTCAATAAACCTGCTCTTCAGCACAGTTCAAGTTTGTATATGGCTAACTCTTAACTCTTTTTCAGCGCATCGTTCAGGATAACCAGAGCAACATTTTATATGCGATAATAGAGCTGTTCAGCTTGTAGTCCAAAAACCCAGAAGAGAATTTGCAATGGGTTACCTCTGGATTTTCCTATGGGTGTTTAAACTTATGAGTAAAATAAGGTCTGTGGAAAGCATTACTTGACGAACCATGGACGTTTTGTTCAACAACATAAATAACACAGATTCAGACCTCAAACGTGAGTTTAGAAGCTGCCGTTCGTCTTAAAAAAAAAGGATTCAATACAGCTTATAAATTCACGTTTGAGGTGCGAATGTGAGTAATTTATGTTATAGAACAAAACATCAATGTATCGTCAAGTAATTGTTACCACAGACCTTATTTTTCACATATGTTCAAAAATCCCATTTTAAAAACCCATACAAATATCCAGAGGAAACCTATGGCGAATTAAGACTTCCAGGTTCACCTACAAATTGAAGACACGGCTGAACAGCTCTACTGGTCTGCAGTTTAGTCCAGTTATGAATTAATTATTCAGTCATATTAATTTTTATGCGCATCTTGTATTTCTAATGAATTCAATAGGAGTTTATTCGGTAAATGTATTTCCATCGTAGTTTATGCTAATTTCTTCTTATCGAAACAAAAATGTATCCACGTCAAGCGAGCGTTTACGTATTTTATACGTATTTTGGAGATTTTATTTGCATCTTGGTGTTTCATTCCAGCAGCTTTTAAGCGATATCCCAAAATGTGCATAATACGTGGATGGAAACCCAGAAAAACACTCTACAGAAAGATATGAGTAGAGTAGATAGAGTTTAGTGTAGTAATCTAAATAAATTTTCCTTGAGAAGAAATTATTAATTCCATGAAGTGGAGGATAAATGCACCAACTAATGAGCATATGTTATGATTTGCTCTAAGAAACAGAAAGGGCAGTGTGTCAAAAATACACAAGCAATGAAAACACATATTAAATAATAGCTCTTGTATTAGGTATATTTTTGATTCAAGGAGACTGCTTCAAGTCTATGAAACCAATCTACACTAAACACACACTCACCCCTCCTCGGGTACAGCCTGGCCAAGGGTCCGGCAATCTTTTGGAGTGTATATCACTTCAATGTCATCTGGAGGAAACTCAATCAGATCTCTCAGAGGTCCTGACTCAATAATGGATGGATGTGTGATCAAATACTCTTCAAAATCCACTGGCTCTACAGCCTCTGTCAGGGGAATCTGTAGGAGATATCAAAAAGGGAACAGTG
Organism: Moxostoma hubbsi; assembly: GCA_032164185.1. Classification (NCBI taxonomy): domain Eukaryota; kingdom Metazoa; phylum Chordata; class Actinopteri; order Cypriniformes; family Catostomidae; genus Moxostoma; species Moxostoma hubbsi. The sequence continues at coordinate 22,577,122 of JAVLUX010000010.1, forward strand.
AGATAGGTTGCATTATCCTGAGGTTATAGTGGCATATGGTGACTTTTTTATTGCACGTTGTTTGTAACTAATATCTCAAATGTCAATTACTCAGATCTAATGGAGAAAATTTGAATTCTCTTTAAAATTTAGTACTTACAGTGTTGCTAGTTGCATTGCCACCCACACTAAGGTTTTTGAGAAGCTGTGGGGAGCCTCCATATTGACCATGAATCTGCTTCCTGACCTCAGCTGCTACAGTCCTGAAGAATAAAGAGAGAGAGAGAGAAATTCAAGCATGAGTGCATGGATGTGTGTGTGGGTCTCTATGTGTCTGAGATCATGGATAGTGTAATGCAGGGGTTTTAAAACTTTATGATGTCAAGGACACACAAATATGATAATCACTTTGCGAGTCACCCTCTGTGTGAAAAGAATTGTTAGGATGACATAACAACTGGCTTTTATAGTGCCATTGAACTAAAGCAAAATAATTATTTACATTTTAATTTGGCAGTCTTGATTTTATTATAGAAATGTAAATTTATTTTAATTTAATTATTTTAAAATTAAGAAAAACTATTTAAATTAAAATCAAATGTATTAATATATGAAATTATATATGAATATATATATATATATTTTTATTTCTGATGGTTTAAAACTATGACTGTCAATAGAATAACATACTTCTAATTAATCCAATGTTTTCAGAATGCAATGTTTATCATTTCAAATAATGCCAATATTTTATTTTTAAAATGTTTTCTCTCTAAATTTGTTCGCAGACCTGATGGCTCCACCTTGAGGCCCACTGGGGGTCTCCGGACCCCAGTTTGAAAACCCCTGCTGTAATGCATATAGGTAGGCCAGACAAGGATCCCATGACCTGACAGTCATCTCGCATTAAAAAAAAGCACAAAACAAAGCTGTGTACAGAATGGAATACGTACTGCCTTATGTATAGTGCTTAGTAGTTGTCAAATAACATGTCAATGAGATTCATGGATCAACATCAAGATTTTATTTTCAATCTTACAAAATGTAAATTTATGTATATGAGAGTGTAAATTTTAGATGTTGTGATTTCTTTTTCTGCAGTTTATTTCAATGTAGGGTCAAGTCAAGTGCATTGCATTATGGTGTACAGTTTCCCACAAAGTGTGCTATGCTGTATCATGTATTGGCAAATGTAGCAGGTCATCCGGATATTCCATGCATACAGAAAATGTGTATACCATCAACAGTATACTGCATACATCTTCAACTGTACGTGCAGTATGGCACTATAATATTTTAAATACAGACAAAATCTTGTAATTTTTTCTTATATGTCTTTCACCTTTCTTATATCATTTATTCTTATATATAAGTCACACTACATAAAACATCTGCTAGATAAACAGCTAAATCCTCAAATTTAAAAATATTTTTGCAGTTTAATCGTACTAGGCCATAGACCTGTGCACTAAATAGAAGCTGACTGAAAGAAAGATTTAAGAAATTTTGACACAACAGAAATGTATTACTAATGTATAGCAAAATAATATCCAATGTAATAACAATAATAATGGTAATAACAATAAATCAATAAATTATGTTTAAGCAATAGCATTCTCATAAGTGCTGTTGCACTGACAAGTTTTCATCAATGTTTTCATGTATCTTAATATTTACATTGTTTATCTATTGCACAGCACTTTATTTATTTGTTGCGATTTGCATTATGCTTTGAGGATCTGTACAGAAGCAATTTGTTTGATAAAAATAAACAATAATGTTGAAAATTAAATGTTCAATTTTTATGTGATTAAAGATTTATGGATTAATTTGATTAAACACCCTTTAAAATTGAATTATACTTTAAACATGGAACGAAAAAAACAAAAACAGAAAACACAGAATTCTGGAAAAAAAAAAATATGGAATTTGCAGAAAAATAAAACAGATTTCATTTTTTGTTTCAATTTCAGATATATATTTTTTTTTACCCAGGAATAGTCAAATAACACACAAACACAGACAAATAAGATGAATCTGTTGTGTGACTATAAAGCTCGTTAAAATACTCTATGACTTCCAATAGGTTAATGATGAAGAGTCATTACTATAGGGGAAAAACATACGATTGTAACTTATGTTTTATTTTAAGATAACAGATATCTTTCAGACATCTTATCAGTCATCTCAGACACCAATACTGTATTTTAGGTCTGCAAGGTATGAGCAGAAATTAAACTTCCAAGCTTTGATTCAAACCAGGTCAGCAGTAAAATTCTAATTTACAGCATTATAAGAATGCCTGTTTAGCATAGTGCTGGTTTGGGAGGGGAAAAAACATCATGGGGAATCATGAAGGTTCCATGTAAAAAAATAAAATAAAAAAAAAAAGATTTATTCCGAAACTCAAATCAGAATACTCCTCTAATCATTAGAGGATGATGTGCACTGAAACAACAACACATCCCTAGTGCCCTTGTTGATTCTAGAGGGACCTTTATTAAGGCTGGACATTCCTGAAGAGCTAGCAAATGATTAGACTACAGATGTGTTGTTTACCAAGGCATTGGTTAGCTATTATCATGGCTTTCAGTGCATACTTCACATCTTCTCTGAAAATGTCTTTCAGTGATTGTTCATTTAAGTATACAGAGCTGTGAGAAACCATTTCTGTGACTTACAAGAGGAACTTTAAGATATCATGAGATTCAATGAAAACAATTTGTTGCATAGTCTGTAGAACTTTCAGTTTTGCTTTGACTGTGAAAACATAAATTACCTTAAATTCCAACCATTTATAATGGACTTTTCTGTGGCTTTCTGTATCCTATACTGTGGTTATTATCTCTCCTGTCTTTTACCTCTATGGATAAAACAAAACAGTGTGCGATTTCTTCAGCATATTATTTCTCAATCAGCACATTTTTCTTTTGGTTATGTAAGACATAGCGATTAGAATCAGTGCAGCAGGTGCCACCAAGTCTCTCTTTAATGGAAATAATCATCCTATTACATGCACATCACTGACAAGACAAGGCAAAGGCATTCAAGCATCTGGGAAATGCCAAGAAGTGCATAGCGACCACAGGGGAGACTAAAAGGTCATTTCTTTTTTTAAATACATATGAAGTCTAATCTGTGACTTCACATCCTAAAAGAAATCTCCATTTAAAAGAGATGCTTTGTAATCCAATGATGATCATTAATTCTATTCTAAAGTCTATTATGATAACACATGGCACTATTCCCCATAGTATGAGCCACTAGCCAAAACTGGAGTACATCAAATGTGATGACAAAGCAACTAAACATCTGTACCATAACATGAAAGAGTGCCAACAATGTTTAAAGTAGCTTCTTGTGATTTAATCATGCATTTTAATTCACATTGTTCCGGATCTCAGTCTGAAATGGCTGGGGGAAAAACTACAAATGGCTGTATAATAGCTGCAAAACTATTACATCCATGCAACCATATGCATGCATGCAAAAAAGTATCTCGACACTTGTCAATTTGTGGCGTTAGATCGTAGATCAGAAGTAATACACTTCTCCATAATTAGCATTGGTGATCTCCAGGCTTAAAGTCATTGTTTACATTTCACAAGACATTCTTAATGCATGCATATGTTTAAGTCTCAATCACTTTGTTTCACACCAGAGATTGTCAATCATTATGCTTGTATCCAAACCCCAAATTCAGAATGCACTGTGCATTTACAATTCTAAGCACGCTGTGTGCACTGACTGCATAACAACATCTCATGATCAAGACGATGTGTCAGAATGTCAAGCCATCGTCTTGCAAACCCTGCATTTCACTGACTGCCCCAATCCAGGCCGTCTGCATCATTAAATCTCTACATGGACTAAACAAAAGGCGCATCTATGAATTATAACCACAACGACAAAGACTAATTCTAATGCATTGAGGCACAAAGGCATCATACTGCTGTCTTGCAGCTTAGGGTGGGTCACTCGGGCATTTCGATGGATTTGTCTCAAAATACAATGAGCTACCAACCTCGGCAGCATTTCGAAAGTGCATTTGATGCCCAAGTATGCTGTCTAGGTTGGGAGCTCACTTGGTTTTGAGACAGAGCCTACAACTTATCGTCTGCTCCAGCTAACTCAAAGCCTAGGCCTTATTTGGGAAAGATTGGCACGCTTACCAACTGCATCAGGCAGCAGACAGTGAATGACTGCACGGCTCAGGGCGAACAAGTGTAAAATATATATATATATATATATATATGTATATATATTTATATACAACAATTAAGTTGTGGGTTTAAAATGTGTTGGATATCCTTACCTGCTGATTTTCTGGGCAAAGGCGCGGCGCTCAGCCATGACTGTAGCCGCTGGGTGCTCGAAAAAACTCCAGCGCTCCAGCCGCCCGTATTCCAATAAGTCCCGCCCCCTGCGGCAGGAGTAGAGAGTAGGAGACGCATAAGACGTTTGTGATTGGACGGTTGAGAAGTCGTTCACAAAGCCGTAGTAGCCATAATAGGTGTGTAATACAGGGGCGGGGTTTGTAAGAAAACAGGCACAGCCACTGATCTATATATATATGGATCAGTGGGCACAGCACAAGAGAGAAAAACTACCATAAAAGTGGAAAAATAAACGCATAGCATATTTTATGTCTCCAGTGTCACTCATCCATATATCATCCAGCTAATATCCAGCCATTAATATTAAAATAGTGAAAAGCTTAGATGTTTTAAGTATTTTTTTTTTGTCTATTTGGTTGCAATTCTTCTGTTTGTTTGTTTTTTTTTTTGTTTTTTTTGTTTTTTGTTTTTTTTAGAAGCATAAACTTTTTATGGGAGTCAGACAGTACTTCACAGTCTTTTGGAGTTGGGATTGTGGTTTGGAGTTTTCCCAATGTGATTCATTTCCTGTGTGGACAATAGAGGGCTCTTTTTCAGGAAACTATCGGTTTTGCCTAAAGCGTGAAATGCATCCGTTTCCACTTCCATAAGTCATGTGTAATAAGTCACTGGCATATTTATGTAGCCTACATAAAATCGTATCATGTTTATGAAATTGTGGGTGGCACGCTTCTGCTTATGAATAATAATGTGACTATAAATTGCTAAACATTGCTCTTATATGAACTAAATAAATAATACAACGCTTCAACAATACACCATTTCTTTTTTGTATTATTACAAATGTTAAGAAATGTAATAAATTGATAAAAATAGCAATCTTTCAAAAGACAAAATACATCAGTGTCCATCAAGAAATAAAGGCAGACAGTAGTCGTCTGAAATGCATCCAGCAAGAAATTATTTTTCCCAGTTTCTGAAATACCGCGAGACATCACGAGATCGCCACTTCCTCAATGTGTAAACAGAAGTGAGTAGTTGCACTGCCAGTTCTTCAATACAAGAAGACATGTGAGCAAGTACGTTTTAAACAAATATATTTTCGTTTTTATATCTTTTATTTGTTCATTTTACGAAGCATTTGCCGTTTGTTTGCATTTATTATTGGTAACTTCGTAACGTTTAGAAAGAAGTATAAGTTTACTGATTAACTATCATGCTAGTTAGCCAACGATAAACTGAGCTGTATTTATGTAACTATTCTGACCAGTGCATATATCATTTTATTGTACTATTATATATTACTTAAATGCGTAGGTGATAGAAATGTATCTTAATAATAATATGTAAGTGAGCAAGTTCATGTCATCTTTCCAGGTGAATAAAGCTTGTTTTGTTCGTATAAAAACATTTCACAAAAACTCCAGCGGTTGTGCTGTGATGGGTTCTGCTCAGTGGCTGATCAAATGGAGACTAAAGGAACCGACGAGGTGGAGAAACTGAAGTCCAAGTTCATGTCAGCATGGCACAATGTGAAATACAGTATGTCAAGACAGATCTCACATGTCACTGTTTGGATGTTGATATTTCTTTCATCTGACACTGGAAGTCTTTAATTTTCTTCTGGCTAAAATTATGTCTTTGTTCACACATGCTTGCATATCACTAAATATGAATGCTTGTTTAATACATCTATTGTAGGTTGGGCTCTTAAAACAAAAACTGCCTTCAGCCGTAATTCTCCTGTTTTCTTGTTGGGGAAATGCTATCACTTCAAGGCTGTGGGTAAGAGAGTAATTTTACACACCCGACATTTTTCATTCATTCATTCATTCATCTTCAACCGCTTATCCTGTACAGGGTCACGGGGGGCTGGAGCCTATCCCAGCTAACATTGGGCGAAAGGCGGGGTACACCCTGGACAGGTCGCCAGTCCATCGCAGGGCCCCGACATTTTTCACTGACTGCATAAACTTTTGTAATCTAATAATCACTTTAGGCTGTTTTAAAAGAAACATTGCTGTTTATAGATCTTATACACAAATATTCTTATCTGTTGTCCTCAGATGATGAAAGCCCTACTGAAAGTGGTACTGCTGATGCATTAGATGATGATGATGATGTTGTCACGGGTAACGCTGATGGATTTCGAAGGGACTTCACCTCACGAGTTTGGCTCACCTATCGAGAAGAACTTCCTGCCCTTCCAGGCTCCACCCTCACTTCAGACTGTGGGTGGGGTTGTACACTCCGAGCCGGGCAGATGGTTTTGTCCCAGGCTCTCTTGCTTCACATTTTGGGTAGAGGTGAGATTGAGTTGTGAGAGAATGATGAGTAAAGATGAGTATACACACTGAATCTGCCCACTTTTTTATTTTTTTTATTTTCACTTTTTCTGTAAACATTGCAGGGGGTGGAATTACAGTATAATGGTTAAAATCAAATGAACAATCATGCAGGAGATCTGTAGAATTTTGTGAATGACTAGCGTTCCAATTCTGTGGCAATATGCAAATCATTCTTCTGAGTATTGCCAGGCACCAAATTTGGCATACTCCCTTTAAGTACCACAAATTAGGTTGTTGATTCTAATAACTGTCCAGGTGAAAGTTACAGTTCTAATGCTGCAGCATATCCCAAGAAAAACAATTCTTAGGTTTGTGTTGTTAAAAAACATTTTGCCACAGTTTTAGAACTGAAGGGGTTGAAGCATTTTGACTGTTCGCTTTAAGAAGAAATTATTGTGAAAAAATTGATCTGTTTAAAGTTTTCATTGCAGAGGTTGGATATTTCAATATCAGAGGTTGTCACTTTCTAATGAATGAGCTCTCATGATTGAATGTGGGCAGTTTTGTGCAGTAAGGTGAAAGGCCCCGGCATTTGCCAGTTTAATACCATCATTCAAAAACAACATTGAAGTATCACCAGTGGTCATGTCTGTAATGAAATGTCATTATAGAAATGTCTACCTATAAAGAGGTTAATGGCTAATAAAATATACTTATTGGCCAATTACAGGCTTTGACACTTTGCAAGGTCATTATCGAAGGGCCCCACAGACTGGTCAGCACCTTTATGACCCTCAGCTCTCCTACACACACCATTCAGTCATCCACCCTGTTTTTGAGGATAAGATGTTGTAAAAGTGAAATACGTACTTCTTTGAATATTGTAATTGAAATTTTTTTCGTAGATATCTACCCCCACTGTCTCAATAAAAGTCCAGTTTAAATATGTCTGTGAAGTAGCTCAAAGAAATTTAGGAAAAACTATCAGAACTTCTGAAAGACCCTTTGGAATTACCTATATTTGCAGTATGTATAAATTTGTCTTAAAATCTGGTTTGATCTTCATCAGAGTTACAATAATGAACAAACACAATGTATTTTAATTAATAACACAAATTATATTATTGTTCTTGTACATATTGAATAGATCATACAAATGTTCACAGTGTAGGTTGAGAAAAGTATGTGAACCCTAGGCTAATGATGTCAACAAAAGCTACTTAAGAGACAGTAGTTTGCAAACCTGGCATCAAATGAGATTGGATGTGTGGTTTAGAGCTACTTTGACTTTAAAACACTCAAACATTTTGAGTTTGCTATACACAAGAAGCATCTGTTGATATGGACCATACCTTGCAAAAAAGTGATTGTAGAAGACCTTAGGTCAAGAATTGTTGCTTTGCATGAAGCTGGAAAGGGTTACAAAGTTATCTAGAAGAGCTTAGATATTCATCTGTCCACAATTATACAAAATGTCTATAAATGGAGATTATTTAGTCGAGCCAAGATGGCTAAAAGGGCACAATGAATGACACTGTGAAGGAAGCTGCTGCTTTCCTACAAAAACATTGCTGCATGCCTGAATAATCTAAAAACCAACTTGATACTTCACAATGCTACTGGGAATATGTTTTGTGGACCGATGAAACTAAGGATGAATTGTTTCAGAATAACACACAGCACTACATATAGTGTAAAAAAGGCACTGCATACCAACCTGAAAATATCATCCCAACAGTGAAGTTTGACAGAGGGAGCATCATGAATTGGGGCTGCTTCGGGGCCTGAACAGCTTGCCATCATCAAGGAAAAAATGTATTCCCAAGTTTATCAAGATATCATACAGGATAACATCAGGGTGGCTGTGTGCTAACTGAAGCTCAGTAGACGTTGAGTGATACAGCAGAACAATGACCATAAACATCAAAGTAAATCCAGCACAGAATGATTTAAAAAAAAATCCACTTTTTTGAGTGTCCCAGTCAGAGCCCAGAACTTAGCCCAATAGAGATGCTGTGGAATGACCCCAAGAGAGCCATTCACACCAGACATCCTTAGAATATGGCTGAGCCAAAGCAGTTCTGTAAACAGTTAAATTCCTTCTGAATGTTGTGCAGCTTTAATCCGCAACTACTGGAATACTTGGTTGAGGTTATTGCTGCCACCGACCAGTTATTAAATCCAAGGGTTTAATTACTTTTTCCACAGCACTGTGAATATTTAAGGGGATGTGTTCAATAAAGACATCAAAGATTGTAATTCTTTGAGGGGCGGCTGTGGCTCAGGTGGTAGAGTGGGTTGGCCACTTATTGCAGGGTTGGCTGTTCGATTCCTGCCCCACATGACTCCACATGCCGAAGTGTCCTTGGGCAAGACACTGAACACCAAGTTGCTCCCAATGGCACCTTGCATGGCAGCTCTGCCATCATTGGTGTGTGAGTGTGTGTGTGAATGGGTGAGTGAGTCACAGTGTAAAGCGCTTTGAAAACCACTAAGGTTAAAAAAGCGCTATGTAAGTGCAGACCATTTGTGTGTTGTTAGCTTAAGCACCTTTTGTTTGTCTAAACTTTGATGAATATGAGATCACATTGTATAACCAATTTATGCAGAAGATCAACTAATTCCAAAGGATTCACATACTTTTTATTGCCAGTGTAAATATTGTAATTTCTGAGATTAACAAAATTAAGATTATAACTAATTGGTGTGCGCATAGTTAAGGCTGATTTTAAACTATGAAAGCAAAATGATACAGACCTCTCTAGAAATATGAATATTCTATGTTCATTAAAAGCCCAACGATATTGTGCACAAGCTAATTTTGAACATATATTTTGCACAAATGTTGTGAGATCTGTTAAATAAAAGTCCACAGACAAGATTTAAAAATATTTTAACATAAGCAAAAAAAAAGTCCCTTAACATTTTAAGTGACTGAATGGCTGTTACTAGTAGTACTGTACAACCATAAATGCATCAATCAACATTAATGCCCCCATGTACATTTTAACCTCCTTAGATCCCCCACATGACCTCTGTTTGCATTTTTGATTTAAATTTTTTATTTGTAACTAGTAGCACCTAATAAACAAGCACATTTTTGTGCAAATAGTTATTCTAAAAATGTATGTCCTCATATGTGGACAGCGGGACTAAGCTGTGAAAATGTGCTGTCTGTCTGCACTGGTCTCAGAACAGTTTGTAATGCACCTTATTTTCATCCTAACTCCATACATATCCTCTGAAAGCAACTTTCTTCAGCTTTCGGATGAATACATTTATTCTCAATGTGAAAATGCAGAGTAAATATAAAGGAATGGATTTACTAATGTTAATGAATTGCACCTTATTGTGTTAACAAACAAAAATATAACAAAATTTAGATTAAAATGAAGCGAAATGACCCACAGATTTGTTTATGTGAAAAGTTATTGAAAATAACAAGCATGTTTTTGGAACGTCTGTCAGAACACCGTTCCACAGACTCATCCATGTACTTGATGTTTATCTGCGCACCAAAGCGTGAAAAATCAATGAAATATTTAAAGTAGGATGTCAAACAAAACTAGAGACACTACTCTTTAAAACCAAATAGGTTTCAGTGAAAACATTTGAAGAGTTTTCTTACCAGAGGCACTTTTGTTGGTACTGCACCCGTAGAAGCAGTTCAAAATCGGCACCGTGGTGTGGTCACGTGAATCCGTGCGTCAGTAGTTTAACCCTTAAATGAATCCTTGGAGTATCCTTAACACTATGCAATGGGTTTAAAGGAATGTTTCACCCAAAAATGAAAATTCTCTCATTATTCACTTACTCTGATGCCATCCCAGATGTGTATGACTGTCTTTCTTCAGCAGAACAAAAATGAACATTTTTAGTAGAAGATAGAGCTCTGTCACTTCATTATATTAAAAGTACATGGGTGCCAGCACTTTGATGATCCATGTCATATTTAGGCAGCAATAAAGTAATCCATACGACTCCAGTCGATCAGTAAATGTGTTCTAATCGATAGGTTTCTGCCTAAATATGACTTTTGGACCATCAAAGTGCTGGCACCCATGTACTTCCATTATAAGGTCCTGACAGAGCTCTATCTTCTTCTGCTGAAGACAGACATTCATACACATCTGGGATGGCATCAGGATAGGCGAATAATGAGAGAATTTTCATTTTTGGGTGAACTATTCCTTTAAATTATTTTAAATTATGCATTGCATAAAGCAAAGTCAAAATAGCAAGACCCACGTGGTCACACATGGTTAAAAACAAAGCTGTTTTAATGATTGGGTCTATTGAATTTCAGATGTAATTTTAAATGTATTTGATTATCTCTGATCAAATAAATGGAGCATTGATGTATAGATTTTTTATTTATTTAAAAAAATAAATAAATATGGCCATACAATCTGTTAAATTCTTTGTCCCCAGACTGGACATGGGCAGAGGCACTGACCCTGGAACCACTGGATACAGAGACATGGACCAGCAGTGCAGCACGGAAACTTGTGGCCACATTAGAGGCCTCCGTTCAGGGAGAAAGAGCACAAGTCACACAGCCTCACTGCTCTTCTCAGGGAAGGGCTGAGGAGGCTGACTCCTACCTGAAAGAGGCTTATCACCGCACCATTGTGTCCTGGTTTGGAGATGGACCTTTAGCCCAGCTAGGCATCCACAGACTAGTGGAGCTAGGGTTGACATCAGGAAAACAGGCAGGAGATTGGTACGGCCCAGCAGTGGTGGCACACATACTCAGGTACGAGGGCCTTATAGAAATAATTGTATGTGTATAACAATATGCCTTAATAATCACCCAGTCCTCATTATGATGTAGCATTACATAGTTATGTTTGGATATTTCACTTAAATGTTTATTCAGCACTGGGAAAGCAAATGTCCAGACCCAGAAATGGTGATTCTTTCACATTGATTTGGAAGTAATTTTGCAGCAAAATAAAAATTATAAAAGAGTGTTATGAACATTATAAAAATCTCTCTAATACATCTTTCTCAACCTGTCATTCTCACTTCTACTTCAGAAAAGCTGTTGATGGGGCCACAGACCCGATGTTAAAAGGCTTAAGTGTTTATGTAGCACAGGACTGCACAGGTATGATATTTGTAGAGGAATTAGCCCTCTGCTAATATTTCCTAACATTCAGCATAATCTTTAATATTTGCTAAGGATGAGATTATATTATTAATTCATTTATTGTTAAAAATGTAATGGAGCAAAACATTGTTTTAAGGGTTGTTGACAAAAAGTTGTGTGAGTTGATAAAAAGTATAAACACGTGAATCAAGTTAATAAAAAATGTAATCTTTGTGTATATGTTAGTTTCTTACATTTTCGAAAAAAAAAAATATTTATAGCATTTTCTGCAAAAAAAATTATTTAATGGCTTAAAAAATGTCAAGTGGTGTAACCATCAAGTAAAAGGTGTTAATATACACTGCCTGGCCAAAAAAAGTCTAGGCTCAGCAAATGATATGTGGCAATAAAATGAAGTCAACTGAGTATCTGAATGTACTCAATGACCAGGTTATCCCATCAATGGATTTTTTTCTTCTCTGGCGGCACGGGCGTAATCCAGGACGATAATGCCAAGATTCATCAGGCTCAAATTGTGCAAGTGTGATTCAGGGAGCATGAGGAATCATTTTCACACTTGAATTGGCCACCACAGAGTCCTGACCTTAATGTGCTTGAGAAGACTTTACGGAGTGGTTCGAATATCCCATCGTCAATACCACCTTTAGCTTTTATTATGGCGCACATTTGTTGTGAAATTGTTTTGACAACCTTATGCAATGTCAAAACATTATTTCCATCCAGATTTGCATTAATATTTGGCCAAGATCTTGTATTGATGACAGGAGTGTCGAACCACTCAAAATCTTCTCCAGCACATCCCAAAGACCTTCAGTGTTGGCCAATTCATGTGTTAAAATGATTCCTCATGCTTCTTGAACGACTCTTTCACAATTTGAGCCCGATGAAACTTGTCCAGGGAAGAAGAAATCCATTGATGGGATAACCTGGCCATTCAGTACATTCAAATACTCAGCTGACTTCATTTTATTGCCACATAACATTTGCTGAGCCTAGACTTGACCAATTAAAGCAACGCTAGATCAAAACCATTATTTAAATCCAATCAGCGACTTTTTTTTGGCTTGCTTTCTTCTTGTACCTTGAGTGTACAAAATGTATTAATTTAAAAATTACATATATTTAATTCATATTTTTCAAGGTTTTTACAAATACCATTACTGTTTAAGTCACGAGTATCAATACATTTTCTTAGGGATACTCACTTTGACCCTAATAAAGTTTGTATTAAAAAATTTAAAAATATCTGATATATACAGAACTTTGCAAAAGTTTTAGACACTTAAGATGATTCACAAAAACATTTGTCTTAAGATCGTTATTTATATATTCAGCTTTTGTGTGTTAATAGGAAATATGTATTTTAGACTTCCAAACATAAATGTTGTAAATAGAACAGATTAAAATAGAAGAACAGGGAACCCTGCAACAGATGGCATGGCCCACACAGAATCCCCCAATGAACATATAGTCAGTCTGGGATTACATGAAGAGAAGAAGCAATTGAGACAGACTAAATAGATAAAAGAACTGTGTTGAATTCTCTAAGAATCATGGAACACGGCAAAAACTAGAGATGCACCGATACCACTTTTTCTCTTCCGATATCAGAAATCTCAGTTTTGGACGATACCAATCATAAGCCGATACCAGTGTTGTTTTTTGCATAATCAGTTTAGAATATCTTTACCATATTGTGTGGAATTAATTGAGTGTACTCTTTAATATGTAAAGAAACACAAACCTCAAACTACACATTATATCAATATAAATGTATAGCTTATTAAGAAACACTTTATTATTAACTAGTATACTGGATAATGTAGCAGCAAAATGAACAGTAATTCCAGTCTTCAGTAGAAAAGAACCCAGTGTTTTATTTCTGCCTTTTTTTTTCCCCAAAACTTATATCTGGACACTTTTTTGTTCAATTTAGTTGTAAGACATCAATCCATTTATCATTCACACAGTTATTATTTGGAACACATTCAACTTAAATATTGTTATAAATTGTAAACATATTAATGATTACAATGATAATAATAATAATAATAATACATTGTTATTAATATTATAATCAATAATATATGTTTACTTATAATTTTAATTATAAATACAACAGTAATATATTTAAATCATGCACTTTTTAAACCCTCATGCTTTTATTTTGACATTCTAAATTGTCCAGGAAGTCCTGTATGTGTCTGTTTGTTGGCAAGTTCACAGTAGTTTAAATCGCTTTTTATTCAAATTCTGCTAAAATGCACCTCCCGTGCTGTTCTTAATACATATTATAAGTGAACCAAACTTTTGAGCACCTACATCTGAGATGCTGTTCTTGAATAGTGCACCGCTGTGAAGGCTAAACATAGCCACGAGTGCATCACCAGCCTGTGCGTGAGTTTGTGTCAACAGAGCAGCACCGTTCACTAACGTAATGGCACTGCACATACTATATATTTTTACTTATTAAACACAGCCTTTTGTGATTCACAGAGCTATTGCACATCTTCAAGTGGCTTTGAATAAAATGCACGAGTCATATGAACTACTTTAATCTGGTGTTTTTATGGTTCTTTTATGTCATTTTTGGAGCTTGACAGTAACGAACATGACTAACACACAGGATCGGATTTGGATCGGGCTCGTCGGACGATACACAATCCGTCTAAAAGCTTCCGTATCGGATTGGTGCATCCCTATTAAAAACTGTGTCCATGTGTACCTAGGAGAATTGGTGCTGTTTTGAAGGCAAAGTGGTCACACCAAATATTGATTTAGTTTTTTTTTTTATGTTTACTGGACTTTGTAGGACGTTGATTTATAAAAGAAAACTATTTATGGCATTATTTTTAAAGAAATCCTCACAATGCAACATTTTTCACAAGTGCCTAGAAAATTTGCACAGTATTGTGTGTGTATATACACCGATCAGCCATAACATTAAAACCCACCTGCCTAGTATTGTGTAGATCCCCCTCGTGCTACCAAAACAGTGGCAACCAGCATCTCAGAATAACATTCTGAGATGATATTCTTCTTACCACAGTTGTACAGAGCTGTTATGAGTTACTGTAAACTTTGTCAGTTCGAACCAGTCTGGCCATTCTCTGTTGACAGTAATGACAGTGACGGGACATAAACCACTTTACAATAAACAACATATTTACACAAAACAATTTACATAACAAACTTACACAACAATTTACATAACAAATGTACACATAACTACACAACAATTTACATAACAAATGTACACAATACACACAATGTAGAATACACATACACTAGATAAGGGTATAAATATATATATATATATACACTGACTGAATTGGGAGCGAGAATATATTGACAGAATGAGGATTTATAAAGTGCAGTGCTGATTGTTGATCGTGAGGGATCAAGTGTTCAAAAGTCTTATTGCTTGTGGGAAGAAGCTGTCATGTAGTCGGGTGGTGCGGGTCCTGATGCTGCGATACCGCCTGCCTGATGGAAGCAGTGAGAGCAGCCCATGACTCGGGTGGCTGGAGTCTCTGATGATCCTCCGAGCTTTTTTCACACACCGTCTGTTATATATATCCTGGAGGGAGGGAAGCTCACCTCCGATGATGTTTCTGGCCGTTCGCACCACCCTTTGCAGGTCTTTGCGGTTGTGGGCGGTGCTATTGCCGTACCAGGCGGTGATGCAGCCAGTCAAGATGCTCTCAACAGAACTAGTGTAGAACCGTGTGAGGATGTGGTGGTTCATTCCAAACTTCCTCAGCCGTCTCAGGAAGAAGAGGCGCTGGTGAGCCTTCTTCACAACGGCCTCAGTGTGGACGGACCATGTGAGTTCCTCAGTAATGTGGACACCGAGGAACTTGAAACTGCTGACTCTCTCCACCGGTGCTCCATTAATGGTGATGGGGCTGAGTTCTCTGACTTTCTTCCTGAAGTCCATCACAAGCTCCTTGGTTTTACTGACGTTGAGGGAGAGTTTGTGCTCCTGACACCAGCGTGTCAGAGTGTGCACCTCCACTCTGTAGGCTGTTTCATCATTGTCAGTGATCAGACCTACAACCGTCGTATCGTCAGCAAACTTAATGATGGCATTGGAGCTATGTGTCGCCACACAGTCATGTGTGTACAGGGAATACAGGAGTGGGCTGAGAACACAGCCCTGCGGGCTCCAGTGTTGAGGGTCAGTGATGAGGAGATGTTGCTGCCCATTCTAACCACCTGGCGTCTGCCTGACAGGAAATCCAGGATCCAGCTGCACAGCGAGCTGTTTAAGCCCAGAGCCCGGAGTTTCACATCAAGCTTGGAGGGCACTATGGTGTTAAATGCTGAACTGTAGTCTACAAACAGCATTCTCACATATGTGTTCCTTTTTTCCAGGTGGGAGAGAGCAGTGTGTATTGTAGATGCAATAGCATCATCAGTGGAGCGGTTGTTACGGTAGGCAAACTGCAATGGGTCCAAAGAGGTGGGCAGAACAGAGCAGATGTGATCTCTGATTAACCTCTCAAAGCATTTGCTGATGATGCTTTGTTGATGAGAGCGGTCAATAGAGAATGGCCAGACTGGTCCGAACTGACAAAGTCTATTGTAACTCGGATAACTGCTCTGTACAATAGTGGTGAGAAGAGTAACATCTCTGAATGCTATTCTGAGATGTGGGTTGGCACTGTTTTGGTGGCATGAGGGAGACCTACACAATATAAGGCAGGTGGTTTTAATGTTGTTGTTAATTGGTGTAAATATATACACTGGCGGCCAAAAGTTTGGAATAATGTACAGATTTTGATCTTTCGGAAGTAAATTGGTACTTTAATTCACCAAAGTGCCATTGAACTGATCACAAAGTATAGTCAGGACATTACTGATGTAAAAAACAGCACCATCACTATTTGAAAAAAGTCTTTTTTTTTAATCAAATCTAGACAGGCCCCACTTCCAGCAACCATCACTCCAAAATCTTATCCTTGAGTAATTATGCTAAATTGCTAATTTAGTACTAGATAATCACTTGCCATTATATCATACACAGTTGAAAGCTATTTGGTTCATTAAATGAAGCTCAATATTGTCTTTGTGTTTGAGTTGCCACAATAGACTGGCATGTCTCAGTATTAGGTAAAAATTGGCAAATAAAGAAACGGCTTTCTTTAGAACTCTTCAGATAATCATTGTTTTGAGGAAAGGCTATACAATGCTTGAAATTACCAAAATCCTGAAGATTTCATACAAAGGTGAACACTACAGTCTTCAAAGACAAAGGACAACTGGCTCTAACAAGGACAGAAAGAGATTTGGAAGGCCAGATGTACAACTAAACGAGGATAACCAGTCTCTAGTTTGAGAAATAGATACCTCACATGTCCTCAGCTGACAGCTTCATTGAATTCTACCTGCTCAACACCAGTTTCATTTACAAAAGTAAAGAGAAGACTCAGGGGTGCAAGCCTTATGCATCTGCACAGAAAAAGCCACTTTTGAAACACAAAATCTTAAAGAAATGGTTAGATTGGGCAAAGAAAAACAGACATTGGACAACAGATAATTGGAAATGAGTGGTATGGATCTTAACCCCATTGAGCTTTTGTGGGATCAGCTAGACTATAAGGTGGTGAGAAGTGCCCAACAAGACAGCCACATCTATGGCATGTGCTATATGAAGCATGGGGTGAAATGTCCCCTTAGTATCTGGACAAACTGACAGCTAGAATGACAAGGATCTGCAAAGCTGTTATTGCTGCACGTTGAGGATTTTTTGATGAGAAATCTTTGAAGTAGTTTAATAAGTTCAATAATAAGAAGTTCTGTAATGTCCTGACTATACATTGTGATCAGTTGAATGCCACTTTGGTGAATAAAAGTACCAATTGTTTTCCATAAGAGCAAAATCTGTACATTATTCTAAACTTTTGGCCACCAGTGTATCCATTTAAAACTTTGTATTAAAAATAAATAAATAACTTTATTTATTTAAGAATAATTTATTTAATTTTTTTACTTTAAGCCCCAGGATAAATATCTATTTATTTTCTAGGAGATATTTTAAATTCCAATACTGAACCAACACAAACAATTGAATTATTAATAAGCTAACTAATAACAATTGTAGCTGAATCATTTTATAGTTAGGGTAAGAGGAACACAATTATATTTAGTATGAGCTCTGTTTGTACCACTTGACCGTGAGAGAGACAGACAGCACACCCAGTTTTGACCTTTGTTATTGATTTGTCTGCAGTGTACAGTGCTGATGTTATTGATAGCCATTTGGGGCAGACGGGCAGCCACAGTAATCCTCAGGGACTCAATACTGGATCTGCTCCTGGTAGTAGGGCTGTCATCATCCTCATTCCTGTGAGACTGGGTGGAGAGAAGATCAACACCGAATACTTCAGCTTTGTCAAGGTGAGCCTTTAATTGCTTTAATAACTAACAAACCCACACTGGTGGTTATGTTTTCAAGTATAGCTAGATACATGTTGCTGCAGAAGACATGGCCATTGATGGCAATAACTCATTTTGTTATTTCTGCATAATTTTCTCAAAAACTTAATCTAGATCTCTTCAGTTTTCTAGTTTATGTACAAACCTGAGCATATGATGAGAAAGAGAGAAATATTTGTTAATAATGTGGCTATTGACCTAAAACTGTGACCTTAAATGTTCTCTTCCCCAGAGCATATTGAGCTTAGAGTACTGTATCGGCATCATTGGTGGAAAGCCTAAACAGGCCTACTATTTTGTTGGATTTCAAGGTTAGTCTTTTATTCAGAAGTAAGTTTGCATACTCTGTGATGTTTAAAAATAGACAAAGTAAATTAATGATAGAAGATTATACTGATAGAAGTCCAGCACCATCAGGGAAGCTTATTTTTATACCCAAACCCATCAAAATACTACACCATTCATCAAGGATATCCCAAGTAGAAGGCATTTTACATGTTCATAAACAATTTGCATAGATTTCAAACTATCCAGTGGCCCCACTCTCCATCATCTTCAGCAGCCAGTGGAAGCCTTCAGTTGTACATGTTGGTAGTCAATATTTACCCATTTACATTTTAGCAATTTGAAATACACTCCACACTGATGTCTAAATGACAAGCAATACAATCTCTTTGCCAAGCAAAGCCTACTGCATGCATTCATCATGCAAATTATGTAATATAATTGTGTGTTTGTAAAAGTAATTTCTTCACACCAAAATTAAATAACAGCCCCCTTTGCAGCACAACAAATGTGCTTGTACAACTGCATTTGATTATACAGAGTTTTATCCATCCAAGCTTAAGAAGGGCCACTAGAGTTTGATTGTTAGAAGCCCAACTGAGGTGGTTGATTTTGATCAACTCTGCATAGAAATATGGCAAGGATATGCATTAAAATAATCACTGTATTTTTTTGAATAACTTGTCTTTTGTTTTGTCCTTGCAGATGACAGCTTGATTTACCTGGACCCTCATTACTGTCAGTCTTTTGTGGATGTCAGCACAAGCAATTTCCCTCTGCAGGTAATGTGGAATTACAAAACCTGACTGCCACACAGTGCTGTGAATTTAATAGTTTCTGTACTTAAGGGTATGAATCTCAAAGTAGTCATCCATGCTCAATTACTGAATGCAAGAGATTTACACATTGTTCTGAACTTTGTATCCGCTCCAACATATTATATTTAGCTCCATATTTAGCTCCAACGATTTTATATTTCAGAATCATAACTTATTCTCTTTTTGTGTGCTGAAAGAGACAAAAGACAGAAATATTGTTCCATACTTTTAGCTCAGCTGTCAAAGCCATTGTGATCTCAGGCAGAATCCATAATTTATCTAATACAGTACATAAAAAAGTAAAAACATTCATATCTGCTATCTAATGGTTTCGCATGAACATACAAATGACCAATTTAGAACAGTACTGATCCAATCTATATTACAAGATTATTACACTATAGATGGATATTAAGAATGAATATTTGTAATGCTTTAGTTGTGCAAATGGATCTTATTTTGACTCCTTTTAATCATTGATCATTTTTCTTGGTTAAAGTCTTATCATTGCCCATCACCAAAGAAAATGTCTTTCAATAAAATGGACCCAAGCTGTACGATTGGATTCTACTCCAAAAACGTTGAACACTATGAAAGAATTAGCAGCGAACTGTCAAAGGTGGGTAAACCAATCCAAAACCATATTTGTAATGGATTTACAGCTGTTAAGAACTTCTGTTCCATATTTGTTGTTTTGATATATGTGAAGACATGTTAGGTGTTTTCTTTTGTTGAAAAGCCAATTTTCCATTTTCACCACACTTTTAACCAGAGCAAATAACAATTTTCACTTAAGCAGTAACAAGGCAGGTCTTTTAGTTTTCTGTCAGCAGATGGCAGCATTTAGCTGTTTAATTGGAAACTGTCATTTCATCTTGTATAGACAACTTTTAGGGTCAAATGTTGTAAATTCCTTTGTCCTTTATAATGATTGAGATTTATTAAAATTATATTTGAACTTAATTTAAGATTAAAAATCCACATTTTATTAGTGTTAGGACTATAACAAACTGTGTTTTTGTATGCCAGATATTACAGCCTTCATCAAAAGAGAAATACCCTGCATTCACCTTTATGAAAGGACATGGAAAGGATTATGAGCTTTCAGTTTCTGTTGAAAAGAGAGAATGGCCTTTCATCAGGGACACAAGAAAAGCTGGGGCAATATCAGGAGACTTTGTTCTGCTCTGAGAGATACCTTTGAGCCATCAACTCACAGCCCAAGGAATACTCTACAAATCAGGACTACTATTGTACATCTGGATCAGTCTTTCTTTAACACTGTGGATCTAAAATGTAGGACCCTATGCCACATTGATTATTCATGTCAAAAGGCCAAGTTAAAAGACTGGATGCATGCACTAGCTTCACAAAGTTGAACACTTAAGTGAACCTATGTACTGTATCAATACTTATGTCAATACATTGTCCTTATCTAGTTCTTGGCAATATGTGCTTGTAAGCAAAGCATGATGTACAGATTTTTTAAATATAGTCTAGAATCTGGAGTGCTCCATAACCCATCACAGATTATGGCCTCTGTCACACACTATATTGAAGTTCGGGTCCCTTTACTACATAAACCTGCAAATATTGCAGTGCGTTGTGTATAATATATTTCATAATTCAACTAGAATCACATTTCAAATGTCAAACAAATCAAATAGTAGATGTAGTTTCTTATTTGAAAGGTGCACATCATTATGAGATGAAGGTTGATTTGTGTCTTTGACTTGTGTTTTATGTTGAATGGAAGGATAATGTGCCTTCACTGTGGAGTAGAAAACACTGTATCACATAAGCCTGAATGCACAGCCAAAATAAACGTGACATAGTGCTTGTTTAGCGGGGGGGTGGGGGGGGCTTCATACAACGTTCATTTGTTTTATAATTTATTAACAGTCGAATGGTTTAATGCCAATGTGTGAAATGAAGAATTTCAGAGCTGCTATGTTCTCATAGTCTTCACAGGTCTCTATTAATTTCTTAAGTTATGATGCAGGACGTGAATTAGTATGAATCAAAGGCATAATTATTTATATAACTTGACTGTTTAATCCCCCCCCCCCCCCCCCCCAAATTGTCAACATAAAAGGAGATATTTTACTTCTATATCCAGTTATTGTGAATAACCAAAGCACTTGACATGGAACAGTAATGCAACACTAGCTCTAGCACACAGTGTAAACACATTGTATTTAACCATCCCAATTTTGTTTTCTGTTATTTATGCAGACCTACTAATACTACTATTTCAATGTTTCAGATTCGATTTTATAACCTTTAATACCACAGTGATTTTAATATCAGTTGATAAATCAATTTTGCATAATGAGCATTTCAGCTGTATAATTTGTTGATCTCAATGTACAATAAATCTTAAATGGCTGAACAGTAAAAAAAAAAAAAATCATTTTATTGTAATTACCAACATGAAAGTGTTTTTTGTTTTTGTTTTTTACATTCTTTATTAAACCACAAACTTGCTATTGAGTTCTTATGAATCTATTAACTTATTTTCCACAACAAACAGGCAAGACTGCAAATTAAAATTACTTGTTAACTGCAACCCATTCAACCAAATGGAAAAAAGCTGTATCCGTTAATTACGACATTTTCCAGAGGAAAGAAAATATCCTTCTATGGGACTCAATGTTGCCATGGTTAATTCTTCTGTTTCTTTTCCGTTTGAGCAATGCTTGTGCTATTTTCATGATAAATACAAATTCTTATATTAATAAGGTCATGGCCTGCAATTAAAGGCCCTGGTTGGGGAACAAGATACCCTTCTGTAGTACAGAGCAGAAGAATCCACTGCCTATGTTACCAATGCATGTCGGGATGACAAAAGCAGACGAGTACAATAAGCCCATCGTTTAACACTGTTTTCCATAGCTTGTGTCTGTGATCAGTAAATTCATGCTGGGCTGTTTTTAGGAAATAAGGCACAGAGGAGAGAGGAAAAG
Organism: Moxostoma hubbsi; assembly: GCA_032164185.1. Lineage (NCBI taxonomy): Eukaryota > Metazoa > Chordata > Actinopteri > Cypriniformes > Catostomidae > Moxostoma > Moxostoma hubbsi. The sequence continues at coordinate 22,599,349 of JAVLUX010000010.1, forward strand.
GGGGAAGTTCAGGACATCAGGGGTGAGGCAACATGATGGCCTTTCTGTCAGAGTTACATGAAAGGGCACTTGTGCTGGGATGCATGGCAGCTTTAAGGAGACTGTGTTCTGCTCGTATTTACGATGCTGCCTGTATGAATATTTGATTAATGAGTCATGCTCTCCATGGGGGAGAACGCTATATCCCAGCAGCAGCTACAGGACCATAGCAGACCTCAGAGCTCTGCTGCCAATAGAGGCATTGATTCCTGCACATTCTTTAAAATCTAATCTGCTCTGCAGAGCGAATTCCACAGATGAAAGCAGCGGAATTCTACAAGAGGCTTCGTTTCTGCAGGCCCTTTGGATTGAATAAAGTTTCTATCTCTTTTGTGATACCCATTTTGACAAGATATGATATGACAAGGGTTTGCTGCAGGCTATAAGGGAGAGTGCACAGCCATCCGTGCTGAATGGACTAAAAACAATCAGTTCAGTGTTTATTCCGTTGTGCCTTCATTTCATTCTTTATATTTCTAAGACCAACTATTGTTGAAGACTGAGCAAAATGAGGCCATGCACCTGATTGTTTTCTGCAGATTTCTGAGGAAATGGATGGCAGCATAGCAGCATTCACATATTTTACACACTACTCAATGTCTTTTAAAGAGTCTTTAAAGTCTGTGTTTAATACAAGTTATGCCAGAGACTGTTTAGCCCAAGACAGACCATTTGTATTACAATGATGGTTTTTATATATATATATATATATATATATATATATATATAATTATTTTTTGTTCTTGATCTGAACAAGAGAAGCACAATTTATGATATTATTGTTGTCAGATTTCATGACTGATTTAAAATATGTAATTTGATCGTTATCTGGACCATCCATTTTAAAGATTTCGGTCTTTTTCCATTCAAGAAGATTGTAGAAGTACTAGCTGTACAGTATAAGCGTGTTGCTTGTATCCATATAGAAAGAAGCTGCCCCGGAGCTTTCTCAAGATGGCAGCTGACTGACTTGCTGAAACATGCTAAAAAGGGACTTTGGTTAAGTCAATCGACTGCATTTGTGGCATAATGTTAATTACCACAGAAAACAATTTCGACTTGTCCCTTGTTTATTTTAAATGTAAAAAAGCCAATACCGCAGAACAGTAAGTCACATACAATGGACGAAAAATGGGGCCAGTCCACAAATGTTTATAGTGTGATAAAATCAGCAACCGAGATTACAGGGTTTACTACTGTTATGTTGTAATGACAACATAGTTGTAATACTTGGTTAGTAAGAAATTGTATTATTAAATGCAGCAGCCAGAGTTGTGATGAGAACCAAGAAATATGATCATATTAGCCCAATTTTATCATCGTTACAGTGGCTACCTGTTAAATTCCGTATTAATTTTAAAGTTCTGGTAATTACGTACAAAGCTTTGAATGGTCTAGCTCCGCAGTACTTAAGTGACCTTCTAACACGCTATATTCCATCACGTTCATTACGATCACAAAATTCTGGCCTGTTAATAGTCCTAGAATATCAAAATACACAAAAGGAGGAAGATCCTTTTCATATTTGGCTCCTAAAATATGGAATAGTCTCCCCAGCACTGTTCGAGATGCAGACACACTCCCTCAGTTAAGTCTAGACTAAAGACTCATCTATTTAGGCATACACCTAATATATCCTCCAATCCACAATTAGGCTGCTTTAGTTAGGTCTACTGTAACCAGAAATATTGATCATGATTTATAACTCAGCAATAAATTAAATTAATATTATTTTATTTGTTTCCCTGTCTAAAACCTCAGGACTCCTATCCTGAGGTTGCCAGAACCAGCTGGATCCAGCTCCATTCCTGCTTCATGTTGGACTCCACCTCTATGTCACTGTGTGATGATGACTAATAGCAGACTAATAGCTGCCGGCGCCAGCCAAACATCACTTCAGTCTACTACGATGGACTTCAGAGGATGAATTGATGCCAACTCCAACCATAAGACATGGGATACTTCATATGCCATTACCTGAACCTTGGACTTAGGATAGTCCTCAACGAAATAGCTGGCCAGGTTGAACTGCGATGCACCAAAACACTTCATCAGCCTATTAACAAGGACAAATGCATCTATGTGAATAATATGTGCAGTTAATGTGCAGTTAATACAGGATGGACTTCAAAAGACATTAATCATTAATTGTACAGTTCATACAAAATATTTCTTTAAACACTGGCCCTTAACCCTTACTTAGTTTGCTCATTTTAAACCATGACTTGCACTATACATAAGTAATATTGCCATTATATTCATGTTGTATAGCCAGAGGGGAACTGGCCCCCACAGTGAGTCTGGTTTCTCCCAAGGTTATTTTTCTCCATTAACAATCATCTTATGGAGTTTTGTGTTCCTTGCCACAGTCGCTTTCAGCTTGCTCACTGGGGTTATAAATACAATTATTATTTAATTACTTATTTTTAAACACAATTAACAATGGTATTTTATCTTAATGATGATTCATCAACATTATAGACATTTCAGTTTTATCATCTGTTAATGCCTGATCTTCTGTAAAGCTGCTTTGAAATTATGTGTGTTGTGAAATGCGATATACAAAATAAAAATGACTTGACTATTGCACTAAAATCTGTTGATTAACCTTCAATTGTATTGAACCTGGTAATTGTTAAACATTTTAATTTACATAGATTTAAATCCAAAATTTTACCTCACTAGACTAGAGCACTAACAACTCCTTCCAAAGCATCTTGGTGCAGTGGAGCTTAGACTAGTTCATTTACTCTGAAGATTGCCACTTAATTACTTGTGACTATCTTGTGCTTCTTTTCTGTAGCACTAAAGGTTCCATCCAACAGAGACAAGGAGAAAGGGAGCTCCACATGACAAATGACCTTGGACACATAAATGGGAAATTCATGCCACCAGCAGTAGATTACTAGAGCTAATCTTTGTCGGTCTCACAGTAACTGGTGTGCCACTAGTGTGGTACCAGTGTTTAGTGTGGTCCCATGTTACCCCACATACTTCCAAACAAACCCTGTTCAGAGCTACATTTTGATTAACTTATTTAATAATGTCCACTTGTGTACACGTGTATTCTAAAATCACACATTTGCTTTCACGTTTGGGTTTACACTGACAGAGAGGTGTATATATGTGTCTTTGAGTATAGGAGCATGTTTTGCCATGAGGTGGCAGGGTAGGGCATCTTGCACCAGGTGACATGCTCTGTGATTTATTCCCATTCTAGATATGTGGAATGCAGGGAACCTTCAAACAAGGAATTTACTTGGTCATGAAAAACTGGCACTTGTTAATGAAATAAATCAGATCTTTACATGCGTAAGCTGATAAATTTAACTTCCTAAAATGCCAGGATGATCATGTACATCATCATCCTGGCATTTTAGGAAGTTAAATTTATCAGCTTACGCATGAAAAGATCTGATTTCTTTCATTAACAAGTGCCAGTTTTCAATGACCAAGTAAATTCCATAAAACAGTGGTTCTCAACTGGTGGGTCACAACCCAAAACTGGGTTGCTGGTCTGTTCTGATAGGGTTGAAATAAATAATGCTAAATGCAACCATATAATCATAAATTGTAACAACAGCAATATAAATAGGCTTATCAATCATTTAAAAGAGGAGAAATTGCTTCCCATAACTTTTGTTGCTTCCCAAAAGCCATTTGTCCAGACCATTGCTACAGTATTTTTGTAAAAATGAATCTGTAACTTGGTAGAAGCTAGCAGAATTACAACATGACCACACAGGAAATCAATATGCTTGTCCGAATGTTAATGTAACCTGAAATCACCACATTCTGCCAACTTTTTGACAAGCGCCATCAGTGTTGGGTGTAATGCATTACTAAGTAATTAATTACTGTAATTGAATTGCTTTTTCATTGGAAAAAAAGAAGAAAACTATGGTATTACTTTTAATTTTTCAGTAATTTAATTACAGTTCCTTCTGATGTAATTGTGGTAAATACTGTATAGACTCTAGATCAATTCTATATAAAACAATAGTGAATTTAAAATCGAAATTTTACATCTAATATTTAAAATTTATATTTTCTAATTTAATGTAGCCCCCTCAAATTCTTTGGCCAGTTCATTAATCATTTATTTGATTTTATATTATTTATTTGAAAGAATTAATAGAACAGTTTCTCATTTATCCTTGTATTTTTCATCTGGTCGAGGTTGATCAGGATTTTAGAAAGTAATAAGTAATGCAAATACTTTTTAGAAAGAGTAATTGCTACAGTAAAAAAATGACTCTGTAGAATATGTAATTAGTAGTTAGTAGTACGTTTTTAAAGTAACTTACCCAACACTGAGCACCATCCCCTTCTCCCAAATTAATAACAAGTGCCATCCCCCATTAGACATTTTTGCATCCATTCAAATGTGTAGATCTTTCCCTGTGACATTGTTGAATGCATTCACTGAGAAACAAGTTCCCCTGGAAACCAGGAAACAATCGTTCTCACCCCGAGACACAAGTCCAGGTCCCGTGGAAACCATGAAGTAATCGCATTCACATAAACAATAGTGAGCAAAATTCTGAGGTTGCATTTTCGCTCTAGTTTTACTTATTTACTCCACTGACTTAGATTTAGGATTGAGGTTTGAGTTTATGCATTCTTTTTGACTTTATAATTACATAATTATAAATTTATTATAATTTAAAACTAAAACTACAAAATGACAAAAAATATATACCTTCAATGTACTGTAAGTCACTTTGGATAAAAGCATCTGCCAAATTCATACAATTAAATGTAAAATGTAAACCATCATGTGGACAATTCACCTGGGAACTGGTCAACAACATTTCCAGCTTCAGCCACTGGGGGCAGTGGTTTGAATTTTGGTAAGCAGTGATCAATTTCAGCAGCAGAATTTTCGATCTCCTGTTGCCGAATTTACAGTGTGATGAGTCTGCAAATTAGGTAATTGGATATTGTGGGATACATGTGGATAGGTTGCATAACTTGCCCTCATCTTCTAAAAATAAACAAAATTAAGACAGGTAAAAGACAATTTGAGCCAGACTACATTAAAGGAATAATCCAGGTTCAGTACAAATTAAGATCAATCGACGGCATTTGTGGCAAAATTTATTTTGACTCGTCCCTCATTTTCTTAAAAAAAAAATAAATAAATAAATTTGGGTTACAGTGAATGGGGTTAATCCATAAACGCTAAAACACTCACTATTTCAAAAGTATAGCAACAAAATTTTACATAATTTAAGTGTGATAAAAACCGCTTGATAATCTTTGCTGTGTACCATAAAAACGATGATTTAAACAACTTTACAGCTTGAATAATACACAAGTTTTAACAGAAGAATGAATGTAGGGGCTTTTATAAAAAACATTTTAATAAACTTTTAATAAACATTTTTGCATTTAAACAAAAATTTGCCCCATACACTTTAATTTTTAAGTGCCTCACTGTAACACAGATTATTGCTTATTTTTTAAGAAAAGGAAAAACAAGTCAAAATTAATTTTGTGGTAATCAACATTATGCCACAAATGCTGCCGATTGAGACTAACAACATGTATTGAACCCGGAACATTCCTTTAAATATGGGTCCATGAGTAAATCACACCTGTTCCCATTTCATATTCAGCCAATGTCAATAATGTTAATGCTAATAATTTTGCATATTTTTGAGACAAAGCAGTACATGGGAATTTTACTAAATTGCAATTTTTGATTTTAAGATTTTTTATTGCACCAATTTAAGCAAAGTACTGAAGCAAAACCAGTTATTATTATTCTTTATTTTAGCTACCAGCGGCTCCGAAATCGTTATCAGCAATGGTGGCGAAATTTAAAAGCTCATTGCAGGCTCTTTGGGTTTTTTCTTACCACTGAGCAGGGTGCCCAAGCCCTCCCTCAAGAAAAGTGATCTTGTCTTTAGCCAGCCAAAACCCCATTCCCCCTTCAACATGACAACACAGGCCGCCTGAATTTAACATTTGGATAACAGATGTGTGTGTCTGTTTTCATATGCCTTTCAGGTGACAGGACATCACAGCGGCTGTTTCTTGAATCTCTTGAGTGATACGGAGCAAACACTTACTTCCTCATTCCCCTCTCCTCTCAGGCATGACCGACCCCCTGTCACGATTTACTAACCAAATCCATCCAGAGCAAAGGCTGGAAAGCAGGGGATATTGCCTGCTGTTGGGCCTGTCGAGTCAGCTATGTGTGCACCACAGTTGAGATGGAGGCTTTCGGGGGGGGTTAGAGAGGATAACGAATGCACACACAGTCATTCATTCCAATGAGAGGAGACACTTTCCACCACAGAGAGGCAGAACATCTATCTCACAGACACTCTTTTGTCATCTAGTGTTTCTTTACACACATAAAAATATATCCAAGGTCTATTGTTTGCTGCACACTTTGGTCAAAGTTAGAACTGTTGCTAGAACAATTATAAATACTTTTCCCAGAAACACAGATGGAATCATGTCACTTGTCTCATTGCCACAGTCTCCATAATGAAACAAGGCACAGTAAAATGCTCTCATTAATTAACAGGCATTACAAGAGTGAATAAACTTAATCAGTGGCTACCTTAAAAAGTTAACTTGATGTCACAATGAAACCTCTGCAATTCAGGGAAAATGAAGTGAGATAAAGATATATTGTTCTTTAGGAATCTTCGGTAATAGGAATGGTTGTAAACAGCAAATATGAGATGCTAAAATCTGAAAGGTTTACATATGCTGTAGAACCAAACCTTTTCCCAACCATTACATAGCATTTCTCATAGAGAATAGCTATGGTAAAATTGTGATTTCCAGCCCTTTAAATTTCTAAAGTGAATATATATAAAAAAAATGATTTTTTAAAAAAAAAAAATTATTTTTACTCTGCTCTAAAAATGTCTCATCAGCTGGACATTTGTCTTAAGTAGAGTAAATCTTTCTTGCAAGCCATAATGATGTCTGATTTGGGAGCAAATAGTTCTTTTGAGTAAGTTCAGGTTAATGAATAGGTATAAAAGGAATAACAAATTGGTCTGAATGATTAATGTAAATCTGTCTGAATCAAAATTATTAAAAAAAAAATCTTATCTGGCAATCACAAATGCTCAGCAGCCAAATCAGCCTGGAGCTCAAGGCTGGTTACCCACTGAAGCTAAAAAGGTTTGAGCCTGGTCAGTACCTGGATGGGAGACCTCCTAGGGAAAACTAAGGTTGCTGCTGGAAGAGGTTTTAGTGAGGCCAGCAGGGGGTGCTCACTCTGCAGTCTGTGTGGGTCCAAACACTCCAGTATAGTGATGGGCACACTATACTGTAAAAAGGCACTGTCCTTTGGATGAGATGTGAAACCAAGGTCCTGACTTTCTTTCACTAAAAATACCAGGGCACTTCTCGCAGAGAGTAGGGGTGTAACCCTGGTGTCCTGGCCAAGTTCCCCCATTAGGCTTTATCAATCATGGCCTCCCAATAATAATACCAGTACATGAATTGGCTATGTAACTGTACTCTCTACTCTGCAAACAGCTGGTGTGTGGTGAGTGTACTGGTGCACTATGGCTGTTGTTGCATCATCCAGGTGGAGGAAAGTCCCCTCTTCAGGAAGTAAAGTGCTTTGATTGTAGTGTCAGAAAAGAGCAATAAAAATCTAACATTTGTTCATGGAAAAGTAATTGGTTAAAAAAGGTGGAAACCCAGGTTGTGATATAAGAATCTACTGGCATTTTTATCATAATTAATCAGTCCTGGGTGCTAATTGGTCATTAAAGCCATGCTAAAATATTAAACACCTGTGTTCCCACCCAGCTAATAAGTTTTGGTTCCGGAATGTTCTGGGAACAATTGTTATTCTTGATAAAAAAAAATAAAACCTAAAATGAATGTTCCTAGAATGTTCCCACCAAAAAATAATCAAACGGGAACCATACACTAATGTGGGGGGAACATTTTGTGTTTGCTGGATACACTGTAAAAAATCCTGTTGTTTTTACAAAAAAATAAATAAATAAATAAAAAATCTGTTAGCTGTGGTTACCAGAATAATCATGTAAAAAATACAGTGAAAATGTACACAACTTTACAGAACAACCTGTAAATTTTACAGATTAAAACTGTTGTAATTTACATGACCACGCTGGCACTGTAAAAAAAAAAAAAAATCCTGTTAAATTTACAGTAAAAAAAAAATCATAAACTTGATCTTATCCTTAACTGTAAAAATCTGCTTCTTACTTTATATTGTAAAATTAATCACGTAAAAATTACAGAAGAGCACGATGACATGAAGTTCTCCAACAGTGGCTCTTCCAAGAGCAATGACCAATAAACATGTAGAGAGAGTGCTCACACAAACTCACACTCACACAAACACTAAACACCATCAAGGTTACACATGTGAAATAAAAATTATGCAGTAAATATGAACTAAACTCCTTTAAATATAAAACCCAATGTAAATGATTTAAAAAATAAGAAGAAACATAACTAGTCCAGTAAAATATAATGAAATATGATGGGCCATGCAGGGAATAATGGGAACACCCAATTATTGATTTTTACTGTAATTTTAACAATAATTTACTGTTAAAAAGTACATGTAACTTTTACCATGAATTATACAGGAAAGTCACACTTTTACAGAAAAAATTTTGGGAAAAAAATATTTTGTATTTTGAATTTTTTTTTTTTTTTTTTTTACATTTTTTTTTTTTTTTTTTTTAAAGATACATTTTATTGTAAAAACTACTGTATTGTCCTTTAAAATATAATAAATAGGTGTACTGTATATTTTTCAGTTAATACTCGTTAATCAATAACATTTTATAATTAGCCATTTTAACAGTAATCATGTGTATATCATTATGCATATACCACAGAAAAACATGCTATTGTTTACATGCAAAGGACAATATCCTTCAGTAGAAGGATGGCACATAATTAAAAAAAAAATCTATTAGAAGGAACATGTGGCTGTGCTATATTGTAGTCAACACCTTTTATTCTTGACTCTGGTGTGGCCTCTCATACCTTATTGTTTAAAATATGCGTAAAGACATTACATAAAAATTATTTTAACATGCAGAATTATTTGTAATATTAAATTTGAATGTAAATACAGGATGGACACACTCAGTTATAATACCCTTTTCACAAAGGGGAATAAAATGGCATCCCACAACCAAAAAAGGTTAAAAAAAAAAAAAAAGGTAAAAAATAAATAAATCTATTAATGAGCCATTAGTCTGTGTGCAGCTGAAATATTGGCCTTCTCAACTGTTATACCTATATACTAAAAAAGTAAAATTAATTTAAAATTATTCAGTGGTCCTGTGTGGGGGCATTAATTTTCTGTACTAAAAATATATTTTTAAAGCAGGTCTTCTGCACTACTTTTTTGTGTGCAATGCATAATGGATTTTCATCTAATCCATTATGGCTGTGGCTCCTTTCCTCACCAAGGTTTTGTCTTTTTTAAATGAAGTTTTAATAAAGCACGACCGAGGGTGTCCAAGGTCAATAATAATCTGCTTCTCCCCAGGTACAGATACTTGTGCTTAGTTAAGCATAATATCTGTCAGTCATAGACCAGTCATCCATAATGTCTTAGGAGGCAAGTGAAGGCTGAAGTGATCTAACAGAAATGTTTTTGTGTGTCAGTGTGTGTGTGCTCAGAGTTGTTGACTATTTTTCCCTTTTGATTGGCATGTAAGGTCGACATTCCCTGTTAACAAGTGGACAAAGAGGCTCTCTTCATCCCCATCATTTATGGTGTGTGTCAGCTTTGAGGAAAATATCTCTATGCATCATGAATTGGTTGAGCAATTGGGGCTTAGAAAATGGGCAAGAGATTACTATTGTGGCATAGAGGGTGTGTGTGGTGCTGTGTGGTCCAGCTCCCTCTTTAAGAAATACTGTATGTGATTTAGTAGTTTAAAGGCTCATGCCTGCACTTTAGAGTTCATTTGAACAATAAGTGGCTAAAACTGCACATTGAAAACGAACTGCTTTGTCCAGGACAGCAGTTTTGATCAAATGTGTAGTCATTTTTTGTTTATGTTGTCCTGGTTGTTATGTCATCTTGGAGTAATGTTGATACCTAGTAAACATACACTAAATGCATACACTAGACGTCAATGACTATTGCGTCACATCTCACTTCTTTCAGTATCTCAAACAAGAGCGCTGTGCTTTTTAGATGCAATATCAAGTAAAGAGGAACTTGAACTGTAAAACATGACACTGCATTGTGAACATTGCGTGTATATTCGTAGCCAAGGGCGTAGTTTGCAGCGTGAAGCATTTACTTGCTTGTTTTGATTATTGGGGTTGTTACACTCCCTCCCCTTTTTTGCAAAAGGAAGATTCAAGTGTATGGCCACTGTGGCTACTAATATGACTGTACGAGTCCATCCATCCATCCATCTTCAACCGCTTATCCGAAGTCAGGTCGCGAGGGACTGTACGAGTATGAGTGTTAAATACTAATATGTGTGTACATTATTTTATTTATTTATTTTTATTTAAAAGTGTTTTACATTTCTTTAGGGGTAAATTTTTTTAAAGGTAAACCATCCTAGTTACTTTTGTAACCTCCGTTCCCTGATGGAGGGAATGAGACGTTGTGTCGATGTAGTGACACTAGTGGTTGCCCTTGGGAGCCCCAAACATCGCTGATCTTTGAGAAAAGGCCAACGGGAATTGGCGAGGGGAATTTACATGCCATATAAAATGCCATATGTGTATAAAATGAGCTGGCTTGCAACCACCCATTCAGGTTATTTGCTGAGGAGCTGAGACAAGGTCCCGGCCATTTCAGCTGGTAGTTCGGTGTAGTGGCAGGAGGGACACAACATCTCATTTCCTCCATCAGGTAACGGAGGTTACGAAAGTAAACAGGACGTTCCCTATCTGTCACTCACTCAACAGTGTGTCGATGTAGTGAAACTACGGGTCCCTATACAAAATGCCACAACTAGCTGAACTGTGTTACATGAACTGGTGGTGCGAGAAGGCTGACGCGAGGAGCGTGAGGTCCGAGAACCAGGTCAGGGTGGACCAGTAGGGTGCTACTAGGACGACCTGCTCCTTGTCCTCCCTGATCTTGCACAGCGTCTGTGCAAGTAGGCTCACTGGGCACAGGAGTCAGCAGTCTCATCCCAGAACTCGACCAGGGCACACGAGCGTGCTGGGGAATAGGAGGTCTGTGGGGGTTTAATTTTGGTCCCCAAATCTCCTAACCGTCACGGCCTCATCCCCATAGGTAGAAGGACCGAGGCAGGGAGCTGCTGGGGTGGCTTTCCCTCTGACGAAGGAGAGCCACAACATTGCCATGGTCATGTTCTCGAAATGCGGAAATTAACCATCCACGACGATGTCTCCATGTGGGATGCACCCAAGCACGTGAGAAAGCGATCGTGGCCATCAGAACCGAAGAGATAGCTACCGCAACCAGGAATTATACACAGACGGAAAGGAATCTTGAAAAAGACGCTCCGTGAGTGGCACTCTTTTAGTAGGAACTATACTCTTCTGGTGGAAAGAATATACTCTTTTAGCTGCTGAAGCGCCCAGGGGCGTTCTCTGCACAACAGCGGTGCAAGAGGGGGAGGAAACCGCTGCAATGCACCGTAAATCCAACAGCTCAGCTCCTAAGAAAAAAATCCTGAATGAGTGGTTGCAAGCCAGCTCCTTTTATACCCATATGTCCAGGGGAGTGGCATGCAAATTCCACTCGCCAAATCCCATTGATCTTTTCTCAAAGATCAGAGGTGTTTGGGACTCCCAAGGGCGACCCCTAGTGTCACTACATCGACACAACGTAGAGTGAGTGACCGATAGGGAAATTCAACTTTTGTTCGACAAATTTATGATTTTGCTAATTTGATGAGAGATCGGATAAAAGCCATTTCTATTTTTCTACATCAAAACTGCTTAGTGTGGGGCAAATAGTGAAAAGAAAAAGGTTTTTAGAATGAATTTGGATAGCGTGTGAGACCCACACTGCATTTGTTCATATACTAGAGCTTATTATATTCATGAATGAATTTTAATTTAAAATAAGTTCTTAGTAATCTTAGTAACAATATATGTTTTTGTGTAGGTTGGCAGTACAATATGCAATATTCTTAGCATTCAGGAAATTTATCCTCACCAAAGAATCCCTCTGCCTCTCACACTCTCTCTCCACCCTTTTCTCACTCCCAGCTATGTACAGATGGGTCTTTGACAGGTCTACAGCTGTTCCCCTAATTGTTCATTAAGTGTTCTATTGATTCCCTGATTCCCAGTACATGTGTGTTTCAGACTGGCTCTGGTCTGAAGAGGCAGACCCACACATGCAGCCCCTGAGATGACAGAACCGGCTCAAGCCGAAAATGCAAGCTGTCACTTTCAATCCAGGCTGTTCCCCTCTGAGGGCGAGCCTAGGATTGCCTCTGATCACCTGCTAGATTTTTATTAGCTAAACTTTTAGCATCAATCAATTAAAGTAGGAGCAGTAGCATGAAAAAATATTAAATTCCTTGTTAGTCCGGCCTGCGCCTCAGATTGCACCTGGCTGATAGGAGAGAGTTTATGTGAGTGTTATCAGTGCAGGGAATCAGTTGTGATTACATGGAGTTTATGTGACGCGTTCGGGGAGGGGTAAAGCAAAATTACGTACATATGGCTTCGCCATGTAATCACCACTGATATAAGTGAGGACGGAGGACACGGAAAAGGAGAGAGAGAGAGAGAGAGAGAGAGAGAGAGAGAGAGAGAGAGAGAGAGAGAGAGAAAATAGCTCTCACTCGTCCCCACCGTCGACTCCAGGCAATTTTAAAAGAGATAAGATCATCTCCAATTGTGGATTGTGGCAGTCAAGTTGGTTTCTCCTCAGGCTGATCCAGATTTAATCTCGAGACAGGACAGATCAGAAACATGGTGCCCTCACAGGCTGACCATAAATCTCCTGCCTAACAAATAGACCATGATAAAACTGTAAAAGTTATTTAAATCCTCCTAATGGACAGATTTATCCATCCTGGTGCTCTCGGTTTGCTGTGCTCAGTCAATGCCTGGCATGGCTTTTTTGACAAAGTCATCCTTTCCTATTTCATCTGAGCAAATAAAAAAATAGAGCAGGTGAACAAGATTAAAAACAGACACACACTCTGGAAGAAAAAATGTATTTGCCTTATGCTGCTGAGATAAGACAGAGAACACATGGGACATAACAGCTCATCATTATCCACCCAAAGGGAGAGTATGAGATAGCAATTGCAAATGTGGTCAAGAACAGAAATGAAAAATGGCCTGGACAGACAGCAAGCATTTACGTTTCAACCTACAATTTGGCTTTAAGATTGGAAGTAACACTTCAGCGAGTCCATCCCTGTTCTTAGCAGTCTGTGTTTATCTGTATGTGCGTAGAGGACTCTAATCCACTAAGGGACTGATAATGTTCTGAACACAATCACTCACCCCGCCTCCTCTTTAGGTAAGTCTCCAAGACCCTAATCAATACAACAGCTAGGTGAATTATCACCTTGTTCTGTGTGACATGACCACACTTTCTTTTAAAGGATTACCAGTGGAATTGTGATTATCCAGTGGTTAAGGAGCTGGGATGATAACACAAATATAACTGTTTGATCCTATGAAGAGACAATAAATTGACCTATAATCTGTTCCTTGGGGTCTCCATAAAACACAGCCAAAATTACAATTAAAGGAATGTTCCAGGTTCGATACCATTTAAGATCAGCTGACAGCATTTATGGCATAATGTTGCTTACCACAAAAATTTGATTGAAATCATCCCTCCTTTTCTTTAAAAACTGCAAATGTATTGTTTACAATGAGGCACTTAAATGGGGCCAACCTAAGGGTTTAAAGACAGAAATGTGAAGGTAATAATTGTATGAAAGCACTTAATTCTTCTGTTAAAACGTGTGTATTATTTAGGCCGTAGACTTGTTTAAATCATTGTTTTTGTGAGATTACAGGGTTCATGGCCATAAAGTTGCAAATTTGTATATAACTTTACACAGAAAAGGTTAGTAAGCGATTGTATCACTCTAAAACCATGTTAACATGCCTATTGTTTATATCTTGTGGAATACATTTGAAACATTTTAACATTTACAGATTAGCCCCATTCACTTCCATTGTAAGTAGCTTACTGTAACCCAGATTTTTGCATTTTTATGAAAAGGATGGACAAGTCAAAATTAATCCTTGTGGTAATCAACATTGTGCCACAAATGCTGTCAACTGAGCTTAACTTGTATTGAACCTGGAATGTTTAAAATGGGTCCGCGAGTAAATCACACTGAATATACTAATTTACAGGTTCATCATTTTATTTTGGGGATCTATAGGTTTACATGCTCTAATGTTCATAAAAACGCATTATTTTTATCACACTGTGCATTTATTTTCCCTGCTCTTCATACTCTGGCCAAAATGCTCTGATATACTTCCTGTCTCTTTAAAGCCCCCCATTCTGAAAATCCCAGTCTGCTCTGATTGGTCAGCTGGCCTATTCTGTTGTGATTGGTCAACCACGAGTCAGAAATGAAACGGCCCTTACTATAACCGAGTTTCAGCTTCCGAGGTTTCCTGAGGATCTGTAAACACTACTGTAACTATGGTAACAGTGACGTCAGTTTTTGCTGTACCAGTTCGAACCAGAGTCCGATAATTAATGAAATATTAACAGTTTGGAAGAACAATGGTTGACACAAACCACCTTTGCAAGCAGGACTTGAGCAGGACGGTTCACAGTGGTAAGTACTAATTTAGAAGCTTTCTTATTGTGAACATAACAAAGCTTCAAGTAAAAGACACGTAGTGCATCTAAATTAGTCATCTTTTTCTGCAATGGGTGTAGCCGAACTTTTTCGCCCGAGCTATGAATGTAGAACAGAGGCTTACTCCCGGTTAGTGAGCAAGTTAGCTATGGACTATCATGGATAGTGGCCCTAACATTACAGCTTGTAATTATATAATTATATAAGACTCTTGAGTTTGACCATTTTGTTACACAGTTTTAGGTCAAATCCGGCACACAGCTGAATAGTAAACCCTTACCAAAACAAGGGCTGGTAATCTGGCATACCGGACATTTTCCCGGTGGGCCGACGCACTTTGGGGCCGATCAGGGGCGGACCGGTCATCAGGAGAACTGAGCGGGCCGGTGGGTGAGCCGCAAAACGGGCCAAATGGGCCGCGATAAGCTAAAATGACCCGCCGCGTTAGGCCAGCTATGTAAAAGGCCAGTTGCTATGTAAAATCCCGGGCCGATTTCTCTTCCCAGTCCAGTCCAGCCCTGACCAAAACAATAACATTACATAGCAAGTTAGCCGGGCACTACCGTGGATTGCAGAGGTAAAATTACCATTTGTAAAAAATAAAACCATCTCCACAATTGATCACTATTCATGATAGTAAGAACGACAAACAATCTGCGTAATTCTACACAATTGTAGGTAAAAGTGGGCCCACAGCTGATTAGCAAGACTATTTCAACACAATAACATTAGCTAGCAAGTTAGCAGAGGCCTACAGTGCACTGGGTATACACTGTAGCTACAACACAAAGCTCCGCATTTGAACTCTCGGTAGCAGATAAATCGCCAAATAATCAAGCATACTTACAGGTTGTGCTCCTTAAGCGCCAGATTGTCCCAACAAAGTGGGAACTGCACCATTTTTCAGGAGTTTTGAAAATCCAGCATTGGTTGTGGATGGCCTGCTGAGGAATATTGGTAAAAAATAAATTTTAACCACTGATACTTCAATATGTTTGTCTTTGGAAGTCCAAACAGTTTTTCTATCGCAATGAAGAAAGCAGCATCTTCTTGACATGGCAACAAAACTAACCCAAAAAATCCTGGCCTTGGCTATAATTATGTTTGTTTGAGGGCAGGCCAAAGTAGCCATTAGGTGGGCATTATGCAAATGTGTTACATAGTGATGTAGATACTTTACGGAAGAAATGGCTGGACTACAATCCAGCCGTTTCTTGTAGTTCTTGAGCAGTGTTGTCTGTGGGAGAGAATAACTCCCTTTTGAGTGAACTTTGTGCTTTGTAACTTTGACCTTTTACATGCACAAAGAGCTATGTTACATACTAATGGAAAGGTAAAATCCCAAAAAGCATAATAGAGCCTCTTTAATAAAAGTAACAATTAAAAAAATCTAATTATTTGTAAATTTGCAGCAAACTTAGAGATGTTCTTGTAATTTCTGTTTTAATTTCCGTAACATCAATTTGGATTGCATATATGTATTATGTAAGATTCTGTAAGATGATACAAGTCTTAAAGCTTAGAACCAACTGAAAATGAAATCTCTTGACATTTTGTACATCGCTGCCACTGTGACTATTGTTGTTTTGCAATATTAGATTCTTCCCGTCAATTACACACTGCTCCACACTGCCATTTTTGCTCATGTTATTTAAACTATCTTTGAAACGTTGACGAATTATTATGACGAAATTATGTCACTTTGACATAAAAAATAAACAAGAAAAACATTTTAACCTGGTGCATCAGTTTTGACCACTCTTTGTCCCTCACATTCCCACTGTGCATGTGCCCTGTTTATTCCCTGGTATTAATATGCATATTAGATTACTTGAGTGTTAATGTATTATAATAAAGTACAAACTGCATAATAACAAAAAGAAAACACAAAAAAACAGCGCATCATTTAAGCCAATTATGCATGCATTTATTATAAGCACAAACATCACGTTTGGAGCAGATTTGTCCGTTATTTTAGGGGAGTAACTGTGTTTCACAGATGTGCTTCTCATGTTGCACTTTATGTTAACATCAGGGGACTATGAAGTTCTGTGAACTTGTGCATGTGTGTATGCGCTTTAACTGGCAAAGTTTGTGCAGCGGTTGATTGACAGGTAGAAGTTTCACACTAGAACTCACTGGTTTCCCCGGACTCAAACAAGGGGAGTCAAAAAAATCTGTCATAAAAGCCTATCTACTGTCTTGCATGTGCCATTATAATAGATGCTACGCCCCTCAATGTCTGAGTACTTATAAAATGAAAACAATTATGACTGATAAAAATAGATAATGACAGAAATTTTTACAGAGAGTGACAAATAAATATATTTTTTTGGGCAACCTCTGAACATGATGCCACACAAACATCCCTAATAATTTAAACTCAGCACAAAGCACCACTAAGACATGCACATCCACGTCAAAAAGCTCAAGTGACTGTGAAAGTAGACCACAAATAGGCAAATCGTCAAAGGGTGTGCATATTATATATTACACTAACTAGAATGAACAGCAAAACAAAATTAATCAAAACGACTCCCAACATTTAGCAGTTAAACCAATGCATCAACAACACAACACCTCAAGGCAATGGCATACCATTAAATTAAATTATGAACGGTGCTTAACAAATCCAAACCAACAGCACATTAGAAAAAAATAAAAATAGCTTTAAAACTTACCAATTAAGTTCATTACGCAGGTCTGCAGTCAAGAGCAGTAACTTCCGACGCTCATGTCAAAAGCTGACATAAATATGATCAATGCTTTTGATTGGCTCAGGGGCAAAGGCAAACTAGCTCCTCAGGCCATGTTGAACGCTCGTTGCACATGCGCATGACGTTCTCTATCTCTCCGTTGAACATTTGCACTTTACCGTAATTTATTTATATGCTATATTATATATTATTTGCTATCTTCTGCACTTCATGTTAGATGCTAATTGTATTTTATAGTATAAACTCTTATTAGACTTTTATTCTCGGCACAATATCAATATGTTTACCATTTGATGAAACGATAAACATTAGCTGTTTTAACCATCACGCAAACACGCAATTTCCGGCCGAGTAGGAAATCTCTGCAAAAACCACTTGAGGTGTGACTTGTTGTTCTACATACACACTCGAATATGCTGTTGTCAGAGGTCTCAGAGCGGTTCACGAAGAAGTCGTATAAAAATATACAGGCCTTACGAACTTGTTTCGCCCACGCGCGCTCAATCACACAGATACGCGCAAACGGATGAGGGGCCGTTCACACTGAACGTGTTTTTTCGTGCTTCTGCTCTGTTTTTCCCATTGTTTTCTATGTAAACACGCGCTGGACAAATGTCCTAGGGCTTTATCGCGTCTATCTGTTTCTTCAGTGTCTCATGTAGGACCGGTACATTTTTAAACACTGTGTCAATTTAAAATAAATTCAGGTTTCATGGCGAGACACCTGCGTTCTGTTTCATTCGTTGCGCTGCGTCTAGACTGTTTTAGCGCAGATGTCACAAAGATTTTACGTTCTGAAGAAGTCCAGGCTGTAAAGAGGTGAATGTTATAATTTTTAACATTATTCCAGTTTATTCGGCACCAAGAAAATTTTCAGTTCTTGATAATGCTGCTTTTTCTCTCTCTTCATCTGTTTTCTTATGCTACAATACTGTAACGAATGCCTACCATGCTTTGCCTACATAAAATACAGCCTTTTGCAATACGATGAACAATACTCTGCAGCACTAGAAAGTAAATAAGGTGAAAGTAAATAGGACAGAACTATATTACTATTGTATACAACAAATCCTCAAAGTAATAATAATAATAATAATAATACTGTATCATATTATAATGACAATCTGGACAACAATAAATAATTGTTGGGATATAATATTGATATATACAGTAACAACTGAATTTAAAATGTTAAGAATGGGCGAAGTAGTGTTTTGAAAACTCTTCTCTCTCTCTCTCACACACACACACACACAAACACAAACAAAGTGTTTTTTAAACATATATAATGTAGGTAAATATAGATTTTTTTTATCACTGTATTGTGGAAAAACTGGAAAACATGCATTAATTATCTTTACCAAGATGTGTTTTTCATTAAACATTTTTAACGCACTTGGCTGATAGATTTTTTTAGCAACATTTTTCGAAATGGGGCCCTGGGTTGGTTGGTTGATTGGGGCCTCAGAAATTGTAAACCCGCCCCTGACAATAAATATATATATATTATTAAAAAAGCAGGCTATTTCAGCAAAGACAAAATCAATGCATTTCCATTACATTCTGAGAATGATGGTGGGCAAGATTGTGTTGTTAGTCCTTAGATGGCACATCAAAAATTATTTGATGATAGATGGAATTATGATTTCTGTGCCTTTTCTCTTCTTAATCTGGGACAGTTTTCAGAGTTTTATTTTCTCTTAGTGCTGAAGGCCATGACCTTTATCTACAGTACCCTATGCTGACCAACACACACACATAGAATGATAGGTGGTCATGAACCATTGCTCTATAGCCTTGCTTGCCTTTGCAGTTTTGTGGCAATACTTACAAGGCCTTTTGATTCTTAACTCTTCCTTGCCAACTCGGTTATAAACTGCTCCACAAAAAAAATTGAAAGGTTGGCATAATTTTATGTGGGCTGAATTCTGGTTCTGTTTCCTCCACAAATGTACAGTAATATTATAATATATTGCACTGCAAAAAGTGATAACCTGCAATTGCTATCTTAAGGGGCTTTTCTTTTTTTTTTTTTACCTGATTTACCCCTTTAAATGTGTTTTGTTGGTGTAACCTAATGTATTCATGTTTATTCAGTGATGTTAAATAAAAATGATGTTAATTTAGATGTTACCACATGAAGCCTATTTTTTAGGTTACATTTTTTTCAGTGCGTGTAGCCAGATTACCTATATTTAAACAGACAACAATAGCAGAATAGTAATAAAATACAATTAATACATGCATGTAATTATACTGAATAATGCACAGATGCAAATTTTTATTTATTTAACCTTAATATGGATTCAGTCATCACATTATTTGAATACATTATAAAACTGAGCACAGTAACTTTTTACATAACATTGTTCATGTTGCACATATTATATGTAAATGTAATTAAGAACAATAGCAGAAACAAAAACAAATATTGGTACTCAAAATAATCATGTTCCTAAAATAAATTAACCACTAACCACTTTCTAAGACACTTGAAACATACCAAGAATTATATATTTAGATTATGTGTTTAAGTGGAATGTACTCATCTAAAAGTTTCATATTCAGCATTTAGATCCAATGAGGTTAAAGTTTTGCCCCCTTAGCCTTTTTATCTGGACTATCAATATGGAATGAGGTCTTTGTTGATCTTACTCTTCCCTTAGATTTGACTATCACCTTCTACTTGCTGTACATTTAACATCCTCAGACTTACCTGGGCTGTAGTTACGAAAATATTCTAATTTCTACACCATGCGAACACACAAACACAACTACTCTAATGCTGAGTATCTGGGCTGATTGGGGCTGATCTTAAAGAGAGCACTCCAAGCCACTGTTTACCAACATTTCAGATTCTATGGCTCATCTATCAGAGACTGGAATAAAAGAGCGGTCAGAGGGGTGTTGACTTGTCTTTAACCTTGATGATGTTTCCAGTGAGGCCCTATGATGGGCCCCTAATTGCTTTCGCGGAGAAGGGAACATGTTGACATTTCCTTTTGTGCTGGCAAGGGTGCTGCATCTCGAACCATTATGCTAATCCAACCATTATATATCCAAGGCTATTTATGGGCCTGACACAAGTGATGTTACAGGTAAAGGGCTGTGAAATGGTCTGTAAACAGAGGGAATTGATTCCCGTGCTCTGGCGATGGTCACAGGCACTGAGCAGAGAAAGACTTGCCGTCTTCACACTCGTCCGAGCCCTAAAATTGCCACAGACGGCTTCAGCAGGCCTGTCTGCTGCTTGGCATAAAAACAGGAAATGTGAAAGCAGATTGGCAGACTGTGTGTAGAAAACAAACTCAGTTCAAAATTGATGGATACATCTGCAAACACTATAAAACTATCACCTCATCTGCATCTATGAAATGTGCATGTACTGTAGTGTTTAGAGCAATAGAGTTCAGGGATATTTAATATCCAATGACCTGCTAAATTGAAATTATTCTAATTAAACTGAATAATTAGAAGAATGGAAAAAGTTGTGCATTTTATGTGTTCATGCAATATTCTGCTTTCCTGCCATTTCAGAGAATGTTGAATGAAACTAATGATTTCATTAAATTGCATTTTTATGACATTTTAAACCATGTGAAATCCAAGTAAATTTTGCCAAGTTCTTGTTCACCATCAATGGCAGATTCTGATTGGTCACATAAGATTCCATGCACAAATGCATTTTATACTCTGTTTTTCCTAATTTTTTAAAATGTACTTGTTCATTGAACTGTTGTATATAAGCAATATCACACGTGCAATTGTGATGTGATTACCTACGGCAATCCGACTGTGGCCTTGTGCCTGCATCCGAATCACAGCAGTGCTGATGTAGGGCCATATCGCACTCTTGCTTATGTGATATTGCTTTTATATATATATATATATATATATATATATATATATATATATATATATATATATATATATATATATATATAAACTGCCAAAATTTGATTAGAGCATTTATACTACATATTTTATATATATGAATAAGACAATAAGTGACTTATTTGAGTGATATTTGGAAAAACATTAACACAGAACCTTCAACATTTTGTGTCTGTCAAAAGCATGGCGGCTCCCATTATTACCTAGATCTATATGTGCTAAAATAATAAATCTGCTGGATTAATCTAGTCAAAGATCTTGCATTTCCCTTGTAAGACAGAATTTTAATCAGAACTACATGGCTAATAAAAGATAGCACTGTCATAATCAATCAGCCAAGCCAGGGTCAGCTTCACACATACTTACAGACATTACAGAAAAGAACCTGGTTTCTCAAGTTGTTTTATTTTACACAAGAACTGAAGAACATTTTTAACCAAATGTTAAGCATATTACTTATTGCCTTGAACCATATTAAAATGCAAACAATGGTATTTGCCGTTATATTAAAACACAGATCAATCAAAAAAAAAATCAAAAATCAAATCACTTTATTGTCACACTACTGTGTACACGAGTGCAACAGCAGGTGAAATTCTTGTGTGCAGTTCCGAGCAACATTGCAGTAATGACAGTGACGAGACATAAACCACTTTACAATAAACAACATATTACACAAAACAATTTACATAAACTTACACAACAATTTACATAACAAATGTACACATACCTACACAACAATTTACATAACAAATGTACACAATACACACAATGTAGAACACACACACTAGAGAAGGGTATAAATATATATATATATATATATATATATATATATATATACACTGACTGAATTGGGAGCGAGAATATATTGACAGAATGAGGATTAATAAGGATTAATAAAGTGCAGTGCTGATTGTAGCTCGTGAGAGATCATGTGTTCAAGATG